>CM062290.1:451425361-451903440 GCA_031216915.1 Pictodentalium vernedei | reverse complement strand
TGTGTTAAAAATGTTTCGGCACCACCCCTGTTCTGCAAGTATTAACCAAAAATGCCAGAACTTGATGAATGTCATATCCAAAACTTTTGATTTAAACAGGATGGCGATCTGTGACATATCATCGATCTATCGACAAATACCAGCGATGTCCATCAGAGACGTCATCTGACGAAACTGGTCATATTTTTAAACACTGTCGGGCACTTCTGAGGAGGGGCTACACCGGTGTCGGGTCGTTTCGCCCCCAATTTTGAGAGTGGGTCGTTTCGCCCCCACTTTTTTCCCGGGGTATAGGGTGGGTTTGATAAAGAAAAAAAAAACAGAACTAGCGGTTGAAATGATAATTCAGTTTATTTTTATATAAAATTTTATATAACACATCCAGTTTACAGTTGACTGATAGAAAATGCATTTGCTGTAATACAATGATCTTAAAATATAACATAACACATAGATAACATCGAAACAGTTTAAACAAGATAGGATGTCTGAATAGTGAAATGTTGGATAAACAGTTACAATGCATCTGCATTTGTTATTTCTCTGCTGTTCTTCGGGCAAGTATAATCTGCCACTTTGTTATTTTTCTCTGCTATTCTTCAGACAAATATAATCTGCCACTTTTTCTGTCAGTGCTATTATTCAGGCAAATATAATGCAATCAAAATAATTCCTAAAATGAAAGAGTGATTATATAATAAACGAATAAAGACATGTATAATCTGTCGAATCCACCAGATCTGCAAAGTCGTTGTTTCTCTGCTAATCTTCAGGCAAGTATAATCTGCCACATTGTTATTTGTCTGCTATTCTTCGGGCAAGTATAATCTGCCACTTTGTTATTTCTCTGCTATTCTTCAGGCAAGTATAATCTGCCACTTTGTTATTTCTCTGCTATTCTTCAGGCAAGTATAATCTGCCACTTTGTTATTTCTCTGCTATTTTTCAAGCAAGTATAATCTGCCACATTGTTATTTGTCTGCTATTCTTCGGGGCAAGTATAATCTGCCACTTTGTTATTTCTCTGCTATTCTTCAGGCAAGTATAATCTGCCACTTTGTTATTTCTCTGCTATTCTTCAGCCACTGTGCTGTTACTCTGCTAATCCCCGGGCAAGTATAATCTGTAAATTTTATTAAAATAAAAGAAAATAATGCCTTACCTTCACACCATAGGAGAAACCGTCACTGGATACTAGTAATCGGCCACCTTTCTTACTCCCCGTTTCATTTGTTTGTTATCAAGGTGGATTTACAATAAGGTAAGACTACCCTTTGGGCTGAAAAATTACCATTGAACATAAAAAAAAAAAATTTTACCCCGGGTCGTTACGCCCCAATTCTGGGGGCGAAACGACCCGGGGCGAATGGGAAAAGGGGCAAAACGCCCCGTGACCGCTACACACCCACCTCATTGGTAGAGATGGGCAATATACCGAAAAACCGAACCGATACCGATATCATGGGGACACCGAAAAACCGAACCGACCCAATCTTTGAATACCGAAGCCAACGGTATTTTCAATTTTTCCTGTGCATTCGCTATTTATAAGGCCTTGATGAGGATTGATAGCAGTTGAAGTGTTCATTTTCATGAAAGAAGTGACTGATTTTATTTTTCAGTTTTGTTAAGCCTTAAGGACCAGGGCAGTTGTACTAAATTATCAATAGTCTACGACCTGTACATGTCCAGCTTGCTTAGCAGTGATTTCTAGCCAAGTCTTGGCTGCCTTAACAGGCAGCCAAGACTTGGCTAGAAATCACTGACCAGACAATTTTACAACTGTCATCAGGCCCACCTAACGATGACATCTTCAGACACACATCTATGATTCTATGATTACAGACGCCTTAAGTGGGGCTTGAAAAGTTAAGGCGTATTTAGAACAAGTCACCAAATTATTGTAGATATGATCTGTGTTGACAAAAGAATGACAATGTTGAGCCCATCAACAATGGCATGTGTAGCACTGGGATAGAATGATACAAGAACAACTTATTTTGTATTTTTTCTGACATGGATTCCCCTTTGGTAATATCAGTGAATCTGAAGTCACATACCGAATACCGAACCGATACCGCGGTATCCCCACACAAAAATACCGAAACCGATACCGAACTCAAAATTCCAACACCGCCCATCTCTACTCATTGGTCGGACCTGGCCAGTCAGAAATTGCTCGTGTTTTCCTACGGGGTCAGAGCCTTTCAATGAGGGGGTTATAGCCCCATCCTCCCGATCACACATGGAACATCATTTACAGCAATCCCCCCAATTATTGCACACTCACTCTCGTTGTCAAATCGTTTTCCTCATGCTGATGGTGATGGAAGTGAGGTTCTTTGTGTTTTTAGGTCAATTAGTGAGTTCAATAGCTGGTCATCGCAACAGCCTTGGGGCTACCCAACAATGTGTCGCAAGTTCCCAGTTTTCAGCAAATTCAGGTTTGACAAACTTGTCGAGCAGACAATGGATTGTCTATCCGGTTCATAAGAAGCAGGAACCATATGTCAGATTTATTTATTTATTTTGATTGGTGTTTAACGACACTTTAACAGCTAGGGCACATTGTGTCGGTAACAGGCTTACATACGACGGAAGCCAAGACAGCCAGAGGAAACAACTGAGCAACAACAAATGCATGCAAGCTCTCCAACGTCATCACTCCAGACTCTACTAAGCACTGCACAACAGTACCATGCACTGCGGAACACAGGCTTGGTTAGATAGGTTGGAGACACGTGCACCCCAGTGCACCCCCCCCCACCCCCAACACACACACATACATGGGCAATATCAGGGTAACTTGCATTGCCCCAGGGACACAGAAGCAGGTTGACTAATTTCCAAATAGATAAAAATTAAGTGACAGCAGCATTTTCGTAATTAAAAGTTCTACAATCTGCAAACTCCTTCAGCTTCTCTGACCATTTTTGAAGTTCTCAAGCTAATAAATTTTCACAGTATGAGTTTCCAGGCGGATAGCCACAGGGGGGGGGTGGGGGTGGGGGGGTGCCCTCCTCCCCCCAAATTGAGCTGTGCCCCCCCTAAAGAGAGAGAGAGAGGGATGGAGAGAAAGAGGGAGAGGGCGGGAAGGGAGAGAGATGAAACGTGATAATAGAAGTATATAAAATACAAAGAGAGACCACGTTGCCGAAGCAATGTCACATTTTCAGTAGGGGCTGCCATATGGTCACTGATTAGGCTAACCAGAGCAGATCTTGCCAGGAGTCCTGGCAAGATCTGCTCCGGCTAGCCTAATCAGTGACCAGGTAGGCCCCTAAATTAAAAGGCAGCGGGCTCCAGGGGTCGGTTGCTTCATGTAGCTTCTCACATTTTGCAGAGGGAGAGGGCGGGAAGGGAGAGAGATGAAACGTGATAATAGAAGTATATAAAATACAAAGAGAGACCACATTGCCGAAGCAATGTCACATTTTCAGTAGGGCTGCCATATGGTCACTGATTAGGCTAACCAGAGCAGATCTTGCCAGGAGTCCTGGCAAGATCTGCTCCGGCTAGCCTAATCAGTGACCAGGTAGGCCCCTAAATTAAAAGGCAGCGGGCTCCAGGGGTCGGTTGCTTCATGTAGCTTCTCACATTTTGGAATCCCCCCCCCCCCCCCCCCCCCCCCCCCCCCCCCCCCCCCCACTATCTCTCTAATTCCCCTACTGATCTTTGGAGATTTGATGGGTATCTCTCAATGAAATCATGCAAATGTGGATATCATTGGACCGGCTTGGTGATCTCCATATTTCCATGGTTGTAATATGCAACATTCAATATATTTCAGACTTTAGAAGCCCAATTTGTGTGAACTTTCTGGGCATTTTCTGCCGCTTTGTTGGATAAAGGATCAATGTGCATTCTCTTCCGATAATCGCGGGGAATCGGCGGCAAGCCCTTATATTATTGTAACTGCTAGTGGGTCGTGGAGGATATATCTTAATTTTTCTGCACAAACTGAAATCGGAACACAACACTCGAAGTTTGTCAGCTAGCATTTGGAACGCTAACTACTTTTAAAACACAAAATATCGAGTGGTAGGCCTAGACTGTCACTGCAAGTTGCTCAAGAATTAGTATGGTCGCCGAGTGAATTCGATCAGTTACATGTATTTTATTTGTTTTTTTTTCTTAACTTTCTTTTTGCTCGGAACACTATATTTCAAAAAAAAAATTATTAGCAAATTTCGATGAGAATGTGGAAATGATCATGTGGTTGGTATATTTGCACTATCCGAAACAACACATGCAAATAATTTGTTTCATATGTCATCACAGTAAACAAAATTGAGTTTGCCGCGTATCCTCGTTTTTTGCAGTGCCTGATCCGCTAATGGGTAGTTGACCGAGGCACGAAGTTTATTTCATCTTTTCGTGTCTGATTGGTCTGGACTTTTTTATAATTAGATTGCCTATATTCTAACCTTCATAATCACACCAAACACCATAAACTTTAACTTTTGTTCAGCTGGTGAACTTCGTGTTTGGTTTTTGTTTCCGTTTCAGTTCTTGGAAAAACTTCCCCAAATCGTAAGGGGTTTGTACTTCCTACTTTCATTTTCAGTATTAAATAGCAGACCTCACAGGTGATATTCTTCCGGTTGCTAAACATTGCCCATACCTACATGACTGTGGACTCGGTTCATAAATCAAACAATCACTTTTAATTCAACGTGATCATTCATGACTGAGTGATCCGCTAATGGGGTTGATCCGCTATTGGCACCTTGACTGTACCTGTAATTATTGGAAGTGGCATTCAGATGTGCGGCTGAACGGTCATACTAAAATCTAAATACCGAGGGATACCGAGGTGAAGGAAAATAGGGTTAAAAACTCTGAAAAACGTATGGGGTTGCATATTATGAGTATGTAAAAAGATTTAAGCAGTATGTGCATGGTTTTAATGCCATATTGAGAATTATGGGTATTAATGTAATAGCGCTCGCTGAAAAATCATCCCCTCGGTATTTAGTAGGTAGCTTGGTAACTAGTATTTACAGCGGAAAGCAACAGTGTGAATTGTTAATCACATGGAGACTTGTTAAGTAGTTCTCTTTGTCGGCAATTGCAATCAAAGCCTGCTTCCGAAACTCAACACAAATACATGTGTATTATGTGCCAGGCATCTGAAGGAGAATGCACTCCAGAATTTTCAAAGATATAACAAAGAAACCGTATATTAATAACATGATCAGCATTATCTCCAATTCAGATACATGGCTTCTCACGACTGAGAACCCTGTTGTATACGAAGGAATTTCAACTGACGTATTGACAATTTACGGAGACTGCAAATATTTGGTATCGACATTTTTACTTAAACTAAAATTCAGAGTATTTGAACCAAGACAGACACATACTGACATCCGAAAATTACAGACAAATAACAAATGTGAGAGAATGTTTAATACATGTATTATAAAAATTGGAAAATGAATGGAGAATTTTGAAATTGCCAGATTTGACTTGACAGACTTAAGACATTGTTATTGATCATTAGATTAGGAATTGATATCTTCGGAAGTGATTTTTCATTTGCCAACGATGCAAAAATAATCTTGCTGTAAGGCAAGAGACGTGGTCAGCACTCACGACTAACCAACGGGATCGACAAAATTAATAAGTGTCTATAACTAAAACGGCGGCAGTTGCCAAAAAATTAAAATGGTCACTTAAAGAGGATGAATACCTCGAAAACAAAAAGTGTTAACAAAAACACAAGGCTAAATTAAAGTCATTGATACTGAGCCGAAATAGCTAAAAAAAATACTAAATACAAGCTGAAGCTTTGAGTGTATCAGGCATAGCCGGATGATACTTATCACAGTATGCCACAAAACCCTAATAACGGCATAAAGCCAACAGTGCAAATTATCAAAAGTTCTGCCTATCCAAAACCGAGATAAAAGTTGATGAGAGTTTTACTTTTATCAAATATTACAGTGATCTGTCTTGTGATACCCAGCTGGCACTTACATGTACCGGGTATGCACTTCATTCAGACACCGAGGTAGCCTATTAAGTACAAAGCTACCTACTAAATATCGATGGACAGTTTTTCAGCGACAGCTCAGTGTGTATATCTTGCATTTTCTGGAATAAATCAAAGGTCATATAACATATTTTGCTTCAGTGGACTAAATTCTATGTCTGCACATATATTTAAACCTTTTAAACAACTCTTACTTATTTTCCTTCACCTCAGTATCCCTCAGTATACCTCGGTATTTAGTTGGTCCCCAGCTGAATCATCTCTTGTTCTGTTGAGATGAAATGTCTAGCTTTTCTCTTGCGTCCTTTCAGTCCAGCACTTTTCCCATTCCACCAGTGGTGAAACTAAATAGCCGTTAAAAATCAGCAATTTTAGAAAAACGAATTTGTTTTGTGATATACAGTACGTGGAGAGTGTATTATCACTAAATCACCCACAGAGTGGAGAATCCTCCCTAGCAATTATTGCAAATTTGTTGTAAAGCATAACAAGCACAGGCAAAGTTTCAACCAATGGACCTCCGGGTCAAACCCATTGGCTGAAACATTGCTTGTGTTTTTTGTCCACATGTACAAAACTTGAAAATTATAGTTTGGGTGATAACTCCACTCGACGGGTGATTTAGTTACAATCCACTCTCCATGTACTGTAACAGTACATGAATAAGCATTCTGAGAAGAATGTAAAATTACCTTTTCATCGCCATGCGTTTCATGTCAATGACCCCAATGCAGCCCTCTCAATGTTTTTATTTCTAAAAACATGTATTTTTATCTTCGAATACTTGGTACTATTGGGATGACAAACATTTGAAGTGGGTGTCAACCTGCGTGGTGGACAGTGAAGTTCTGATGCGGGAACTTTCACCGCAGGCTAATTTCAGTCTTTCAGTCTCTTTTTCAGAGGAACAAGAACATGGTGATGGTACTTAGACACCCAATTGTTACGTGCCGCCGTCGTCATGCTCTGTTGAGCAAACAGAGATAGCTGCCAAGGTTCTCATGATTATTAAGCAGGGATTAAGGCCCCCAGTTAGTGCTCTTAATCCTCTCCAGGCAGCTAGCTCGACTGGTGAAGCGGTTCCTCAGTTAGTGGGAGCCAGTACTTTGGGTAGGTCTGTTGCAGTCCAGTAGAGTGTAGACGTGGGTAGAGCGAGCACCGTAAAAACAGAAGTTCACCCAGTGATGACGACAAAGGGGAAGAAGCCCTCATATTTCTGTATGGGACGCTCGGCGAGATCTGGGGTCAGATCGCGAGTTGGAGAACCCTCTCCGGCCTGTCAGCAGTCGGGGGTCGACTGTTTCTGTCCTGAGAAACTTTAGTGTGTTGGAGCTTTCGTCCACGCTTGTGGTTCTGGATGCAGGCGAGCTACTACCGCCCTCCTTAAATCACCCCAGGCCGGCGATAATGGCGGCCCTTAATTCACCTCTGGGAGCCATCAATCAAGAAAGCCCTATCACTTTTAAGTCCAGTGACACTTGGAACAAAAAATGCAGGCATGTGAAAATCACACTCGCAGTTTCCATTTCTCATTCTTTACTTTATTTCAGATTTTCCCAATGTTAATTGTAATCGAAAATTAATAAACAGACTGCAGTTTTATCATTTTCTCTGTCGTTTATTCAAAGCTCATGGGTATGACTTAAAACACAGTGTGATATTGCTAAAAATGTTTACCACATCGAAAAACAAAAGTCCTCAAAAACTGTTCCATACGAAAATAAGTTCCAGTCAATGCGATGCCGTGTGCATGGATTCCCAAGTGTTAAACTTGAAAGTGGAACGTTTTTTCACAGAATCGATAAGAAGTTATGAAAGGAGCACCGTTTAGCAATGTTGTACTTGTTAGAGAAAAAAATCACCATTGAAATAAGTTTTGGGAAACACACTTCAGTATTCAGAGTGTTTTGGGGTCCGTTCTGAAATTCAAGATGGCCGCTGGCAGCCATTTTGTACAAAATTAGGTGCAATCAGATTTTTGCGCAGGACTTCCATATGAAAGCGCTGATTTGAATAATTTTTTGTATGAATGTTTAGTACCATGGGATACATCACATATAATACAGGCTTTTTTCTTGTGCGTAAATTATGCAAATTAGACTAACTTTGATGTATTTAGTTTTACATTCAGCACTGTAAGTGCAAATGCCAATACAGTTCGGGCTAGAGGCTGTATTTATGAACCGATCTTTACGAAACTTCTTTGGTACCTTTGGTATCACCGTGGGACGAGAACGAGTGTTTTGGGGTCAGGCGCGAAATTCAAGATGGCCGATGGCAGCCATTTTGTACAAAATTAGGTGCAATCAGATTTTTGCGCAGGACTTCCATATGAAAGTGCTGATTTGAATAAATTTTGTATGAATGTTTAGTACCATGGGATACATCACATATAATACCGTTTTTTTTCTCATGCAGAAATTATGCAAATTAGATGAACTTTGATTTTTTTCAGTGCTACTTACACACAGTAAGTACACATGTCAATACGGCTCGGGCAAGAGTCTGTATTTATGAACCGATCTTCCTGAAATGTCTTGGGTACCTTTGTTATCACCTTGGGACGAGAACGAGTGTTTTTGAGTGCAGTCCAAAATTCAAGATGGCTGCCAGTGGCCATTTTGTACCGATATTAGGTCTAATCAGTTTTTTGTACACAACTTCTATACGGCTCAGACTAGAGGCCGTATTTATGAACCGATCTTTACGAAACTTCTTGGGTACCTTTGTTATCACCGTGGGATGAGAAAGAGTGTTTTTGCGTATGGTCCAAAATTCAAGATGGCCACCAGCAGCCGGTTTGTACCCAAATTAGTGCAATCAGTCTTTTGTACAGAACTTCTCTATGAAAGTTCTGATTTGAATAAATGTTTGTATGAATGTTTAGTAACATGGAATACATCACATATAGTACAGGTTTTTTTTCTCGTGCAGAAATTATGCAAATTAGATGAACTTTGATTTATTCAGTGCTACTTATACACTGTAAGTACACATGTCAATACGGCTCGGGCTAGAGGCTGTATTTATCAACCGATATTCACAAAACTTCTTGGGTACCTTTGTTATCACCTTGGGACGAGAACAAGTGTTTCTGGGTGTGGTCCAAAATTCAAGATGGCTGTCAGAAAGTACCTATGGTTCGTCATCGCAGGGGTCGTTTATCAGTTCCGAGCGATGTACTTCGGACTCAATCTATCACCCTGGGCATTCACTCGAATAATGAACTCGGTAATGGCATATTTCTGGGCTCATTCGTCTGCGGTAACGTCGGCCTATTTGGACAACATTCTTCAGAGATACGACAAAACGGTTCTTCAGAACGATGTTCAGAGTCTGCTCCAATTGCTCCGACGTCTCGGTTTCATTGTAAACGAAAAGAAGTTGGATCTAGCTCCGTCCAAGTCGTTCATTCACTTGGGAATGAGCTTCGAGACTCACAACAATCTGGTTCATCTTCCGTTTCCCAGAGCGAAATTAGTCAGTTGTTATGTCCGCTTTTGTCTACACTCAGACGTATTAACAGCGAGGGAGTTCATGCGACTGATGGAACTGTGTGGAGCGACGGCAGACCTCATTCCAATGGGCTGCTTGCACACACGTCCACTCCAGATATATTTTTATACTGTACCAATGACCCAGACTTAGCTGGTGCTAACTCTAACAAAACCAGGGCCAAACACAAATTTTGCCCCCCAATCCCCAAAATTTGCATCCAAAACAAAAAGAAATCATGTCCTAAAGGACCTCCATACTACGCCTCTACTGCGCATGCGCAGTGACGCAGACGTCCCGAAATTGGCGCCAATTATCATTCTCTGTTTGGCCCTTCATCAGTCAACATCTCACTGATCTTTGTGCTTGTAAATCTCAGTTTAAAGGATGCCAGACACGTAATTTTTGGAGAAAATGTGATTCTAAGGAGGATAGAAGGAGGAGAGGAAAAAGAAGTGACAAAAAATAATCAGGGCTGTACTTAAAATTTTTTGATGAAATTATGTTAAGTTGCCTATTTTCGAGGCATGGGCCTCTTGTTGTCATTCTTGCTAAATGTTGCACTGCTTATTCAGTGTTTCCTCTCCCCTAGCCTTCTAAAGTCCCCCCTTGCAATTCTCCCATGCTTTTGGCATATTTTTGAGAAATTTCATTTCTAAAATTTCCTGGGAGAGTTGCTTGGTTACAGAATGTTTTCTGTTATTTTCCCCATAGTTACGTTTTCACCCATGGGTGTATAACGTTTGTGTTCTGCATCTTCCATCTGATGTTCTGCAGATTCTCCCCTGGGAGTCTCTGTTTTGCATCAGATAGAGTGTAATTTGATGACTGATTCCGGGCCAGTTTTTTCAGTGCCTGGAGTCATGTTTTCTGGTGTTTTTACACTGTTTGTTTACATTGGCAACAGCCTTTTTTGAGGGGGGCTGTTTGCCTTTGCTGTAGTTTATCTCACTATAAGATACATTTATATTATCCGTAAGTGTCTCATTAATTATTTAATATAAATTTAAAATTTTTGACCACACTTTGCCATCGGATCCATCGGGGCTCAACGTTACTTTTCAGCAACTTGGGTTTCGCTGAAAAAATATTTTTTCAAAATTATTTTGATTTGCAATTGTTTTTTCATTTATTAATGGATCATGTTATTATGTATCTTTGTGTCAGGGGTTTTTGCGAGTAACTAGGACTTATTGTTGTTCTTTCACAATGAAGGGACGTTGTTCAAATTGTAATAGGAAGAAATCTTCCTCTGACTTTCATGATCATTGTATTAATTGTAGTCAGTGTTCTCGCATTAATCCCTGTCCTATATGTGAATATTGGGATGAGAAACATTGGAAACGTGTGTCACGATATGTTGTTTCTGGAGAAAGGGCGATTCCGGCTCTTTATCCGCAAGGTCACTCTACTCTCTCAGTTTCTATTTCAGAGGAACCAGAACAGGGTGATGTTTCCATGTTATCTTCTACAAGTGTGCGTCCGTCGTCACAAATGAATTCAGAGCTAGCGGCAAAAGTGCTCATGGAGATTAGACAAATGTCGTCCGCTAGCTCGCCCGGTGTAGCGTCCATTCACCGAATGGTTCGGCAGCCGGGTTCGTCCGATGCGGTCCAAGAGGAAGTTTTGGGTGATGCGAGCACTATAAACATAATAGATGCACACCCAGTGACGTCGGATAGTAAGCGAGAACGGAGGAAGCCTTTGAGTCCGGTTCCTAGCTCGTCCAGGTCCAGCCAGGCCGCGAGCGAGAGAGGCCCCTCTCTCGTACAACAACATCTGGGACCAGATGTTGTGGTACAAAATGTGTCTTTAGCGGAGCATACGTCCGTCGCTCGGGACGCTCCATTGTATAAGCAGTCCACAGAGACTGTTAAGGCTTCCTCTTCTCGTCAGCGCACACGACCGCACCTTGGCTGCGTGACCGCCGATATATTACCAGCTTCGCCGATCAAGGATTCTTCGGCGACCAGGTCACACCATCCGGCAGCCAGGGATTCGAGACCGATGGACTCCGGACGTTCGCATAGGAAAAGTATGCGGGAGCCATCTGATGCGGAGCTGCCCTCGGCAAAGCAGCGAAAGACGGCGCCTCCGCAGGTCTCGACGCCGGACATTCTTGTGCAGATAGCACAGCTTATCGCAGCATCCCAGCAGCCGACAGAAACGGTGTCGGATCGAGAATTATCCGACGGTGCTGGGTCGGTACGCTCCGCCGAAGCATCGGGGGCGGACGACCGGGAACATCATGAGGTCTGGCCGGATGGTGAAATGGATACGGATGACTTGGAGCTATCCCTTTCGGAACAACATAAAGCTGCCGTGGACTTCATTCGGCACTTTCTCCCTCAAGTTGTTCCGTCGGTCCAGACTGCTGCGGTTCCGGACAAGAGAATTATAGCGTCATTGGACTCTGAATTTTTTGAGCGGTTCAGGGACATCGCTCCCGAGTTTCCGTCGCAGTCCAATAATGTTGCAAGAACATTTGAATTATTGAACGACGCTATATTTAAACTTGCTTCCAGGACGGGGAAAGCAGGTTTCTTGTCCGCTAATACTCTCAACCTGCCTTTCATTAATGCAAGGAATAAATTCGATACGGCAGGAAAGGGTATACCGAGAGTTCCTCTGCGTATGGACGACGAGGCGGAAGACTTAGAGCTATCATTACCGTCGTCAGCTTCTATTCCAACCGCGGTGTTGGAAACAGCTATTGCGTCTAACAGAGCCAATTTAGATGCCTTATCTTACGCAGATCACCTTACTAAGGCATTATCACTGCGCCTTCAGGGGAAAGAGTTTCAGGATATACAATCCTCTTTAAGACTTCTTTCAAGGGCAGTAGCTTATTCCACGTGTAACTCCGCCCTTTCAGTGGCAAATCTGGAGTTGGTTAGACGTGACGCAGCCCTAGCTACATCCACACTAGTGGATTCTAAGGTGAAGAACTCTCTTAGAGTCGCTTCGGTCTCAGGAGAACTTCTCTTTGACGGCAAGCTTTCCGCTATTTATGATAAAATTACAAAGAAAGCTAAGGATTCTCTGTTGTTCAAATCTGCTCCTAAGAAGTCGGATACAGCAGACACGAATAAGACAGGCACTTCTGGGTCTAATGCGCCCAAGAGAGGTTCCTATAGAGGTTCCGGTGCGTCCTCTTGGTCTTATTCGAGAGACCGTCAGGATAGCGACTCTCGTTCGGGACGTCCTTCAGGCCGGGACAATCGGTCGGACGCCCCGAGGTCGACGGGGCGAGGTGCGGGCCGTGGAAGATGTGGTTTCTCCTACCGCAGGCCTCGCAGGTCCAGGAGGTGATGGCTTAAACCTCTATCGCGTTCCGGTTGGCGGAAGGTTGTCGAGCTTTTCACAAGAATGGGCGTCGATTACGGACGACCCTTGGGTGAGAGGAGTGACTTCGGAAGGTCTAAAGATATCCTTCAAACGAAAGCCTCCATTAACTCGAAGTCCAAAGTGGACTCATCTTTCGTCAAATCCGCAGAAAAGAGACGCTCTGTTATCAGAGGTGCAGTCTCTTTTAATGAAGAACGCGGTAGAGGTCGTAGAAAACCAGGAATCTCCGGGATTCTACAGCCATCTGTTTCTGGTTCCGAAACCAGACGGCTCGTTCCGTCCAGTCATAGATTTGAGCTGGATAAACAAGCTGATCGTCGCTCCGAAGTTTTATATGGAGACGATTCGATCGGTCAGAGCGAGTATTCGGGGTGAACGATTATGCAACGAGCATAGATCTCAAAGATGCGAACTTTCACGTCATGGTACATCCGACATTCCGAAAGTATCTACGCTTCGCAGTCCTAGGAGTGGTGTATCAATTCCGGGCGATGTGCTTCGGATTGAATCTAGCACCCTGGGCTTTCACTCCGGTAATGAACTCGGTAATGATCTACTTCCGAGCTCATTCGTCTGCGGTAACGTCGGCCTACCTGGACGACATTCTTCAGAGGTACGGCAACGAGTTAATGCTTCAGAACGATGTTCAGAATCTTCTTCTATTGCTCCGACGTCTCGGTTTTATAGTAAACGAGGAGAAGTCGGATTTGGTGCCGTCCAAGTCATTCACTCATCTGGGAATGAGCTTCGAGACGCACAACAATCTCGTTCGTCTGCCGTTAACCAGAACGAAATTAGTCAGTTGTTACGCTCGCTATTGTCTGCACGCAGACAAAGTCACGGCGAGAGAATTTATGAGACTGATAGGTCTGTGCGGAGCCGCCACGGATCTCATTCCGATGGGGCGGTTACGCACACGTCCTCTTCAAATTTTCTTGACTCAGAATTGGAGTGTGAAAATTCATTCGCTCGATGTAGACGTTCTCTTGTCAGATCAAGTGAAACAAGAGATTCAGACTTGGGCAAACATTCAGTGGTTAACTCAGGGAGTTCCGCTGCAGTTGCCGGATCCGAGTTTTACCGTTATGACGGATGCCAGTCAAACAGGTTGGGGTGCATCATTAATCCCAACGGATTCGAGATGCCAGGGTCTTTGGGATCCGCAATTCCTGTGCAAGCACATAAACATCAAGGAAATGATGTCAATTTGGCTTGCGTTACGTCACTGGATGGACATTATTCACGATGCTCATGTCCAAATCCTATCCGACAATACGACAGTAGTGGCGTATATACGGAATCAGGGAGGCACTCATTCAGTTCCGTTGTTCAATCTAACGGAAAGAATCCTTCTGTTTGCACTAGAACATCACATTCTTCTTTCGGTCCGTCACATACCGGGTCGTCTGAATGTGCTAGCAGACTCCCTTTCACGAAAAGGTCGCTTGTTGCCGTCGGAGTGGACTCTCAACAAACAAGTATTCAATCAGATTTGCTACCAATGGGAACGGCCAATGATAGACTTATTTGCGACACATCTCAACAATCAGTTGCAGACGTATGTGTCTCCGTGTCCGGATCCAAGAGCATTTGCAGTAGACGCTCTGTCGATCCCTTGGGACGGAATGATAGGATATGCGTATCCTCCAGCGCCGTTAATTCAACAAGTATTGCTAAAGATAAACAATCTCAATGCAAGATTCTGTTGGTAGCATCTCTGTCGCCACAGAGACCGTGGATAAATCTACTCAGGTGTCTGTTGTGGGACCTACCGCGGAAGCTTCCTCCACGGGAGGATCTTCTTTCGCAGGGGAAATCGCGCCAACTCCATCACAACCCGCAAGGTCTCAACCTTCACGTTTTTCCGTTGTGCGGTCCTTCTTGCATGGCAAGCACTTTACAGGACGAGCAGTGGACGCGATTTCTAACTGTAGGAGGACCTCCTCTTCGCTAAACTATGCGGCTAAGTGGAAGGTTTTTCGTCGTTGGTGTAGGGATCATTCTGTAGATATATTCGATCCCTCTATACCAGACATTGCAAACTTTCTAGTATACTTGTTTGACGAAATCAAACTGCAGCCTGTTACTATAAAGGGTTATAGATCTATGTTATCTGATACCTATGCACATCATGATAGTTTACAAATTGGATCTAATGTCTCTTTATCTAAGTTGGTTAGAAACTTTTCGATAAATAGACCCAGAACTCTTAGATTAATTCCTAAGTGGAATTTAGCTTGGGTTCTTCTTAAATTGAAGGAAAAGCCATTTGAACCTCTTGGGACAGTAGATTTCAAATTCTTATCTTATAAGACAGCTTTTCTCTTAGCTTTCTCTTCTGCTAGAAGAGTCAGTGAGCTTCATGCACTATCGGTGGATGATTCTCATTATCGTAGTGTTGGGAACACTATCACCTTCACTACTAATGTGGGTTTTTTAGCTAAGAATCAGGCTCCTAACAAATATCCGGAACCTATTGTTATTAAGGCTCTTCCGTCTTCAGACGGGCGTAGGCCTTTACTCTGTCCTGTTAGAGCATTACGTATCTGTAAACAGAGATCTCAGTTTATCAGAAAGGGCCGGAAACGTTTCTTTCTGTCTTTGATGCCTAATAGAAAGGACATTTCAGTCCATTCTATTGCTAGATGGATTCAATTAACTATCCGTACTGCTTATGAAGATTTATCTTCTTCTCAGCAGTCTGTGCTTAAGATTTCTGCTCATGAAGTAAGAGCTCTTTCTACTTCCTGGGCTTATGCTAATAGTGTTGCTATTACAGATTTAATGAAGGCTGCTTATTGGTCTCAGCCATCCACATTTACAAATTTTTATCTCAGAAATATTGAGTCCATTTCTGGAGACCTGCATTGTTTAGGTCCGTTATCTGTTGCTCAGAATGTCGTCCACTAAACAGTTGCAACTATAGTTATGCAGGCTTTCTGTTCCGGCAGTGACTCCGTCCGGCTGCCCTCTTCGCTCTGGGCTATTTGACCCAGGGCAAGGGGAAGGGGGGGGGGGGGGGGGGGTGTTCCCTTAGGTCACCTGCTTTATAGTGAAAAGCAAGGGAATGCCTCCTCCAAGTCAGTATTTCTGAGTCGCTTCCGGGATGGTTTTAAAGTGTAATATTAATGTTAAAATTCATTCATGTCTTATTTTTAAAGTGTAGCTCGGTGTGAAGCATTTGTATATGTCAAGTGTCAAACGGGCTTTAATATACAATACTCGGACACTTTTAAATGACTATAAAGAGTCTCAATTCTCTGGACTACTTTATTTATTGGCTTGCTTTAAAAATAATTAGTATAAGGGTTATACTGGATGTTAATAGAGAACATGAATGTTATTGTGCTCAATTATTAGGGTAGTGTATCTTTCTAATTTAATATTAAATAACAAAGATACATGTAAAGCCTAATACTCCTTTTATCCTTAAGGGCAGGGCTCGATTTAACTGTATTAGCATAGCACTTTGCTCTCCAATTTCTGAATTTTGCTATTCAAGATTTATTAGTTTCAAGTGCTTTTGGATCAACTGCTAATCAATTTTCCAGGGTGAATAGTAAATTGCTATTCAAAATTTTCAGATTAAATCAAGCCCTGAAGGGGTTACCTCTTTACTATATAGTTGAGCTTATTGGATTTTCCTCTATGTCCTAGGCCCTCCAGCCTGTTTACTATTCAGCTAAGTCTGGGTCATTGGTACAGTATAAAAATGTTAAAAAATTTATAGTAATTTATATATTTTTTATACTTACCAATGACCCAGACGGGGATGGCCCTCCCTGGAGTTGAGAACTCTTGCCTCCCCGCTGAGTACATAGCGCTGACCAGGCACTGCCAGTAAGAATGATAATTGGCGCCAATTTCGGGACGTCTGCGTCACTGCGCATGCGCAGTAGAGGCGTAGTATGGAGGTCCTTTAGGACATGATTTCTTTTTGTTTTGGATGCAAATTTTGGGGCTTGGGGGGCAAAATTTGTGTTTGGCCCTGGTTTTGTTAGAGTTAGCACCAGCTAAGTCTGGGTCGTTGGTAAGTATAAAAAATATATAAATTACTATAAATTTTTTAACTTTTCACGCAAATATGGAGTGTGAAGACGCATTCACTCCAAACAAATATTGTTTTATCGGACCAAGTAAAACAAAGGATTCAGATTTGGGCAGACATTCAGTGGTTAACTCAGGGAGTTCCGCTGCAGCTGCCAGATCCGGCTCTTACAATTATGGCGGATGCGAGTCAAGCAGGTTGGGGCACGATCCTGAGCCCAACAGAATCGAAGTGTCAGGGTCTTTGGGACCCTGTGTTCTGGGAGAAACATATAAACATCAAAGAAATGATGTCAATATGGCTAGCGCTACGTCATTGGATGAACATAATTCATAATTCGCATGTTCAAATACTGTCGGGCAACTCGGCAGTAGTAGCATATATTCGGAACCAGGGAGGCACACATTTGATTCCGTTATTCGAACTAACAGAGAGAATTCTTCTGTATGTCTTGGAGCATAATGTTCATCTATCGGTCCGTCATATACCGGATCGTCTGAACGTTCTAGCAGACTCGCTCTCTCGGAAAGGTTGCATGTTGCCTTCGGAATGGACTCTCAACAGGCGAGTATTCAATCAGATTTGCTACCATTGGGATTGACCAATGATAGACCTATTTGTTACTCATCTCAACAATCAGTTGCAGACGTATGTGTCGCCATGCCCAGATCTTCGAGCATACGCGGTAGATGCTCTCTCAATTTCTTGGGATGGAATGATAGGATATGCGTATCCTCCTACTCTGTTGATTCAACAGATCTTGTTAACAAGCAATCGCAGTGCAAGATACTGCTGGTAGCATCCCTGTCATCTCAGAAACCATGGATAAATCTACTCAGGTGTCTGTTATGGGACGTTCCCCGAAGCTTCCTCCACGGGAGGACCTTCTCTTTCAGTGGAAATCTCGCGCACTGCATCACAACCCCCAAGGTCTCAACCTTCACATATTTCCGTTGTGCGGGTTGCTTCTTGCATGGAAGGTGCTTTACAGGACGAGCAGTGGACGCAATTTCTAACTGTAGGAGGGCCTCCTCTTCGCTAAATTATGCGGCAAAGTGGAATGTTTTCTCTCGTTGGTGTAAGGATCAGTCGATAGATGTTTATGATCCATCCATTCCAGACATTCTGGTTTACTTGTTTGACGTTCTCAAACTGCAGCCAGTCACTATTAAGGGTTATAGGTCTATGCTATTGGACACTTATGCTCATCATGATACCTTAGAAATTGGATCTAATGCTTCTTTATCTAAGTTAGTTAACAAATTTTCGATCAATAGACCTAGAACCCTTAGGTTAATTCCTAAGTGGAATTTAGCTTGGGTTCTGTTGAAGCTTAAAAAAGCTCCATTTGAACCATTGGATGCTGTAGAGTTCAAATTCTTGACATATAAAATAGCTTTTCTCTTAGCCTTTGCTTCCACAAGAAGAGTTAGTGAACTTCCTGCTTTATCTATTGATGATTCTCATTATCGTAGTGTTGGTAATACTATTACTTTAACTACTCATGTTGGATTTTTGGCTAAGAACCAGGCTCCTAATAAATATCCTGAGCCTATTATCATTATATCATTGAGGCTCTTCCGTCATCAGATGGCTATAGACCTTTGCTGTGTCATGTAAGAGCTATGCTCATTTATAAACGCAGATCAGAGTTTATTAGAAAAGGAAGGAAACGCTTCATTTTATCTTTAATTCCCAATAGAAGGGACATTTCTGTTCATTCTATTGCTAGATGAATTCAATTAGCAATTCGTACTGCTTATGAAAGTTTATCTTCTAATCAGCAGTCAGTGCTTAAGATTTCAGTGCATGAAGTTAGAGCGCTGTCCATATCTTGGGCTTATTCTAACAGTATTGCCATTACTGATATCATGAAAGCTGCTTACTGGACACAGCCTTCTACATTTACAAAGTTTTACCTTAGAAATATAGAGTAGATGTTTAGGTCCATTATCTGTTGCTCAGAATGTCATTCACTAAACGATTACAGCTATAGTAATGTAGGTTTTCTGTTCCAGCAGTGACTCTGTCCTGCTGCCCTCTTCGTTCGGTGGTGATTTGACCCAGAGCAAGGGGAAGGGGAAGGGGGGAGGGGGGGTTCCCTTATATCACCGGCTTTATAATGAAAAGCAAGGGAATATCTCCTCTGATGTCAGTAATTCCGAGTCGGTGCTGGAATGGTTTTAAAGTGTAAAGCTAATATATATCTCATTTATGTAATATTTTAAAAGTATAGCTCTGTGTGAAGCATTTGTATATGTCACGTGTCATACGAGCGTTAATATACAATCCTCAGACACTTTTAAATGAGTACAAAGAGTCTCATTCTCTGGACTATCTTTATTTATTGGCTTCCTTTATTACATTAGTATAATGGATTATACTGGCTGTTAATAGAGAATTATAGATGATATAATGCTCAAGTATTTGGTTGGTATTGTGTCTTTCTTATTTCTGATAAATAAGAAAGACATATGTAAATCTTTTCTCTCCATTTCTCCTTTATATATAATTCTTTATATATAATTGAGCTTATTGGATTTTCCTTTATGTCCTAGGCCCTCCAGCCTTTTTTCTATTCAGCTAAGTCTGGGCCATTGGTTGCAGTATAAAAATATGAAAAAATTTAAAGTAATTTATGTATTTTTTATACTTACCAGTGGCCCAGACAGGGGCGGCCCTCCCATGAGTTGGGAACTCATACCTCCCCTCTGATTATATAACATTTAGCAGGCACTGGTTGTAAGAATGAGGCTTGGCGCCAATTTCGGTACTTCCTTGACACTGCGCAATTGCAGTAGACAAAAGTATGGAGGACCATATAGGACATTAGTATTTTGGTTTTGGATGCAAATTTGGGGGATTTGGGGGGCAAAATTTGTGTTTGTCCTTGAATATTTTGGAGTTAGCACCAGCTAAGTCTGAGCCATTGGTAAGTTTTAAAAATATATAAATTACTTTAAATTTTTTCATTTTCGTAGTGTGGGTAATACTATTACTCTTACTACAGAAGTGGGATTCTTGGCTTAAGCCTATCATTATTAGGCTGTACCATCTTCAGACAACCTTAGACCATTGTTGTGTCCAGTATGAGCGCTTTGCTTTTATAAACGTCGCTCTAGTTTCTTTAGTAAGACAGAAAGACATTTTTTCTTTCTGTTATTCCTAACAAACAGATATTTCAGTACATTCGGTTGCTAGGAGGATTCATTGGGCAATATGTATTGTCTATCAGAATCTTTCTTCAGATCAGCGTTCTCTTAAATAGATTTCGGCTCACGAAGTTAGATCATTGTCTTTTTCTTGGGCTTATTCCAATAGTATTGCCATTACTGTTTTAATGAAAGCAGCTTACTGGACACAACCTTCTACGTTTACCATGTTTATCTGAGAAACTTAGAGTCTATTTCCTGTGACCATAGATCCTTGGGTGCTCTTCTGTGGCACGGGGCACGGTGGTTCAGTAGGTAGAGGTGCAGGCTGCAAGCTGAGAGGTCCTCTGTTCGAATTCCACCTGCGGCAACCACGTTGTGTCCTTGGGCAAGACACTTCACCCCATTGCCCACGTGGGGGCATGGTGGCGGTGTGTACTAAGGCGTACTGCACGTTGATGGTGCACTTGTCTTCAACCAATGCTAACCCTGCTTGTGCGGAGTTAGTATGTTGGGGAGCTGACAGTTGCTCGCCATTGCTCGGTGGTTCTCTCTGGGTACCCCGGCTTCCTCCACCCGTAAAACTGTCGAGGTCATGATTAGCCATTGTGCAGAAATATGTGACCCTAAACACAAATAAATAAATAAATTCTGTGGCACAGAATGTCGTCCATTAATGTAACATCTTTTTGATATCTGAGGCAGTCTGCTCGAGCACTGACGGTGGTCTGCTGCCCTTTATTGTTCTGAGGATTCTTCCTTCAGAACAAAGTTGATTGAAATTTGATTGAAACGGGGGAGGCAGAAACAAAGGCATGCTTACAGGCAGTTGTGGGAAGAGAGAGTTAGGATGTCTCAAGAGCTAGTCTTGTGGCTGCATGTTTACCACTGCACGTTTAGTGCGAGACATTCGGTGGGTCCGACATAGTGTGTATGTGGGGAAGGTGGTACCCCTCCAATACTCTCAGAGTATGCGGTCACGGCTCTCTGCACGCTGAGTATATGGGCAGAGAATTGTTATAGATTGTGTGGTCCATGTTTTGGACACTCATATGGGTGGACTTCCACCCGAGGAGTTATATAACTTTTCACTGGTTATGAAAATGGATTGCGCTCCATCAGCTGTAGGCTGAGCTTAGGTACGGACTACTTATTTAGCGCATGATACAGCGTGTTGTTTGTGGTTTTTGAGTAACTGCTGCGTGTGAGAATACGCGTTTCACTAATTGGGTGCAGTTCGAATATACTATGTGTACACTGTTTTATTCGTGAGATCGTATCAGTATTTGGTATGCGTGAAGGTCGATGGCACTGGTGGAGGACCAAAGGTGGATGGCTTAGCTACCCATTTCCTCCATTCACCCCTAGACCTCGCTCTAAGGCTCATCTATAATTGCATGCTATACTGTTGAATGCATGTGCTTTTCATGATACGACGCCGAGGCTGTCAGTGTTTCCAATAAAATGATCTGGCCCTATTTTTAGCGTGTAAGGCTGTATCAGTGTCGGCGCGCAGTATTAAATATGGCTGTACCAAAAGGCTCATCAGCATGTGTGTGCTGTATTGTTGGAGGTAATGTGCTTTCCAACTATTAGGCTGAGTACACTGCCTGAGTAATTAATTGTCGACATTTCAAAGGATATTGTCGATAGATTGAGAGCAAGTGTGCAGTGTACGCTATTATTTGTCAGTTCGTGCCCTTTATTTGCACTTAATTTGTGCTGAAAAATCATGTGGGTGGATTTCCACTCATTGGGATTATATAACCCTTTATTGCCATTAAGAACAGATTAGGCTGTACCAGATGTCAGCACCCTTAATTAAGGGTTATTTATTTGACTATTGGCTGCGTTATCGAGGAGCTTGGCTGCTTTGTCGACGAACTTGATTGCGTAAGCGTAGCATTTGGCTGTTTTATAGAAGAGCTTTGCTTATTCATAATTTGAACAGCTCACCTATCATATTTGGAAGAGTTTGATAGGTAACGGTATGAAGTCTATCATTCAAACTATTTTATCTTTGTCAGAATGTTTGACAAGATAGGCTTGTGTATATACAGTTGTGTTTTGCTAACCGACCACTATATTTTGTATTTTCTCATTCAGTTGGTTCCGTAGAAGTCACTTGGAATCAACATGGAGATGTTGCCTTTCTCATAGTCAGTCGGATGGTTTTTGACCTAGCTCCCCTTGAGCATTTGGACTGAAGGAGTCCGGGGGAGGCATGTTTCTATGTTTGTCCATTACTGTGTGAGGTGGATTTTTGTATTTGTTTCAGTGAGTTAGAATGTAGAGCCCCATGTTGGAGGAAAGGAAATCTTGTGGTATTTGCCCGGCACAGCCACTGGTATAACTATAGTTTCGACCGTAAGGTCTTATCAAATAAACAAATACATAAGATTTTGTGTTTAGATTGTGTTTACGTGGACCACTTGGAGTTATGTTGTGGTCACTTATTATAGCGTGGATGCGCTTGAGAAATATTTCAACTGTTCTGTTGTCTGTAGTGACACGCAGCTTGTTGAAGCTTTACTGAAGTGCGATTTTACACTACAGAGCGTGGATTAGGCTCACTCAGTCATTATGTTTATAGAAGAGAATAGCCTTGTGCTTTTACTCTCTGCTAATCAATTCAGTCTCTAAGAAGACTGTGTACACGACTGGTATCAGTGTGTTAAGAATTTAGAAAATCAACTTCTCGAGTCTGTTTTCTATGATTACAAATCCTCTGCTTTTAGCACGAGGTGACTTCCACGTATTGCGTGAGACGATTCCTCCACAACTAATGTACGAGTTGAGATTCCTCCACAACTACTGTGCGAAACGATTCCTCCACAACCATTGTGCGAGATGAACTTTAGAAAACAATACCTCAACATAATTCCGGGGTACCCACCCGAGTACTAATAGCTGATAAAACCATACCTACATCAGCCTTGCACGTAGTGTAAACAAAACCTACGGCTTATACCAACTTCTCTACACGCTGATAACAGCTGTTTGAACGATCCACTGTATGTGACAATTTCACAAGCTGATCTGATCATATCAGTTATATACGTAGCGTAGCCTCAAAGTCTACATAATACACCATTCTTAACACACTGATACCAGTCGTGTACACAGTCTTCTTAGAGACTGAATTGATTAGCAGAGAGTAAAAGCACAAGGCTATTCTCTTCTATAAACATAATGACTGAGTGAGCCTAATCCACGCTCTGTAGTGTAAAATGGCACTTCAGTAAAGCTTCAACAAGCTGCGTGTCACTACAGACAACAGAACAGTTGAAATATTTCTCAAGCGCATCCACGCTATAATAAGTGACCACAACATAACTCCAAGTGGTCCACGTAAACACAATCTAAACACAAAATCTTATGTATTTGTTTATTTGATAAGACCTTACGGTCGAAACTATAGTTATACCAGTGGCTGTGCCGGGCAAATACCACAAGATTTCCTTTCCTCCAACATGGGGCTCTACATTCTAACTCACTGAAACAAATACAAAAGTCCACCTCACACAGTAATGGACAAACATAGAAACATGCCTCCCCCGGACTCCTTCAGTCCAAATGCTCAAGGGGAGCTAGGTCAAAAACCATCCGACTGACTATGAGAAAGGCAACATCTCCATGTTGATTCCAAGTGACTTCTACGGAACCAACTGAATGAGAAAATACAAAATATAGTGGTCGGTTAGCAAAACACAACTGTATATACACAAGCCTATCTTGTCAAACATTCTGACAACGACAAAATAGTATGAATGATAGACTTCATACCGGTACCTATCAAACTCTTCCAAATATGATAGGTGAGCTGTTCAAATTATGAATAAGCGAAGCTCTTCTATAAAACAGCCAAACGCTACGCTTACGCAGTCAAGCTCGTCGACAAAGCAGCCAAGCTCATTGATAAAGCAGCCAATAGTCAAATAAATAACCCTTAAATAAGGGTGCTGACATCTGATACAGCCTAATCTGTTCTTAATGGCAATGAAGGGTTATATAATCCCAATGAGTGGAAATCCACCCACATGATTTTTCAGCACAAATTAAGTGCAAATAAAGGGCACGAACTGACAAATAATAGCGTACACTGCACACTTGCTCTCAATCTACCGACAATATCCTTTGAAATGTCGACAATTAATTACTCAGGCAGTGTACTCAGCCTAATAGTTGGAAAGCACATTACCTCCAACAATACAGCACACACATGCTGATGAGCCTTTTGGTACGGCCATATTTAATACTGCGCGCCGACACTGATACGGCCTTACACGCTAAAAATAGGGCCAGATCATTTTATTGGAAACACTGACGGCCTCGGCGTCGTTTCATGTAAAGCACATGCATTTAACAGTATAGCATGCAATTATAGATGAGCCTTAGAGAGAGGTCTAGGGGTGAATGGAGGAAACGGGTAGCTAAGCCATCCACCTTTGGTCCTCCACCAGTGCCATTGACCTTCACGCATATCAAATACTGATACGATCTCACGAATAAAACAGTGTACACGTAGTATATTCGAACTGCTCACAATTAGTGAAACACGTATTCTCACACGCAGCAGTTACTCAAAAACCACAAACAACACGCTGTATCATGCGCTAAATAAGTAATCCGTACCTAAGCTCAGCCTACAGCTGATGGAGCGCAATCCATTTTCATAAGCAGTGAAAAGTTATATAACTCCACGGGTGGAAGTCCACCCATATGAGTGTCCAAAACATGGACCACAATCTATAACAATTCTCTGCCCATATACTCGTGCGTGTCTAAGAGTATTGGAGGGGTACCACCCTCCCCACATACACACTATGTCAGACCCACCGAATGTCTCGCACTAAACGTGCAGTGGTAAACATGCAGCCACAAGACTAGCTCTTGAGACATCCTAACTCTCTCTTTGCAAAAAGTCATGTAACAGACTCCCACAACTGCCTGTAAGCATGCCTTTGTTTCTGCCTGCCCCGTTTCAATCAATTCCTTCAGAACAAAGTGAAGGGAAGGGGGGGGAGGGGTGTTCCCTTAGTATCTATCATCTGGCTTAAAAGTGATATGCAAGGGAATGTCTCTACCAAGGACAGTAATCGGGGTTCGGTGCTGGGTGGTTTTAATGTGTAGCTCGGTGTGAAGCAACAATATTGCCTTATTGTGGATTGTTCTTTTAAAGTGTAGCGCGATGTGAAGCACTATGTATATGCCACGTGCCATACAAGCATTTATACACAATCCTCGGACACTTTTAATTCAGTCCAAAGCATCTCATTCTCCGGATTAGCTTTATAATTGGTTTCCTTCACCGAATTAGCATAAGGGTTATGCTAGCATTAAATGGAGAATTTATTATATATTTCTCCTTTAAATTGTTGGTGTTATGTCTTTATCTTTTATTACACAGAAAGGAATATGTAATACCTTATTTATCTTCTGCTCTCTTTTTGGAGTCCTCCTTTCAGTTGGAGTAATAGAGTTATTATTGTTTCCTTTAACCCTTTACCCAACGAATCGGCCGCATCCGCCCACGTAATATGCAAATTCAGCAGTTGAAAAAATATTATTTTTCAAAAAATTTCAACAAAACCATATCATGTGGCCCCTCGTTGGAACAAGCTCGTCAAGCTTGTTCCAACGAGGGGTCACATGATATGGTTTTGCTGAAATTTTTTGAAAACTTTGAAAAAATGATATTTAAAATAATAAATTTTGATATCGTCTGCATTGGGTAAAGGGTTAAAGTCCTAGGCCCTCCAGCCTTTTCACTATTCAGCTAAGTCTGGGCTATTGGTTATAGTATAAAAATATGAAAAATTTAAAGTAGTTTGTATATTTTTTATACTTACCAATGGCCCAGACGGGGATGGCCCTCCCATGAGTGGGCACTCATACCTCCCTGCTGATTTATAACATTTAGCAGGCACAACCAGAAAGAATGATGCTTGGTGCCAGTTTTGGTGTCTTCCTGGTTACTGTGCATGTGCAGTGCAAAGTATGGAGGACCAGACAGAACTTTGAATTTTCAAATTTGTATGCAAATTTAGTGGGTTTGGAGGTTCAAAATTTGTGTTTGCCCCTGGATATTAATGAGTTTGCACCAGCTAAGTCTGGGCCATTGGTATGTATAAAAAATATACAAATTACTTTAAATTTTTCATATTACAGTTTTGTAACGTAGGTGGCCATTTTCTAGTTTTGATTTGAATATTATCGGGAGAACATGTTTCGCAGAACTTGTTGCCAAAATGCACCAGCAGAAAAGAATGGTGTGCGAGACTGACTGCAAACACATGCAAAGTGTTCTCTTTCGTAAGCAGTCTTTTTTAATTCAAACACAAGGCGAAGAGTTAACCAACAGTTAGAAAGATTTTATCTGTTACATTTTAAAAGAAAGAAAACTCCTGCCCAAACCAGTTTTAACAACAGACAAGGGGTTATGGGAAGAAAAAAAGGTAAGTCAAGCTCAATGGAAAACAGTTAGTTTATTTAATAAACTTTATTATAATGTTTGGCTCACATGGTCAGATGATTGCTTCTTTCTCTTGGCGGTAGAATTAGTTTTGGTGCTCCCTAAACTCTCTCAGGGACTCAATTATCCTGCAGTACAGTTAAAACCAGAAGTCCTGTCACGAATAGTGCACTTATCTAGGCTTAATTGCGCGTTGGAATTGCGCGCAATTGCCATATCAAATGGCATCCAAAGCACGGCAGGTTCTCCTGGTTACTCATAGCAAACACATGCAATGTTTCTTCCAATGGACCTCCAGGTTACCCGGAGGTCCATTGGCTGAAACATTGCTTGTGCACAGGCCATATGTAAAGAATTTGATAGCTTTACTTGGGTCATAACACGTACATTAACGAGCATATCAACGTGCTATTTGTGCGCATTTCATGACAGGACTTCTAGTTTTAACTGTAAATACAATACAGTCGCTGTGTAATGATTGTAAGCCACGCTTGAACTGTGATGTCCATGCATTCTTTTATCATGTAATAAAATTCACCATCAGCAAAATTTCAATTAATGAAGCATCGGGCTGTTAATTAATTAACTTTTTGATGATTATTTCTATAAAAAGTGTTTGGAATCTAATATTGCGTCTGTGGAAATACAGTAGAATCCTCTTAATTGGATATCCATTTTGCCAGTGAAAATTATTCAATTAACAGGAGTATACAATTAACAGGGATTTGGTCAGTTTCCTGTATTCTGGAGGTAAACTGAGCATTAATTCTATTATATCTTGTTTGACAGAGCTCATAGAGCTCTGTCAAACAAGATATAATAGAATAAATGCCTGTATTGAATGTAGTGAGGCCAAAAAGGTTGATAAATAAGGGGAATTTGGTGCGTGTCACAGTAACTTTTTTGACATATTACAAAAATTTATATACAATTTACAGGAGTTTACTGTACAACCCATATGCAATTAACAGATCAAATTTGTACTGAAGGTATGGTAAATGGTTTTGTGTTTGAAAATGATATTCAATTAACAGAGATATACAATTAAGAGATATCCAATTAAGTGGGCTCCACTGTACTGCACACCCGTGGAAAGTGACCAGACCATGGCAGCTGTACTGTATGCACAGCCTGTTTATACTCACTTTAGGCCTGTATTGGCCTCCTTTTTATCTTTTCAGAATGTCTGGGACAGTGGTATGGTGGATAAATAATGGTAACTTCTAATACTTTTTGTATTTCATACCTACCACTGGCCCAGACAGGAAGTGCCTATCATGAGTTACTCACTCACACCTCCCCACATATAACTATTTACACTCGGCACCACAAAAGATTGGTTATTGGTGGTATTAGAGGCCACTTTCTTGTCTTCGTACATGCGCAGGTGCTATGCATGAAGGCCTCTACAGGACTCTAATTTTTTTGTTACTTTGGCTTAATTTTGGGATTTGGGAGGGTTCTAAATTAAGTGATTGCCTTGAATTCTCATGAATAGATTGTCACCATGTCTCAATACTGAAATAATTGGAAGTGTCCAGTTTCTGGTGTGTCATGTCACACAAACTATAGGTGATTTTTTCCAAATTAAGGAGGTTGAAGTGTTATGTACTTATTACATGTATTTGTTCTTAACACATGGAAACTGAACCAAAATGTTTTCTTGGGTTTTTTTTTTGGGGGGGGGGGGGGGGGGGGGTGGAATTCGAAATCGTATCTGATAAATCCAAACCTCCCAGATCTACTATACATGAAGAATGTTACCAGTCAGAAAAAAAATGGTGAAATATTGAATTGTGAAATATAATGCGAAGCTTCGAGATTCGATCGATTTCGAATCTTAATTTTATATTCAGTTCGATTCGAATTCAGCTACCCGATTCATTTCCTTTCGAATCTTTTTCATGGGAAAAACCTTGGCATCTGTTGGCTTCATTGTCTCACAAACTGTATTGTCCGGTTGGAAAAGATACTTAATTATTATTTTAATATTGAAATAAAAAACTAAGTGTAACTTCGGGTACATTAAGATAAATAACATCTGCACTCGTTAGGGCCCCGCTGTGAGGCGGACGCCCTATAGTGATCGCTCTGTCCGTGCGTCCGTCTGGGGTGTAATCTTTCTCTCTTAATAGATAAGGTTTTGATATTTGACATGTGGGTATACAGTTAAAACTAGAAGTCCTGTCACGAATAGTGCGCTTATCTAGGCTTAATTGCGCGTTGGAATTGCGCGCAATCGCCATATCGAATGGCATCCAAAGCCCGGCAAGTTCTCCTGGTTACTCGTAGCAAACACATGCAATGTTTCTGCCAATGGACCTCCGGGTTACCCGGAGGTCCATTGGCTGAAACATTGCTTGTGCACAGGCCATATGTACAGAATTTGATAGCTTTACTTGGGCCATAACGCGGACATTAACGCGCATGTCAACGTGCTATTTGTGCGCATTTCATGACAGGACTTCTAGTTTTAACCGTATTATCTCAGGACGATGTGTTGAGTACCAAGGTTGCCATGCTTTGACCTTGAACTTTGACCTCAAGGTCAAATTATTCCGTTTTCGGGGTTCTTTTCTGACAAGTTCGTGTCCGGGCTGTAACTTTTTCCCTTAAAAGATAGGGTTTTGATATTTGGTATGTGGGTAGATTATCGCAAGACGATGTGTCGCGTACCAAGGTTGCCATGCGTTGACCTTGAACTTTGACCTCAAGGTCAAATTATTCAGAATTCGGGGTTCTTTTCTGACAAGTTCGTGTCCGGGCTGTAACTTTTATCCCTTAATAGATAGGGTTTTGATATTTGGTATGTAGATAGATTATCTCAAGACGACGTGTCGCGTACCAAGGTTGCCATTCTTTGACCTTGAAGTTTGACCTCAAGGTCAAATTATTCAGAATTTGGGTTTTTTTCTGACAAGTTCGTGTCCGGGAAGGGATTTTAATCAGATTTTACCTATTGCTTGAAATATTTTAGTATTACGGTTCTTATCAGTTTATACCTAACATCGTTTAGTTGCTGCGGGGCCCACAGAGATGGATTCCATCTCAGTGATATCTAGTTCCACAAGCCATGCTAATATTAATATCACTAGTCTCTACCAATGTTAAATGCAAATTTAAAGTTTTCAAGCTGTGTCGACAATGAACTATAATCCTTGCAGGATACTATTTCAGCTACATTATCAAGGCATGCCTTCCATGAAGGAATGCCTTGATAATGTAGTTGTAATATTTTACCTGTAGGGACTTAAGCTTTCACAGTCGGAACAAATCACATTTATAGCACCCCCTCAACCTCCATCTATCATCTTCAAAATGCCACCGATTCAATTTGATTGGAGGTTCAATTCAATTTTGAATAATAAAAGTGATTCGATATGATATTCAATTCTTTTCTTTGTTTTCTAGTCTGTTTTGATTTTGCAATATCTTGTTTAAGAAATCTTGACTTTTGATGTTTTAGTACGTGATGATCTAATCACAATCTGCTTGAGAAAAATGCCATTTTGCCCAAAATGTGCAGTATAGCGGGTGTGGACTGGTCATTTTCCATGGGTGGGCAATATTTCCACGGATGGAATGATATTATATTCCAAACACTAATTATAGGAATAATCATCAAAAATTTAATTAATGAAGCACCGGGTACAACACAGTGCTTCATTAATTACAATTTTGCTGATGATGATTCTCATTACTTGCTAAACGTACGCGCGCACATCACTGCCCATGCGTGGATTATTATGACCAGTCCACAGTGACTGTACTGTAGCTTGGTGTACCAAATGTTCAGCACGATTGGTGAACATTTCTTACACCAAACTATTATATTTTATTTATACCATGATCGTCAGATTATTAAGGGTGGCTATTATGTTTTCTCAATTTTACTGAGCATCAAACGTACATACGAGTGAATCTGTTTTTGTTTACATGAGCACTGGTGGGCAGTACTTCCGCTGTCAATTTTATCGCCAAAACGAAATAAAAAAGAAATGCGAAAATCACAGGGCCTTTTTCATTTTAATAACATAATAACATACTATTTCGACTTACATGTATGGATGCTTTATTAACATGAGACAACGTATGTTTGATAGTTTTTGGTATCTTATGAGGTAAACTCTTTTAAAAATGTAATAAATAATTGCCGCTTTCATTTCACTCTTCGCGAGGTGACAAGCGATAAATTTAGACAAATTTGTATTCAGGTCGAGGTCACCAAATGTCTACTTGGAGGTAAACTCATTTAAAAACGTAATAATAATTGCTGCTTACATTTCACTCTTTGCGAGGTGACGAGCGATAAATTTAGACAAGTTTGTATTCAGGTCAAGGTCACCAAATGTCAACTTGGAGGTAAATTCATTTAACAACATAATAAATAATTGCTGCTTTCATTTCACTCTTCGCGAGGTGACAAGCGATAAATTTAGACAAGTTTGCATTCAGGTCGAGGTCACCAAATGTCTACTTGGATGTAGTTGTAGGTGTAAATTTTAACTGCTGAAATTGCATTTCTGGCGTGTTAACTACGGTTGGTGTCTTAATCTGAAATTTATGTCATAGGCTTTTTATATGTAGTAGAATAGGTAATCATGGTATAAAATTCACAAAACACATCCTTTGTATCCTTGTGTTTTAAAATAAAAGAAAGTAATTTTTTGTCTATTTTTTCTAAAATAGTAGAATTTCATCAAATTTCATTCTCCTCTCTTCTCTAAATATGGCATTTATTGTTTTCCAGGTGTTGTGAAAAAGATGTATCATGGATTTCATCATAATATCAAAAGTGGTGAATTGACATGGATTCAGATTCCACCAGAACCCGGTCCTACTATATCAGAGAGATACTCTCATTGTGCTTGTTACTTTGACAAGTCTGTTTATGTGTTTGGTGGATGTACATCAACAAATGCAACCTTTAATGATCTTTGGAGATTCGATCTTGCATGTAGACAGTGGATAAGGCCACTTGCTATGGGTAAGTACATAGAGAGTAATCGTTCGACTGGGCTGGTTACATGAAATAATTCATGAGAGGTGAGGGACGTTGTATAAACACGAGTGCGCGAATGCGCACAAGTGTTTTACAATATAGTCCCTTGCCTCGAATGAATTATTTCATGTAACCAGTCCAGTCAAGCGATTACTCTGTTTGTTACTTTTCATTATTAACGATAATTATATTATTTAACCCTTTACCTAACGTAATGGCACAAACCGGCCAGCGCTATTCTAAAAAATTGCCAATTTATTTGTCTCTAAAACATAGGTTATGACCCCTCATTGGAACAAGCTCGTCAAGCTTGTTCCAATGAGGGATCATAACCTATGTTATGGAGACAAAAAATGAAAAAATGAGTTACTCAAGAATTTTTTTGCAACTGTCGTTGGCTTTTCATGTTAGGTAAAGGGTGGAAAAAACAAAAAAAACAATGAAGTTCGCATTACACCCATGGCAAAGCGTCTTCGTTTGCACGTACGGATACATGACACAATTGTTGATTGCACAATTTACTTGTGAAGTTATCGTTTATAATCAAACTCAGAAATCCCAGTAAATCACTCTTTGGAAAGTAATAAATGTAACTTTCAGATTCTGTGGAAAGCTCAGGACAAAATTTGGTTTGGCTACATGCAGTATCGTTATCATACCAATGCTGATCTGCAGATAGGGATAGATCTGGCCATTTGTGGGTTTCCTGGTTTGGTTTTGGTTTTTGCAGGAAACCGGAAAACAACCACAAGACTCATCAAAAACAGCTGAACTGTGTTTGTGCATGAACTGATGATCTTACTGGGGGGGGGAGGGCGGGGGAGGGGGTGGACTGGACATGTGGCCCCTATGGATTCTCATCGCCTACATTCCGTGGAGATTGGTTTGTAACTAAATCACCTACGGAGTGGGTTATCACCCAAGCTATAACTTTCAAATTTTGTACATATCAACAAAAAACACAAGCAATGTTTCAGATAATGGACCTCTGGGTTTAACCCGGAGGTCCATTGGCTGAAACTTTGCTTGGGCTGGTTATGCTTTGCAACAGCTTGGGTGGAATCTCCACTCTGTGGGTGATTTAGTGATAATACACTCTGCACGTACTGTAGTCTATCAGGCAAAGTAGTGAATACATATATGTTGCTTTCTTATTGTCACATTTACTCCCTTATTGAATAAAGAGAGACAATGTGACTAGGGCTGCACGATATTCAAAATGGAAGACCGGTATTGGTATTAAAAAAAATACCGCGGTATACTGGTATATCGAAAACTGTTCAGATATCTGAACATAAGTACCACAATCGAGACTTGAGGCATCACAGTCAGAACGAATCAGCATGCCTTGATGATGTGGTTCGAAAAACCTTTACACAACGCAGATGATATCAAAATTTATTATTTTAAATCAAATTTTTCAAAAATTACTACAAAACAATATCATGTAACCCCCAATTGGAACGAGCTCGTTGAGCTCGTTCCAATGAGGGGTCACATGGTGTAGTTTTGTTGAAATTTTTTAGAAGTATTTTTTCCACTGCTGAATTTGTATATTATGTGGGCACATGCGGACGATTTCTTGGGTAAAGCGATAATATTATTCTGAGCTACAGTTAAAAAACTCAAGACATCTTGAAAATTAAACTGTGGGTAATAAAATAATGACGATAAACCGATATTTTTGTAATTACATCGTATTCAATCAATATTGGTTTGAATACCGGTATATATCGGTTTATCGAAATACCGTGCAGCCCTAAATGTGACAATGGGAATATAACATGATCGCCCCTTTACCAGGTAGACATAGTGATGAGAGTCCATAGGTGTCATTAGTCCAGTTCCCACCCTGTAAGATAGTTTGTCGGGCTTATGCACAAACACAGTAGAGCTGCGACGATATGCTCCCCTAACAATACGTTATGTATCAATTCAGTGTGCACGATATGATATGTATCATGATACACATGATTAGGGCTGCACGATATTCAAAACTGAATACCGGTATCGGTATACAAAAAAATACCGCCGTATACCGATATATCGAAAACTGATCAGAAAAATGAACATAAGTGCCACAATCAAGGCTTGAGGCATCACAGTCGGAACGAATTAGCATGCCTTGATGACGCGGTTCAAAAAACCTTTACCCAAGGCAGACGATATCAAAATTTATTATTTAAAAAAAAAGTTAATCAGATTTTCCAAAAAAATTCTACAGAACAATAATATGTGACCCCTCATTGGAACGAGCTCAACGAGCTCATCCCAATGAGGGGTCACATGATATAGTTTTGTTGAAAGTTTTTAAAATTATTTTTTCAGCTGCTGAAATTGTATAATATGTGAGCAGATGCATATGATTCCTTGGGTAAAAAGATAATATTATTCATTTGGGGTAACAGTTAAAAAACTCAAGACATCTTGAAAATTAAATTGTGGGTAAATAAATAATGACGATAAACCAATATTTTTGTAATTGCACCGGTATTCAATCGATATTGGTTTGAATACCGGTATATATCGGTTTATTGATATACCGTGCAGCCCCACACATGATCTCTCATGAAATGCAACTACAGATGTCAGCTACTTTGGGGACTGGATGTATTCATTTCCAGTAACTTACTTGTATTACAAATTAGGATGCACCCTTTAAACAGTAGGTAACTTCTCAGTGTGATGACCAATGACATTTAAGTAATTCAAGTTTTCGATTTTATGACGCATTTTCCAGTGCTTTCTCCTCACCGAAAATATGTTTTAAACATTTAATCTTGTATATCTTGTTTGACAGAGCTCAGTGATATTTGGTATGCAGCATCTTTAGGGGGTTTAGATTCAAGTTTGTTCAAATGTGATCCCTTGATGAATATTTAGGCTCTTTATTGGCGCCAAAGTTTTAACTTAGTGCAATATGAGAACCTTTCTTAAAAAATCTTCTTTTTCAGACCCACTGGTGAGAATCCTTTCATATTTAGTATGTGACATCTCTAGAGGTGTAAGGTTCAAATTTGTTCAAATCGAATTCCTGGGTTGATATTTGGGTTCCCCAAGGGAGCCCAAATATTTACTTAGTGCAGTATGGGGAATTATCATTTAAAATCATCTCCTTCAGATCCGGCAGTCATATTCTTTTGATATCTGGTGTACAACACCTCTGGGAGGGTTAGATTGAAGGTTGTTCAAATCAGGTCCCTGGGTTAATATTTGGGCTTTTTTATTGAAGCCCAAAGTTTAACTTGGAGCAATATGAGACAATTTCGTGAAAATTCTTCTTCAGATCCACCAGTGAGAATCCTTTCATATTTGGTATGTAACATCTCTAGGGGTGTCAAATTCAAGTTTGTTCAAATCAATTCTCTTCTTTTTTTATAATTCTTTTGGAGGGGGGGGGGGAGGGGGGGAGCTAGAGAGCAGGCTTGGGGCGAATACTTTGTAAATGTATTCGAATATGAATACGAATACTTTGAAATTTCATGAATACGAATACGAATACAAATACACAAATTTTCAAATGTATTTGAATACGAATACAAATACATTACAATGTATTCATGAATACATTTTTGAATACTTGAATACTTTTTAAATTAGAACTATTAATAGCAAGGCCTTCAAGTTTTTTGTTTGTTCGGTTAAAAGTCATTTTTAAACTGATGGTCCTTTAGCTGAAGCTTTAATTGTGCTTACCACGCTTTGTTGGAAAACGAAAGTAATTACCTGACAGGAAATCCACTCTATGGGTGTCATAGTAATTAGACTACTCCATGGACAGCACATCACAAAATGTGAGTGGATTACCTCTAAAAAATCACAGACTGGCATTTCCTCCTGCAATTTGTATCCTGTATATATTCTTGTAGTTGGATGTTTTTACTAACCGGAAATAAAATATTGTTTAAACTAAATTGCAATGACACCACATAAGAAGGACTAGTAAAGTTTTAGCCAATGCACTTCATGGTTAAACCTGGAGGTCTGTTGGCTGAAAGTTTGCTAACAGCAGTTGTATTTCCTTTATAATATTTACAGGCTTTCACCGATTATAATTAGACATACTGAGCTGTACAAAGGTGACCTTAAACAGGAATAAATAAATAAATATGTGTTTTCACTGTGAAATAATGGATAAATAGAAAAACTTTAAATAAATCCAAAAGTTTTAGAATACAATATCATTGAATAACTCAGTTATGTCCAATAACACAAGTTTTTTGTTTTATTTTTATTGTCCATGTTTTCAACAATTTAAAAAGCAGTAGGGATATGTGGTCATTGTTACATAAATAGGTTGTATTGTGACAAGTTAATTGATAATTAAGTCTATTTTTCTTCTTTCAATGCAGAAATTTCAGACAAGGTGTTTGATGGTATATAAATAATATCAGGGATTATTAAGTCTTTAATCACATTCGCACCTCTGATTTCAGAGAGCGAACATCCAATCATGGAAATACCGGATAGATTGTTGAAGACTATTACAGCCTTAGGGGTCTCTCGTCCTATCACCTGGACTGTCCAGGAGATAAGAACGAGAGTCCACTTGTCTATGGAATTCCTAGTTGAAGAAGAGAAAATATCACCACCCTCCTCGGGGAGAGGTAGTACCTTTGTTGAGAGGACCTCCTTTCGCACTGGTCCTCACCCGAAGAGGGAAGGAGGCCCTGAAAAGAGAAAGAGAAGAAAGAAGAGCCCGTCCACCAAGCGGAGGGATTCCCGACGCTTGGAGGCATTCTTGGAGATGAAGAAAGAGAAAGATGAGGAAAAGAAAGAGCCAGAGGTGGCCACCACTTCCCCTCCCACTCCCACAGACAGCCCAATCCAAATGCCGGCTTCCCAGTCGGTATTGTCGGATGTGGAAGAGTCTGTGGAGACTGAGGTGGAAATGGAAGCTGCTCTCTCGCCTCTTCCTGATCCCCACTCGCCTCTTCCTTCTGAACCAGAATGCCAGGATGCGGACGACAGGATAGAGAACATTTTACGGGAACACCAAATACAAGGGGACCTTCACAGGCAAGAGATGGACAGGAAATACCAAGCATTCCTCCAACAAGTCGAAGAAGCCAAAAAAACTAATAGACGCCAGAAACCTACAACAACAAAAGACTCGGCAATCACCCATAACCACTCCAGACTCGGCTAGGACCAGACCCTACAAAACTCAGAAACCACCATCAGGCAGCCCACCAACAACACCAACTACCACTGTCTCTCCTTCCAAACCTCCACCTCTGAAAAAGAAGCAGAAAAGACACAAGCGCCGCTAACAACCCACAACTTCTCCTCCTCTACCATGGTCTGACACTTCAAAATTCTACAGCTAATGAGGGTCGAAAGGGGCTTGCTCCCCAAATTGTCCCTGCGTGCCTTCGGCACACGAAACCATTTGATTCGAAGTCTTTAATAGTGATATGAGGTGTGAATTTGTTGTCTGGAGTCCATGGGCTTGATCTGTGAAAACCTTTTATTCAGTATATGGTTCTTAAATTCCAAAATATAGAAAGTATTCAAAATGTATTCATCAATACAGCTCAAATTTTACTGTATTTGAATACGAATACATGTATTCATAACATTCAGTGAATACTGAATACATGTGAATACTTGATAGACTGTATTCGAATACGACTGAATACAAATACTGAATACGAATACCCCAACCCTGCTAGAGAGAACCAGAGTTGTTTAAAACAAAACAAAAATTTTGTTCAGTTGTTGCTTTTTAATACTTCACAAAACAGAGCTTGCTAGGAAGCTTTCCTAGGACCAGCAGAAATGAATGGCCAAAAAAGTTACCTTTGGTTGTGTTACAGCAATTCAAAAAAATTGCTCTTGCTGCTGATCACTTACTGATACACTCATCTGTTTTGATAATTTGAGCCAGGTAAGCGTTTTAGGCTCTCTTGAGCCTCTGGTTTCACCGTACATTGAGAAAATTTACTGATTTCTGATATGTGGCATTGTCATGGGTGCTAACAAATCTAGTTCAGTCCAAGGCGGATGATTTTTTGAGCTTAGTTTATGATAAGAAAATTCATTTTCTGCACTTTTTCTTTTCCATATGTTGAGATAATTGGCAGATGTGGTTTTGTCATGGGAACCTACAAATCATGTTCAAGTTTGGTCCTGGTGTGATGATTTTTCATGGAGTTATAGACCTTGAACATCGTTGATGATGTGAAAACTCGAATCAGTTTTCCATACTTCTTGCGAGGGTATGCATGTCATACTGACACATCTAGTTTAAAATATTTTTATTAGATATGGTCATGGCTGCTGTAAAGCAGCCATGACTAGATTTAATAAAAATTTACCTCAAAAATTGATTGGGCAAACTTGGATTCAATTTACAGTGTGTAAATTGAATTCAAAATGCCCAAATTTTGCTTATTCTTCAAGCAAGAGATTTGCTCTCAAGGACCAGAATATTTGCCAGCAGCAGGTAAAGAGTTTATACACTGCACATGGGTATGTAGACATTTTTTTTTTATTATGTGAAGTCAGTTTGTTGCTGTATTTGTAAAATATCATACATGTAGATGCTTTTTCTGATTACAGGAACCTATCCTACCCCAAAAGCATGTGCTAGCATGGTTGTGTATCAAGACAGTCTTGTATTGTTTGGAGGATGGAGTCACCCAACACCTTATCCACTTCATCAGGTGTGTGATGTAATTACTGTATTGTTTTACTTTTGAAAATACAATTCTGATGATGCAAACTGCAATGCTCCCCCCCCCACTCCCCCCCACTCCCCCCCCCATTCCCCCCCCCCCCAAAAAAAAAAATAAAAAAATTGTGACTTGAATCGTCCATCTACCCATCCATCCAAAAATGGTATTTTTATACTGTACCAATGACCCAGACATAGCTGGTGCTAACTCTTAAAATATAGGGCCAAACACAAATTTTGCCCCCCAATCCCCAAAATTTGCATCTAAAACCAAAGAAAACATGTCCTGAATGGCCCTCCACACTTCACCTCTACTGCGCATGCGCAGTGTCAAGGACGTTCCGAAATTGGCGCCATTAATCATTCTTAGTTTGGCCCTTCATCAGTTAACATCTGACTGATCTTTGTGCTTGTAAATCTCAGTTTAAATGATGCCAGACACATAAATATTAGTGAAATGGTGATTCTAAGGAGGATATAGAAGGAGGAGAGGAAAAATGTGTGACAGAAAATTATCAGGGCTGTAACTTAAAATTTTTTAATGAAATTATGTTAAGTTACCTATTTTCGAGGCAGCAGCCATTTTGTTGTCATTCTTGTTATTAAGTTACACTGCTTCTTCAGTGTTTTCCTCTCTCCCTTTCCTTTAAGTCCCCTCTTGCTATTCTCCCATGCTTTTGGCATATTTTCTGTAATTTTATTACTAAAATTTCTTGGGAGTTTTAGCTGAATAACAGAATGAATTCTGTTCTTTTCCCCATGTTTACGTCTTCACCTATGGGTGGTTAGGCGTAGTGTTCTGCATCTACCATCTGATGTTCTGCAGTTTCTTCCCTGGAAGTCTCTGTTTTGCATCAGATAGTGTATTTTTGGTAACTGATTTCGGGCCTGGGTGCCTGGAGTCTTATTCTAGTGTTTTTACACTTATTGTTTACATTTACATCAGCCCTCTGTGTGAGGGGGGATTTCTTGAAAATAATATCTTGATGTTAATTTTATCATAACTAGATACATTATTATTGTTCGTAAGTGTTGCATAAATTGTTTAAAATATTTTTAAAATTTTTGTCCACACTTAGGCTTGGTATCCATTGGGGCTCAACGTTACTTTTCAGAAACTTGGGCTGTTCTGAAAAAATATTTTTTCAAAATTTTTTGATTTCAATTATTTTTTTCTCTGTTAATGGATCATATTATTATGTATTTTGTATATGTAGTCAGTGTACTCGCACTAGCTCCTGTTCTGTATGTGATAATTTCGATGACAACATGGGAAGCGTGTGTCAAGGTATGTTAGTGGGGAATTGGACATTCCGGTCCTTTCCCCGCAGGGTCACTCTACTTTATCAATTTCTATTTCAGACGATCAAGATTAGGGTGATGTATCCGTGATGTCTTCCAAAAGTGTGCCTCCGTCGTCACAATTAATGAAGAGCTAGCGGAAAAGTGCTCATGTAAATACGCCAATTGCCTAAGAGGACCCTAGTAGGTTCGACGGCCTTTGACGTCCGCTAGCTCGTCCGGTGTAGCGTCCATTCATCGAATGGTTCGGCAGCCGGGTTCGTCCGTTGCGGTCTAGGAGTTTTGGGGTGATGCGAGCACTATAAATCAACCAAATGCACACCCAGTGACGGCGGATTAGAGGGAGAACGGAGGAAGCCTTTTAGTCCGGTTCCTAGCTCGTCCAGGTCCATCCGGACGGCGAGCGAGAGAGGCCCCTCTCTCGTACAACAACGTCTGGCCCCAGATGTTGTGGTACAATATGTTTCGCATTCGGAGCATACGTCCGCCGCTCGGGACGCTCCGACATATAGTCAGTCCGGAGAGACTGTCAATAAGGCTTCCTCATTCTCATGGCAGCGCACACGACCGCTCTTGGCTACGTGACCTCGGATATCCAGTCAGCTTCGCCAATTGGGGAATCATCGGTGACCAGGTCATACCATCCGGTAGCCAGGGACACGAGGCCTGCAGACTCCGGACGTTCGCATAAGAAAGTGTGCGGGAGTCAACGTACACGGAGCTTCCGGCGGCAATGCATCGTAAGACCGCTACTGCACAGGCCTCGGTGATGGACGTGCTATCCCAAATAGCACAGCTTATCGCAGCATCCCAGCAACGACTGAATCTGTCGCTTCATGTATTATCCGACGATGCTGGGTCGGGACGCTCCGCGGAAGCGGGTACGGACATCCGAAAATTTCATCCAGTCCGACGGGATGCCGAAAGGGATTCGGAGGATTTCGAGCTTTCCCTTTCGGAACAACATATGCTGTCATGTATGTCATCTGACTTTATCTTCTACAGGTTCTTTCGTCGGACCAGAATGCTGCGATGCCGGATAAGAAACTGATAGCGTCGGTGGACTTAGAAATTTTTGGTTCGGTTCAGGGACATGGTCCCTCAGTTCCGACATAGTCCAATAATGTCACACAAACTTTCGAATTATTGAACGACGCTATATATTATTATTATATGCTTGCTATTACCAAGCATTTCTGGTTTCTTGTTCGCAAAGTTACGGAGATGTCTTTCAAAGTGTGCCTCTGCCGTCATAGTTAATGAAGAGCTTGCGGCAATAAGTGCTCATGATATATGTCTATCGCCTAAGAGGTCCCTTGTAGGATCGACGGAGTGACATTCGCTAGCTCACCCGGTGTAGCGTCCATTCATCGAATGGTTCGGCAGCCAGGTTCGTCCGTTGCGGTCTAGGAAGGAGATTTGGGTGATGCGAGCACTATAATAACTTTAGTACTCACCCAGTGACGACGGATTGAGGACAGATCGGAGGAAGCCTGTTAGTCCGGTTCCTGGCTCGTCCAGGTCTGTCCGGGCTGTGAGCGAGAGAGGTCCCTCTCTCGTACAACAACATAGGGGACCGCTTGTTGTTCAGATATTTCGCATTCGGAGCATATGTCCGCCGCTCGGGACGCTCCGGTATATTGACAGTCCGAGAGACTGTCGATAATGCTTCCTCATCCTCACAGCAGCGTACACGACCGCACATTGGCTACGTGACCTCGAGTATCCGACCAGTTTCGTCATGCAGTGATCCCACGGCGAACAGGTCACGCCATCCGGTAACCAAGGGACACGAGGCCTATACACTCCGTTCGCTCGCATAATAGAAGTATGCACGGGGTAACGATCACGGAGCTTCCAGCGGCAATGCATCGTAAGACCGCTTCTCCACAGGCCTCAGTGACGGACGTGCTATCCAAGTTAGCACAGTTTATCGCAGCATCCCAGCAATCGACAGTTTCTCGGTTGGATCAGAAATTATCCGACGGCGCTGGGTCGGTGCGCTCCGCTGTTGCATCAGGTTCGGACGACCGAATGCTTTATAGGGTCCGACAGGATGGCGAAAGGGATTCGGACGATTTCGAGTTTTCCCTTTCGGAACAACGGAAGCTGCCATACATTTCTTCCGGCATTATCTTCCAGTGGTTGTTCCTTCGGACTACATTGCTGCGATGTTGGATAAGAGACTTATAGCGTCATTGGACACAGAATTTGGATCGGTTCAGGGACATTGTCTCTGACTTAACGACGCAGTCCAATAATGTCATTAGAACATTTGTATTATTTATCGACGCTATATATATATAAGCCTGCTACCAAGCATGATAGTTTAGTTTCTTGTCCGCAATGCTCAATTCTGCCTTTTATCATTTCTAGGAATATTTTATTTTGGCAGAACAGGGCATACCGAGAGTTTATATGCGTCTAGACGGCGGGGTTAAAGACTGGAAATTATCTTTTTCGCCGTCTATGTCTTTTCCGACCACAATGTTGGAAACGACAATGATGTCTAATAGACTTAACTTAGACGCTTTATCATACGTAGTCCACCTTACTGAGGCGTTATCATTACGTCTTCAAGAGAAAGAATTCCGGGATATGATCCTCAATGTGATTTCTTTCAAGGGCAGTAGTTTGTCCACGTATAACTCCGCCCTTCAGTGGCAACTTGGAGTTGGTTAGACGTGACGCAGCCCAAGCTACATCCACGCGCGTGGATAGTAAGGTAAAGAACTCTCTCAGAGTCGCTTCGGTCTCGGAGAAGCTTCTCTTCGATGGCAACTTTTCAGCAATCCATGAATTGCTCGATATACATGTTCTCTTGTCTATCAAGTGTAGCAAGAGATTCAGACTGGGGCAAACATTCGGTGGTTGACTCAGTGAGTGCCACTGCAGTTGCCGGATCCGAGTTTTATAATTATGACGGTTGCCAGTCAAACAGGTTGGGGTACAATATTGTTCCCAACGGATTCGTAGTGCCAGGGTCTTTGGGTTCCGCAGTCTCTAGGCAAGCACTTATCTTCCACGGAATAATGTTTTTTAGGCTTGCTTTATGTCATTGGATGAACATTATTCAGAAACGCATGTCCAAATCCTGTCCGATAATACGACAGTAGTTGCGTATCTCTGGAACCAGGGAGGCACTCATTCGATTCCGTTATTCAATTCAACGGAAAGAATCCTTCTGTTTGTTATAGTACACCAAGTTCTGATTCGGTCCGTCATATTCCGGGTCGTCTGATTGTATTACCGGACTCCCTTTCACGTAAGGGTCGCTTGTTGCCGTCAGAATGGACTCTCAACAAACAAGTATTCAATCAGATTTGCTATCAATGGGAGCGCCCAATGATAATTTATTTACGACACAACTTGCTAATCAATTGCAGACGTATGTGTTTGCATGTCCGGATCTCTGAGCTTATGTTGTTAACGCTCTATTGATCTAATAGGACGGAATGATAGGATATGCGTATCCTCCTGCGCTGTTGTTTCAGCAAGTATTGCTAAGATAAACAACCGCAATACATTTCTGTTGATAGCATCTCTGTCTTCACAGAGACCGTGGGTAAATTTACTCAGATGTCTTCTGTGGGACTTAACGCGAAAACTTCCTCCATGAGAGGATCTTCTTTCGCTGGGGAAAATCGTGTATTCTTCATCACAACCCGCAAGGTCTCAACCTTCACGTATTCCGTTGTGTGGTCCTTATTACATTGTAAGCATTGTACTGGACGAGCTTTGGACGCGATTTCTTACTGTAGGAGAACCTCTTCTTCGCTATTCTATGCGGCTAAAGTGGAGGCTCTTCCGTCGTTGTTGTAGGGATCACTATGTTGATATTGTTGATCCCTCCATACTACTCATTGCAACTTTCTAGTATACTTGTTTGACAAGATCTACTGCAGCCTGATACTATTAAGGTTATAGGTCTATGTTATCTCATACCTATGCACTCTATGATAGTTTACAATTGAGTCTTATGTCTCTTTATCTAAGTCAGTTAGTAACTTTTCGATAAATAGACTTAGAATCATTAAATTAAATTTCTATATGGAATTTAACGTCGGTTCTTATTTAGCTAAGTAATCATTTGAGCCTCTGGAAACAGTAGTTTTCAAATTCTTACCTTTTAGACAGTAATTCTGTTGGCTTCTCTTTTACTGAAGAGTCAGTGAGCTTCATGCACTATCGGTGGATGATTCTCACTTTCGTAGTTTCGGAATCACTACTTCCTTTACTATTTAGGTTGGATTTTTGGTTAAGAGTCAGGCTCCTAATAAATATCAGGAACCTATTGTTATTAAGGTCCTTCCGTCTTCGTACGGGCATAGGCCTTTACTCTGTCCGGTTAGAGTTTTACGTATTTATAAACAGATATCTGTTTATTACTACGGACGTAAGCTTCTTCTGTCTTTGATGCCTAATAGAAGGACGTTACGCTCCATTCTATTGCTAATGGATTCAATTAACTATCGGTACTGCTTATGGTATATCATTGACTCAGCAGTTGTGCTTGAGATTTCGGCTCATGAAGTAAGAGTTCTTTCTACATCTTGGGCTTACATTAATAGTGTCGCTATTATAGATTTTTGAAGGCTGCTCATTGCGCTCAGCCATCCACGTTCATGAATTTTTTTATCTCAGAAATATCGAGTCCATTTCTGGAGGCCTCTTTTGTTAGGTCTATTATCTACTTCTCAGAATGTCATTCACTTAACAGTTGCTACTATAGCTAGGTAGGCTGTCTGTTTCGGCAGTGACTCCATTCTGCTGCCCTCTTCGCTCTGGGCTATTTGACCCAGGGCAAGAAAAAGGGGGGGGGGGGGGGGGAGGGTGTTCCCTTGGTTCACCTGTTTTACTATGAAAACAAGGGGATACCTCCTCCAGAGTTAGTAATTCTGAGCTGTTACTGGGATGGTTTTTTAGTGAGAAGTTTATGTTTTAAAAATTCATTCAGGTCTTAGTTTTTAAAGTATAGCTTTTGAATATAGCACGTGTCAAACGGACGTTATTATACAATCCTCAGACACTTTTAAGGAGTATAAAGAGTCTCTATTCTCTAGACTTACTTTATTTATTGGCTTACTTTAAAAATTATTAGTATAAGGATTATACTAGAAATTAATAGAGTACATGGATGTATGATGCTCAATTTTGCAAGGTGTTGTATCTTTCTAATTTAACATAAATAAGAAAGATACATGTAAGGCCTAATACTTCTTTTTCCCTAGAGGGGATGACTCTATTTTATATAATTGAGCATATTCCAACTTGCTCTATGTCCTAGGCCCTCCAGCCTTTTTACTATTCAGCTATGTCTGGGTCATTGGTACAGTATAAAAATGTTAAAAAATTTATAGTAATTTATATATTTTTTATACTTACCAATGACCCAGACGGGGATGGCCCTCCCAGGAGTTGGGAACTCATACCTCCCCGCTGAGTACATAGCGCTTACCAGGCACTGGTTATAAGAATGATTAATGGCGCCAATTTCGGAACGTCCTTGACACTGCGCATGCGCAGTAGAGGTGAAGTGTGGAGGGCCATTCAGGACATGTTTTCTTTGGTTTTAGATGCAAATGTTGGGGATTGGGGGGCAAAATTTGTGTTTGGCCCTATATTTTAAGAGTTAGCACCAGCTATGTCTGGGTCATTGGTAAGTATAAAAAATATATAAATTACTATAAATTTTTTAACTTTCTGGTGATAATTCTAATTTGTTTTTTATGTTGAACCCATTCAATACTGTACACATAAGTTTTCTTCTGGTTCCATATATCCAAAACAAAGTTACATGTACGTATGGTTTGATATGTTAAGAAACAAGTTAACGTGAAAAGATTTGAGAATTGTATACACTGAAATTAGTGCTAGTTAACTCTCTCTCACTCCTGTAATTTACAAGATCAGCTATTCCAAAAAAAATTATTTAAAAAAAAATTTCAAGAAAATAATATGTCACATCTCATTGGAATGAGCTTGTTCCAATGAGGATCTCATAATATGGTTTTGTGGAAATTTTTCTATAATTTTTGTTTTTTCAACAGCTTAATTTGTAAATTACGTAGATCAAATACCAAATCGAATCTGACAGGATTTCCAGGTCTGTCAACTCAACAAATTTGTATCGGTAAAACCATTGCTGTGGTAAAATGTCTTGTGCCCTGGCAAAAACACCTTTTGTTTCAGCAGTTTTGAATCAGCATTTTAGATTCAGGCACCATTTTGTGATTGAGTTGCAGATGCTTCAAACAAAGCATCTCCACCACAATCACAAAAGGAATACCTGGAGATCACCATATGGGGATAAACCAGGGGTAATTCCACAGTACTCAGTCAGCGTTGGTCGGGTGAATACGATACATTTTTATTTCTGAGCACTACTTTGGTTGAAAAATGCTGTTTCGACCACCACTAATTCTTCACAGTGCCAATTACAGTGAAGGCCACCCCAGTCTGTTATTGTTCAGCAATCAAAATATTTTTGGGCCATTAAAGGGTCATAGCTCTATGTCAGACACTGTAACACCATAATGATACTGAGCCTTAGGCTGAGGTAATACTTTTAACCCTTTACCCAACATAACGGCCAAAACCGGCCAGTGCTATTCTAAAAAATCGCCAGTTAATATTTTTATACTGTACCAATGACCCAGACATAGCTGGTGCTAACTCTTAAAATATAGGGCCAAACACAAATTTTGCCCCCCAATCCCCAAAATTTGCATCTAAAACTAAAGAAAACATGTCCTGAAAGGCCCTCCACACTTCGCCCCTACTGCGCATGCGCAGTGTCAAGGACGTTCCGAAATTGGCGCCATTAATCATTCTAAGTTTGGCCCTTCATCAGTTGACATCTGACTGATCTTTGTGCTTATAAATCTCAGTTTAAATGATGCCAGACACATAAATATTAGTGAAATGGTGATTCTAAGGAGGATAGAGAAGGAGGAGAGGAAAAGAATGTGTGACAGAATATTATCAGGGCTGTAACTTAAAATTTTTTTAATAAAATTATGTTAAGTTACCTATTTTCAAGGCAGCAGCCATTTTGTTGTCATTCTGATTATTTAGTTACACTGTTTTTTTAAGTGTTTTCCTCTCTCCCTGTCCTTTAAGTTCCCCCTTGCTATTCTCCCATGCTTTTGGCATAGTTTTTGTAATTATTATTACTAAATTTTCTTGGGAGTTTTAGCTGAATAACAGAATGAATTCTGTTCTTTCCCCATGTTTACGTCTTCACCTACGGGTGGTTAGGCATTGTGTTCTGCATCTACCATCTGATGTTCTGCAGTTTCTTCCCTGGAAGTCTCTGTTTTGCATCAGATAGTGTATTTTTGGTAACTGATTTCGGGCCTGGGTGCCTGGAGTCTTATTTTAGTGTTTTTACACTCATTGTTTACATTTACAACAGCCCTCTGTGTGAGGGGGGGATTTCTAAAAAATAATATCTTGATGTTATTTTAATCATAACTAGATACATTATTATTGTTCGTAAGTGTTGAATAAATTGTTTAAAATATTTTTAAAATTTTTGTCCACACTTAGGCTTGGGATCCATTGGGGCTCAACGTTACTTTTCAGAAACTTGGGCTGTTCTGAAAAAATATATTTTTATACTGTACCAATGACCCAGACATGGCTGGTGCTAACTCTTAAAATATAGGGCCAAACACAAATTTTGCCCCCCAATCCCCAAAATTTGCATCTAAAACTAAAGAAAACATGTCCTGAAAGGCCCTCCACACTTCGCCCCCACTGCGCATGCGCAGTGTCAAGGACGTTCCGAAATTGGCGCCATTTATCATTCTAAGTTTGGCCCTTCATCAGATAACATCTGACTGATCTTTGTGCTTTTAAATCTCAGTTTAAATGATGCCAGACACATAAATATTAGTGAAATGGTGATTCTAAGGAGGATAGAAAAGGAGGAGAGGAAAAGAATGTGTGACAGAATATTATCAGGGCTGTAACTTAAAATTTTTTAATGAAATTATGTTAAGTTACCTATTTTCAAGGCAGCAGCCATTTTGTTGTCATTCTGATTGTTTAGTTACACTGTTTTTTCAAGTGTTTTCCTCTCTCCCTGTCCTTTAAGTTCCCCCTTGCTATTCTCCCATGCTTTTGGCATAGTTTCTGTAATTATTATTACTAAAATTTCTTGGGAGTTTTAGCTGAATAACAGATTGAATTCTGTTCTTTCCCCATGTTTACGTCTTCACCTACGGGTGGTTAGGCGTTGTGTTCTGCATCTACCATCTGATGTTCTGCAGTTTCTTCCCTGGAAGTCTCTGTTTTGCATCAGATAGTGTATTTTTGGTAACTGATTTCGGGCCTGGGTGCCTGGAGTCTTATTTTAGTGTTTTTACACTCATTGTTTACATTTACAACAGCCCTCTGTGTGAGGGGGGGATTTCTAAATAATAATATCTTTATGTTATTTTAATCATAACTAGATACATTATTATTGTTCGTAAGTGTTGAATAAATTGTTTAAAATATTTTTAAAATTTTTGTCCACACTTAGGCTTGGGATCCATTGGGGCTCAACGTTACTTTTCAGAAACTTGGGCTGTTCTGAAAAAATATTTTTTCAAAATATTTTGATTTCAATTATTTTTTCTATATTAATGGATCATATTATTATTATGTATTTTGATTGCCAGGGGTTAGTGCGAGTACCAGGACTTGTTTTCTTTTCACATTGAAAGGATATTGATCAATTGTTTTAAGAGGAAGTCTTCCTCTGACCTTATTATCATTCTATATGTGGTCAGTGTACTCGCATTAACTCCTGTTCTGTATCGTATGATTTCGATGACAATATGGGAAGCGTATGTCACGGTATGTTGTTGGGGATTTGGACACTCCGGTCCTTTCCCCGCAGGGTCACTCTACTTTATCAATTTCTATTTCAGACGATCAAGATTAGGGTGATGTATCTGTGATGTCTTCCAACAGTGTGCCTCCGTCGTCACAATTAATGAAGGGCTAGCGGAAAAGTGCTCATGTAATACGCCAATTGCCTAAGAGGACCCTAGTAGGTTCGACGGCCTTTGACGTCCGCTAGCTCGCCCGGTGTAGCGTCCATTCACCGAATGGTTCGGCAGCCGGGTTCGTCCGTTGCGGTCTAGAAGGAATTTTGGGGTGATGCGAGCACTATAAAATTAACTTAATGCACACCCAGTGACGGCGGATCGGAGGGAGAACGGAGGAAGCCTTTTAGTCCGGTTCATAGCTCGTTCCGGTCCATCCGGACGGCAAGCGAGAGAGGCCCCTCTCTCGTTCAACAACATCTGGCCCCAGATGTTGTGGTACGAATGTGTCGCTAGCGGAGCATACGTCCGTCGCTCGGGACGCTCCGTTGTATAGGCAGTCCGCTGAGACTGCTAAGGCTTCCTCTTCTCGTCAGCGCACACGACCGCACCTTGGCTGCGTGACCGCCGATATATTACCAGCTTCGCCGATCAAGGATTCTTCGGCGACCAGGTCACACCATCCGGCAGCCAGGGATTCGAGACCGATGGACTCCGGACGTTCGCATAGGAAGTATGCGGGAGCCATCTGATGCGGAGCTGCCCTCGGCGAAGCAGCGATAGACTGCGCCTCCGCAGGTCTCGACGCCGGACATTCTTGTGCACATAGCACAGCTTATCGCAGCATCCCAGCAGCCGACAGAAACGGTGTCGGATCGAGAATTATCCGACAGCGCTGGGTCGGTAGCCGGGGACTCGAGGCCTGCAGACTCCGGACGTTCGCATAGGAAGTGTGCGGGAGTCAACGTACACGGAGCTTCCAGCGGCAATGCATCGTAAGTCCGCTACTGCACAGGCCTCGGGAACGGACGTGCTTTCCTTAATAGCACAGTTTATCGCAGCATCCCAGCATCAACCGAATCTGTCGCATATATTTTATCCGACGATGCTGGGTCGGGACGCTCCGCGGAAGTGGGTACGGACGTCCGAAAGTTTCATCCGGTCCGACGGGATACCGAAAGGGATTCGGAGGATTTCAAGCTTTCCCTTTTGGAACAACATATGCTGCGATGCCGGATAAGAAACTGATAGCGTCGGTGGACTTAGAAATTTTTGGTTCGGTTCAGGGACATCGTCCCTCAGTTCCGACATAGTCCAATAATGTCACACAAACTTTCGAATTATTGAACGACGCTATATATATATTATTATTTTATGCTTGCTATCCAAGCATTTCTGGTTTCTTGTTCGAAGAGTTATGGAGATGTCTTTCAAAAGTGTGCCTCTGTCGTCATAGTTAATGAAGAGTTAGCGGCAATAAGTGCTCATGGAATATGTCTATCGCTTATGGAGTGACATTCGCTAGCTCACCCGGTGTAGCGTACATTCATCGAATGGTTCGGCTGCCGGGTTCGTCCGTTGCAGTCTAGGAAGGAGATTTGGGTGATGCGAGCACTTTAATTACTTTAGTACTCACCCAGTGACGGCAGATTGAGGACAGATCGGAGGAAGCCAACAACATAGGGGACCGCATGTTGTGGTTCAGATATTTTACATTCGGAGCATATGTCCGTTGCTCGGGACGCTCCGTTATATTGACAGTCCGAGAGACTGTCTTTAATGCTTCCTCATCCTCACAGCAGGGCACACGACCGCACATTGGCTACGTGACCTCGAGTATCCGATCAGTTTCGGCATTCAGTGATTCCACGGCGAATAGGTCGCGCCATCCGGTAGCCAAGGGACACGAGGCCTATACACTCCGTTCGCTCGCATATTGGAAGTATGCACGGGGTAACGATCTCGGAGCTTCCTGCGGCAATGCATCGTAAGACCGCTTCTCCTCAGGCCTCAGTGACGGACGTGCTATCCGAGTTAGCACAGTTGTTTCGCAGCATCCCAGCAATTGACAGTTTCTCGGTCGAATCAGGAATTATCCGACGGCGCTGGGTCGGTGCGGTCTGCGGTTGCATCAGCTACGGACGACCGAACGCTTTATAGGGTCCGACAGGATGGCGAAAGGGATTCGAAAGATTTCGAGTTTTCCCTTTAGTAGTATCGGAAGATGCCTTTCATATCTTCTGGCATTTCTTCCAGTGATTATTTTTCGGACTTCATTGCTGCGATCTTGGATAAGAGACTTATAGCGTCATTGGACTCGGATTTTTCGATCGGTACAGGGACATTGTCCCTGACTTACCGACGCAGTCCAATATTGTCATTACAACATGTGTTTTATTTTTCGACGCTATATATTTATATATATATACAAGCCTGCTACTAAGCATGATAGTTTAGTTTCTTGTCCGCGTGGCTCATTCTGCCATTTTATCATTTTTACAAATAGTTTATTTTGGCAGAGCAGGGCATACCGAGAGTTCATATGCGTCTAGATGGTGTGATTAAAGACTGCATATATTCTTTTTCGCCGTTTATGTCTTTTCCAATTTCAATGTTGGGAACGACATTATGTATAGTAGACTTAACTTAGACGCTTTATTATTCGTAATCCGCCTTACTGAGGCATTATCATTACGTCTTCAAGAAAAGATTTACGGGATATTATTCTCAATGTATTTCTTTTGAGGGCAGTAGTTTGTTCACGTATAACTCCGCCCTTCAGTTGCTGATTGGAGTTAGTTAGACGTGACGCAGCCCTAGCTACATCCACGCGTGGATAGTAAGGTTAGGAACTCTCTCAGAGTCGCTTCGTTCTCGGAGGAGCTTCTCTTCGACGGCAACTTTCCGGCAATCCATGAATTGCTCGATTTATACATTCTCTTGTCTATCTAGTGTTACAAGAGATTCAGACTGGGGCAAACATTCGGTGGTTGACTCAGAGAGTGCCGCCGCAGTTACCGGACCCGAGTGTGGCTGTTATGACGGTTGCCAGTCAAACAGATTGGGATATATACTGATCCCTACGGATTCGAAGTGCCAGGGTCTTTGGGTTCCGCAGTCTTTTAGCTATCAGTTTAACTTCCGCGGAATAATGTTTTTTAGGCTTGCTTTATGTCATTGCATGAACATTATTCAGAAACGCATGCCCAAATTCCTGTCCTTTAATTCGACAGTAGTGGCGTATCTCCGGAACCAGGGAGGCACTCTTTCGTTTCCGTTATTCAATTTAATGGAAAGAATCCGTCTGTTGGTTATAGTACACCAAGTTCAGTTTTGGTCCGTCATATTCTGGGTCGTCTGATTGTTTTATCGGACTCCCGTTCTCTTACGGGTCGCTTGTTGCTGTCAGAATGGACTCTCATCAAACAAGTATTCAATCAGATTTGCTATCTATGGGAGCGCCCAATGATGTTTTATTTATGACACAGCTTGCTAATCAATTGCAGACGTATGTGTTGGCTTGTCCAGATCTCTGAGCTAATACTGTTAACGCTCTATTGATCTATAGGACGGAATGATAGGATACGCGTATCCTCCGGCGCTGTTGTTTAGCAGGTATTGCTAAGATAAACAACCACAATACATTTCTGTTGATAGCATCTCTATCTTCACAGAGATCATGAGTAATTTACTCTCTTGTCTACTGTGGATCTTAACGTGAAATCTTCCTCTATGTGAGGATCTTTTTTCACTGGGTAAATCGTGTCATCTTTATCACAACCAGCAAGGTCGCAACCTTCATGTATTCCGTTGTGTGGTCCGTATTGCATTGTAAGCACTGTACTGGACGAGCTTTGGACGCGATTTCTTGCTATAGGAGATCCTCTTCTTCGCTATTCTATGCGACTAAAGTGGAGGCTCATCCGTCGTGGTGTAGGGATCATTATGTTCATATTGTTGATCCCTCCATACTACTCATTGCTATTTTTTAGTATACTTGTTTCACAAGATCTACTGCAGCCTGTTATTATTTAGGTTATAGGTTTATGTTACCTCATACCTATGCACTCTACGATAGTTTACAATTGAGTCTTTTGTCTCTTTATCTAAGTCAGTTAGTAACTTTTTGATAAATAGACTTAGAATCTTTAGATTAAATTCCTATACGGATTTTAACTTCGGTTCTTATTTAGCTAAGTAATCATTTGAGCCTCTGGAAACAGTAGTTTTCAAATTCTGACCTTTTAGACAGTAATTCTGTTGGTTTCTCTTTTACTGTAGAGTCAGTGAGTTTCATGCACTATCGATGGATGATTTTCACTTTCATAGTTTCGGAATCAATACTTCCGTTACTATTTAGGTTGGATTGTTGCATAAGAGTTAGGCTCCTATTATCCGGAACCTATTATTTTAAGGTCCTTCCGTCTTCGTATGGGCATAGGCCTTTACTCTTTCCGGGTACAGTTTATGTATTTATAAACAGATATCTGTTTATTACAAGGGCGTAAGCTTCTTCTGTCTTTGATGTCTAGTAGAAGGACGTTACGCTCCATTTTATTGTTAATGGATTCTATTAACTAGCGTACTGCTTATGGTATATCATTGACTTAGCAGTTGTGCTTAAGATTTCGGCTCATGAAGTAAGAGTTCTTCTACTTCTTGGGCTTACATTAATAGTGTTGCTATTATAGATTTTTGAAGGCTGCTCATTGCGCTCAGCCATCCACATTCATGAATTTTATCTCAGAAATATCGAGTCCATTTCTGGAGGCCTCTATTGTTAGGTCTATTATCTACTGCTCAGAATGTCATTCACTTAACAGTTGCTACTATAGCTAGGTAGGCTGTCTGTTTCGGCAGTGTCTCCGTTCGGCTGCCCTCTTCGCTCTGGGCTATTTGACCCAGGGCAAGAAAAAGGGGGGGGGGAGGGTGTTCCCTTGGGTCACCTGTTTTTACTATGAAAACAAGGGGATACCTCCTCCGGAGTTAGTAATTCTGAGCTGTTATTGGGATGGTTGTTTAGTGAGAAGTTTAAGTTTATAAAATTCATTCAAGTCTTAGTTTTTAAAGTATAGCTTTTGAATATTGCATATGTCAACGGACATGATTATGCAATTCTCAGACACTTTTAGGAGTATAAGTGTCTCTATTCTCTAGACTTACTTTATTATTGGCTTACTTTAAAAATTATTAGTGTAAGGATTATTGGATATTAATAGAGTACATGGATGTATGAAGCTCAATTTTTGGAAGGTGTTGTATCTTTCTAATTTATCATAAATAAGAAAGATACATGTGAGGCCTATTACTTCTTTTCCCTACAGGGGATGACTCTATTTTATTTTATTGAGCGTATTCCATTTTGCTCTATGTCCTTGGCCCTCCAGCCTTTTTACTATTCAGCTATGTCTGGGTCATTGGTACAGTATAAAAATGTTAAAAAATTTATAGTAATTTATATATTTTTTATACTTACCAATGACCCAGACGGGGATGGCCCTCCCAGGAGTTGGGAACTCTTGCCTCCCCGCTGAGTACATAGCGCTTACCAGGCACTGGTTATTAGAATGATAAATGGCGCCAATTTCGGAACGTCCTTGACACTGCGCATGCGCAGTGGGGGCGAAGTGTGGAGGGCCTTTCAGGACATGTTTTCTTTAGTTTTAGATGCAAATTTTGGGGATTGGGGGGCAAAATTTGTGTTTGGCCCTATATTTTAAGAGTTAGCACCAGCCATGTCTGGGTCATTGGTAAGTATAAAAAATATATAAATTACTATAAATTTTTTAACTTTTTCAAAATATTTTGATTTCAATTATTTTTTCTATATTAATGGATCATATTATTATTATGTATTTTGATTGCCAGGGGTTAGTGCGAGTACCAGGACTTGTTTTCTTTTCACATTGAAAGGATATTGATCAATTGTTTTAAGAGGAAGTCTTCCTCTGACTTTATTATCATTCTATATGTGGTCAGTGTACTCGCATTAACTCCTGTTCTGTATCGTATGATTTCGATGACAATATGGGAAGCGTATGTCACGGTATGTTGTTGGGGATTTGGACACTCCGGTCCTTTCCCCGCAGGGTCACTCTACTTTATCAATTTCTATTTCAGGCGATCAAGATTAGGGTGATGTATCTGTGATGTCTTCCAACAGTGTGCCTCCGTCGTCACAATTAATGAAGGGCTAGCGGAAAAGTGCTCATGTAAATACGCCAATTGCCTAAGAGGACCCTAGTAGGTTCGACGGCCTTTGACGTCCGCTAGCTCGCCCGGTGTAGCGTCCATTCACCGAATGGTTCGGCAGCCGGGTTCGTCCGTTGCGGTCTAGAAGGAATTTTGGGGTGATGCGAGCACTATAAATTAACCTAATGCACACCCAGTGACGGCGGATCGGAGGGAGAACGCAGGAAGCCTTTTAGTCCGGTTCATAGCTCGCTCCGGTCCATCCGGACGGCAAGCGAGAGAGGCCCCTCTCTCGTTCAACAACATCTGGCCCCAGATGTTGTGGTACAAAATGTGTCGTAAGCGGAGCATACGTCCGTCGCTCGGGACGCTCCGTTGTATAGGCTGTCCGCTGAGACTGCTAAGGCTTCCTCTTCTCGTCAGCACACACGACCGCACCTTGGCTGCGTGACCGCCGATATATTACCAGCTTCGCCGATCAAGGATTCTTCGGCGACCAGGTCACACCATCCGGTAGCCAGGGACACGAGGCCTGCAGACTCCGGACGTTCGCATAGGAAGTGTGCGGGAGTCAACGTACACGGAGCTTCCGGCGGCAATGCATCGTAAGACCGCTACTGCACAGGCCTCGGGAACGGACGTGCTTTCCTTAATAGCACAGTTTATCGCAGCATCCCAGCATCAACTGAATCTGTCGCATATATTTTTTCCGACGATGCTGGGTCGGGACGTTCCGCGGAAGCGGGTACGGACGTCCGAAAGTTTCATCCGGTCCGACGGGATACCGAAAGGGATTCGGAGGATTTCGAGCTTTCCCTTTCGGAACAACATATGCTGTTGTGTATGTCATCTGACTTGGTCTTCTACAGCTTCTTTCGTCGGACCAGAATGCTGCGATGCCGGATAAGAAACTGATAGCGTCGGTGCACTTAGAAATTTTTGGTTCGGTTCAGGGACATCGTCCCTCAGTTCCGACATAGTCCAATAATGTCACACAAACTTTCGAATTATTGAACGACGCTATATATATTATTATTTTATGCTTGCTAACCAAGCATTTCTGGTTTCTTGTTCGAAGAGTTATGGAGATGTCTTTCAAAAGTGTGCCTCTGTCGTCATAGTTAATGAAGAGTTAGCGGCAATAAGTGCTCATGGAATATGTCTATCGCCTACGGAGTGACATTCGCTAGCTCACCCGGTGTAGCGTACATTCATCGAATGGTCCGGCTGCCGGGTTCGTCCGTTGCGGTCTAGGAAGGAGATTTGGGTGATGCGAGCACTTTAATTACTTTAGTACTCACCCAGTGACGGCAGATTGAGGACAGATCGGAGGAAGCCTGTTAGTCCGGTTCCTGGCTTGTCCAGGTCCGTCCGGGCTGTGAGCGAGAGAGGTCCCTCTCTCGCCCAACAACATAGGGGACCGCATGTTGTGGTTCAGATATTTTACATTCGGAGCATATGTCCGTTGGTCGGGACGCTCCGTTATATTGACAGTCCGAGAGACTGTCTTTAATGCTTCCTCATCCTCACAGCAGGGCACACGACCGCACATTGGCTACGTGACCTCGAGTATCCGATCAGTTTTGGCATTCAGTGATTCCACGGCGAATAGGTCGCGCCATCCGGTAGCCAAGGGACACGAGGCCTATACACTCCGATCGCTCGCATATTGGTAGTATGCACGGGGTAACGATCACGGAGCTTCCAGCGGCAATGCATCGTAAGACCGCTTCTCCTCAGGCCTCAGTGACGGACGTGCTATCCGAGTTAGCACAGTTGTTTCGCAGCATCCCAGCAATTGACAGTTTCTCGGTCGAATCAGGAATTATCCGACGGCGCTGGGTCGGTGCGGTCCGCGGTTGCATCAGGTACGGACGACCGAACGCTTTATGGGGTCCGACAGGATGGCGAAAGGGATTCGAAAGATTTCGAGTTTTCCCTTTAGTAGTATCGGAAGATGCCTTTCATATCTTCTGGCATTATCTTCCAGTGATTATTATTTCGGACTTCATTGCTGCGATCTTGGATAAGAGACTTATAGCGTCATTGGACTCGGATTTTTCGATCGGTTCAGGGACATTGTCCCTGACTTACCGACGCAGTCCAATATTGTCATTACAACATGTGTTTTATTTTTCGACGCTATATATATATATATACAAGCCTGCTACTACGCATGATAGTTTAGTTTCTTGTCCGCGTTGCTCATTTCTGCCATTTTATCATTTATACAAATAGTTTATTTTGGCAGAGCAGGGCATACCAAGAGTTCATATGCGTCTAGACGGTGTGATTAAAGACTGCATATATTCTTTTTCGCCGTTTATGTCTTTTCCAATTTCAATGTTGGGAACGACATTATGTATAGTAGACTTAACTTAGACGCTTTATTATACGTAATCCGCCTTACTGAGGCGTTATCATTACGTCTTCAAGAAAAGATTTACGGGATATTATTCTCAATGTAATTTCTTTTGAGGGCAGTAGATTGTTCACGTATAACTCCGCCCTTCAGTGGCTGATTGGAGTTAGTTAGACGTGATGCAGCCCTAGCTACATCCACACGCGTGGATAGTAAGGTTAAGAACTCTCTCAGAGTCGCTTCGTTCTCGGAGGAGCTTCTCTTCGACGGCAACTTTTCGGCAATCCATGAATTGCTCGATTTACACGTTCTCTTGTCTATCTAGTGTTACAAGAGATTCAGACTGGGGCAAACATTCGGTGGTTGACTCAGAGAGTGCCGCCGCAGTTGCCGGACCCGAGTGTGGCTGTTATGACGGTTGCCAGTCAAACAGATTGGGATATAATACTGATCCCTACGGATTCGAAGTGCCAGGGACTTTGGGTTCCGCAGTCTTTTAGCAATCAGTTTTCTTCCGCGGAATAATGTTCTTTAGGCTTGCTTTATGTCATTGCATGAACATTATTCAGAAACGCATGCCCAAATTCCTGTCCTTTAATTCGACAGTAGTGGCGTATCTCCGGAACCAGGGAGGCACTCTTTCGTTTCCGTTATTCAATTTAATGGAAAGAATCCGTCTGTTGGTTATAGTACACCAAGTTCAGTTTTGGTCCGTCATATTCTGGGTCGTCTGATTGTTTTATCGGACTCCCGTTCTCTTACGGGTCGCTTGTTGCTGTCAGAATGGATTCTCATCAAACAAGTATTCAATCAGATTTGCTATCTATGGGAGCGCCCAATGATGTTTTATTTATGACACAGCTTGCTAATCAATTGCAGACGTATGTGTTGGCTTGTCCAGATCTCTGAGCTAATACTGTTAACGCTCTATTGATCTATAGGACGGAATGATAGGATACGCGTATCCTCCGGCGCTGTTGTTTAGCAGGTATTGCTAAGATAAACAACCACAATACATTTCTGTTGATAGCATCTCTATCTTCACAGAGATCATGAGTAATTTACTCTCTTGTCTACTGTGGATCTTAACGTGAAATCTTCCTCTATGTGAGGATCTTTTTTCACTGGGTAAATCGTGTCATCTTTATCACAACCAGCAAGGTCGCAACCTTCATGTATTCCGTTGTGTGGTCCGTATTGCATTGTAAGCACTGTACTGGACGAGCTTTGGACGCGATTTCTTGCTATAGGAGATCCTCTTCTTCGCTATTCTATGCGACTAAAGTGGAGGCTCTTCCGTCGTGGTGTAGGGATCATTATGTTCATATTGTTGATCCCTCCATACTACTCATTGCTATTTTTTAGTATACTTGTTTCACAAGATCTACTGCAGCCTGTTATTATTTAGGTTATAGGTTTATGTTACCTCATACCTATGCACTCTACGATAGTTTACAATTGAGTCTTTTGTCTCTTTATCTAAGTCAGTTAGTAACTTTTTGATAAATAGACTTAGAATCTTTAGATTAAATTCCTATACGGATTTTAACTTCGGTTCTTATTTAGCTAAGTAATCATTTGAGCCTCTGGAAACAGTAGTTTTCAAATTCTGACCTTTTAGACAGTAATTCTGTTGGTTTCTCTTTTACTGTAGAGTCAGTGAGTTTCATGCACTATCGATGGATGATTTTCACTTTCATAGTTTCGGAATCAATACTTCCGTTACTATTTAGGTTGGATTGTTGCATAAGAGTTAGGCTCCTATTATCCGGAACCTATTATTTTAAGGTCCTTCCGTCTTCGTATGGGCATAGGCCTTTACTCTTTCCGGGTACAGTTTATGTATTTATAAACAGATATCTGTTTATTACAAGGGCGTAAGCTTCTTCTGTCTTTGATGTCTAGTAGAAGGACGTTACGCTCCATTTTATTGTTAATGGATTCTATTAACTAGCGTACTGCTTATGGTATATCATTGACTTAGCAGTTGTGCTTAAGATTTCGGCTCATGAAGTAAGAGTTCTTCTACTTCTTGGGCTTACATTAATAGTGTTGCTATTATAGATTTTTGAAGGCTGCTCATTGCGCTCAGCCATCCACATTCATGAATTTTATCTCAGAAATATCGAGTCCATTTCTGGAGGCCTCTATTGTTAGGTCTATTATCTACTGCTCAGAATGTCATTCACTTAACAGTTGCTACTATAGCTAGGTAGGCTGTCTGTTTCGGCAGTGTCTCCGTTCGGCTGCCCTCTTCGCTCTGGGCTATTTGACCCAGGGCAAGAAAAAGGGGGGGGGAGGGTGTTCCCTTGGGTCACCTGTTTTTACTATGAAAACAAGGGGATACCTCCTCCGGAGTTAGTAATTCTGAGCTGTTATTGGGATGGTTGTTTAGTGAGAAGTTTAAGTTTATAAAATTCATTCAAGTCTTAGATTTTAAAGTATAGCTTTTGAATATTGCATATGTCAACGGACATGATTATGCAATTCTCAGACACTTTTAGGAGTATAAGTGTCTCTATTCTCTAGACTTACTTTATTATTGGCTTACTTTAAAAATTATTAGTATAAGGATTATTGGATATTAATAGAGTACATGGATGTATGAAGCTCAATTTTTGGAAGGTGTTGTATCTTTCTAATTTATCATAAATAAGAAAGATACATGTGAGGCCTATTACTTCTTTTCCCTACAGGGGATGACTCTATTTTATTTTATTGAGCGTATTCCATTTTGCTCTATGTCCTTGGCCCTCCAGCCTTTTTACTATTCAGCTATGTCTGGGTCATTGGTACAGTATAAAAATGTTAAAAAATTTATAGTAATTTATATATTTTTTATACTTACCAATGACCCAGACGGGGATGGCCCTCCCAGGAGTTGGGAACTCTTGCCTCCCCGCTGAGTACATAGCGCTTACCAGGCACTGGTTATTAGAATGATAAATGGCGCCAATTTCGGAACGTCCTTGACACTGCGCATGCGCAGTGGGGGCGAAGTGTGGAGGGCCTTTCAGGACATGTTTTCTTTAGTTTTAGATGCAAATTTTGGGGATTGGGGGGCAAAATTTGTGTTTGGCCCTATATTTTAAGAGTTAGCACCAGCCATGTCTGGGTCATTGGTAAGTATAAAAAATATATAAATTACTATAAATTTTTTAACTTTTTCAAAATATTTTGATTTCAATTATTTTTTCTATATTAATGGATCATATTATTATTATGTATTTTGATTGCCAGGGGTTAGTGCGAGTACCAGGACTTGTTTTCTTTTCACATTGAAAGGATATTGATCAATTGTTTTAAGAGGAAGTCTTCCTCTGACTTTATTATCATTCTATATGTGGTCAGTGTACTTGCATTAACTCCTGTTCTGTATCGTATGATTTCGATGACAATATGGGAAGCGTATGTCACGGTATGTTGTTGGGGATTTGGACACTCCGGTCCTTTCCCCGCAGGGTCACTCTACTTTATCAATTTCTATTTCAGACGATCAAGATTAGGGTGATGTATCTGTGATGTCTTCCAACAGTGTGCCTCCGCGTCACAATTAATGAAGGGCTAGCGGAAAAGTGCTCATGTAAATACGCCAATTGCCTAAGAGGACCCTAGTAGGTTCGACGGCCTTTGACGTCCGCTAGCTCGCCCGGTGTAGCGTCCATTCACCGAATGGTTCGGCAGCCGGGTTCGTCCGTTGCGGTCTAGAAGGAATTTTGGGGTGATGCGAGCACTATAAATTAACCTAATGCACACCCAGTGACGGCGGATCGGAGGGAGAATGCAGGAAGCCTTTTAGTCCGGTTCATAGCTCGCTCCGGTCCATCCGGACGGCAAGCGAGAGAGGCCCCTCTCTCGTTCAACAACATCTGGCCCCAGATGTTGTGGTACAAAATGTGTCGTAAGCGGAGCATACGTCCGTCGCTTGGGACGCTTCGTTGTATAGGCAGTCCGCTGAGACTGCTAAGGCTTCCTCTTCTCGTCAGCACACACGACCGCACCTTGGCTGCGTGACCGCCGATATATTACCAGCTTCGCCGATCAAGGATTCTTCGGCGACCAGGTCACACCATCCGGTAGCCAGGGACACGAGGCCTGCAGACTCCGGACGTTCGCATAGGAAGTGTGCGGGAGTCAACGTACACGGAGCTTCCGGCGGCAATGCATCGTAAGACCGCTACTGCACAGGCCTCGGGAACGGACGTGCTTTCCTTAATAGCACAGTTTATCGCAGCATCCCAGCATCAACTGAATCTGTCGCATATATTTTATCCGACGATGCTGGGTCGGGACGCTCCGCGGAAGCGGGTACGGACGTCCGAAAGTTTCATCCGGTCCGACGGGATACCGAAAGGGATTCGGAGGATTTCGAGCTTTCCCTTTCGGAACAACATATGCTGTTGTGTATGTCATCTGACTTGGTCTTCTACAGCTTCTTTCGTCGGACCAGAATGCTGCGATGCCGGATAAGAAACTGATAGCGTCGGTGCACTTAGAAATTTTTGGTTCGGTTCAGGGACATCGTCCCTCAGTTCCGACATAGTCCAATAATGTCACACAAACTTTTGAATTATTGAACGACGCTATATATATTATTATTTTATGCTTGCTAACCAAGCATTTCTGGTTTCTTGTTCGAAGAGTTATGGAGATGTCTTTCAAAAGTGTGCCTCTGTCGTCATAGTTAATGAAGAGTTAGCGGCAATAATTGCTCATGGAATATGTCTATCGCCTACGGAGTGACATTCGCTAGCTCACCCGGTGTAGCGTACATTCATCGAATGGTTCGGCTGCCGGGTTCGTCCGTTGCGGTCTAGGAAGGAGATTTGGGTGATGCGAGCACTTTAATTACTTTAGTACTCACCCAGTGACGGCAGATTGAGGACAGATCGGAGGAAGCCTGTTAGTCCGGTTCCTGGCTTGTCCAGGTCCGTCCGGGCTGTGAGCGAGAGAGGTCCCTCTCTCGCCCAACAACATAGGGGACCGCATGTTGTGGTTCAGATATTTTACATTCGGAGCATATGTCCGTTGGTCGGGACGCTCCGTTATATTGACAGTCCGAGAGACTGTCTTTAATGCTTCCTCATCCTCACAGCAGGGCACACGACCGCACATTGGCTACGTGACCTCGAGTATCCGATCAGTTTCGGCATTCAGTGATTCCACGGCGAATAGGTCGCGCCATCCGGTAGCCAAGGGACACGAGGCCTATACACTCCGATCGCTCGCATATTGGTAGTATGCACGGGGTAACGATCACGGAGCTTCCAGCGGCAATGCATCGTAAGACCGCTTCTCCTCAGGCCTCAGTGACGGACGTGCTATCCGAGTTAGCACAGTTGTTTCGCAGCATCCCAGCAATTGACAGTTTCTCGGTCGAATCAGGAATTATCCGACGGCGCTGGGTCGGTGCGGTCCGCGGTTGCATCAGGTACGGACGACCGAACGCTTTATGGGGTCCGACAGGATGGCGAAAGGGATTCGAAAGATTTCGAGTTTTCCCTTTAGTAGTATCGGAAGATGCCTTTCATATCTTCTGGCATTATCTTCCAGTGATTATTATTTCGGACTTCATTGCTGCGATCTTGGATAAGAGACTTATAGCGTCATTGGACTCGGATTTTTCGATCGGTTCAGGGACATTGTCCCTGACTTACCGACGCAGTCCAATATTGTCATTACAACATGTGTTTTATTTTTCGACGCTATATATATATATATACAAGCCTGCTACTAAGCATGATAGTTTAGTTTCTTGTCCGCGTTGCTCATTTCTGCCATTTTATCATTTATACAAATAGTTTATTTTGGCAGAGCAGGGCATACCAAGAGTTCATATGCGTCTAGACGGTGTGATTAAAGACTGCATATATTCTTTTTCGCCGTTTATGTCTTTTCCAATTTCAATGTTGGGAACGACATTATGTATAGTAGACTTAACTTAGACGCTTTATTATACGTAATCCGCCTTACTGAGGCGTTATCATTACGTCTTCAAGAAAAGATTTACGGGATATTATTCTCAATGTAATTTCTTTTGAGGGCAGTAGATTGTTCACGTATAACTCCGCCCTTCAGTGGCTGATTGGAGTTAGACGTGACGCAGCCCTAGCTACATCCACACGCGTGGATAGTAAGGTTAAGAACTCTCTCAGAGTCGCTTCGTTCTCGGAGGAGCTTCTCTTCGACGGCAACTTTTCGGCAATCCATGAATTGCTCGATTTACACGTTCTCTTGTCTATCTAGTGTTACAAGAGATTCAGACTGGGGCAAACATTCGGTGGTTGACTCAGAGAGTGCCGCCGCAGTTGCCGGACCCGAGTGTGGCTGTTATGACGGTTGCCAGTCAAACAGATTGGGATATAATACTGATCCCTACGGATTCGAAGTGCCAGGGACTTTGGGTTCCGCAGTCTTTTAGCAATCAGTTTTCTTCTGCGGAATAATGTTTTTTAGGCTTGCTTTATGTCATTGCATGAACATTATTCAGAAACGCATGCCCAAATTCCTGTCCTTTAATTCGACAGTAGTGGCGTATCTCCGGAACCAGGGAGGCACTCTTTCGTTTCCGTTATTCAATTTAATGGAAAGAATCCATCTGTTGGTTATAGTACACCAAGTTCAGTTTTGGTCCGTCATATTCCGGGTCGTCTGATTGTTTTATCGGACTCCCGTTCTCTTACGGGTCGCTTGTTGCTGTCAGAATGGACTCTCAACAAACAAGTATTCAATCAGATTTGCTATCTATGGGAGCGCCCAATGATGATTTATTTATGACACAGCTTGCTAATCAATTGCAGACGTATGTGTTGGCTTGTCCAGATCTCTGAGCTAATATTGTTAACGCTCTATTGATCTATAGGACGGAATGATAGGATACGCGTATCCTCCGGCGCTGTTGTTTTAGCAGGTATTGCTAAGATAAACAACCACAATACATTTCTGTTGATAGCATCTCTATCTTCACAGAGATCATGAGTAATTTACTCTCTTGTCTACTGTGGGTCTTAACGTGAAATCTTCCTCTATGTGAGGATCTTTTTCACTGGGTAAATCGTGTCATCTTTATCACAACCAGCAAGGTCGCAACCTTCATGTATTCCGTTGTGTGGTCCGTATTGCATTGTAAGCACTGTACTGGACGAGCTTTGGACGCGATTTCTTACTATAGGAGATCCTCTTCTTCGCTATTCTATGCGGCTAAAGTGGAGGCTCTTCCGTCGTGGTGTAGGGATCATTATGTTCATATTGTTGATCCCTCCATACTACTCATTGCTATTTTTTAGTATACTTGTTTCACAAGATCTACTGCAGCCTGTTATTATTTAGGTTATAGGTTTATGTTACCTCATACCTATGCACTCTACGATAGTTTACAATTGAGTCTTTTGCCTCTTTATCTAAGTCAGTTAGTAACTTTTTGATAAATAGACTTAGAATCTTTAGATTAAATTCCTATACGGATTTTAACTTCAGTTCTTATTTAGTTAAGTAATCATTTGAGCCTCTGGAAACAGTAGTTTTCAAATTCTGACCTTTTAGACAGTAATTCTGTTGGTTTCTCTTTTACTGTAGAGTCAGTGAGTTTCATGCACTATCGATGGATGATTTTCACTTTCATAGTTTCGGAATCAATACTTCCGTTACTATTTAGGTTGGATTGTTGCATAAGAGTTAGGCTCCTATTATCCGGAACCTATTATTTTAAGGTCCTTCCGTCTTCGTATGGGCATAGGCCTTTACTCTTTCCGGGTAGAGTTTATGTATTTATAAACAGATATCTGTTTATTACTATGGGCGTAAGCTTCTTCTGTCTTTGATGTCTAGTAGTAGGACGTTACGCTCCATTTTATTGTTAATGGATTCTATTAACTATCGGTACTGCTTATGGTATATCATTGACTTAGCAGTTGTGCTTAAGATTTCGGCTCATGAAGTAAGAGTTCTTCTACTTCTTGGGCTTACATTAATAGTGTCGCTATTATAGATTTTTGAAGGCCGCTCATTGCGCTCAGCCATCCACATTCATGAATTTTATCTCAGAAATATCGAGTCCATTTCTGGAGGCCTCTATTGTTAGGTCTATTATCTACTGCTCAGAATGTCATTCACTTAACAGTTGCTACTATAGCTAGGTAGGCTGTCTGTTTCGGCAGTGTCTCCGTTCGGCTGCCCTCTTCGCTCTGGGCTATTTGACCCAGGGCAAGAAAAAGGGGGGGGGGGGAGGGTGTTCCCTTGGGTCACCTGTTTTACTATGAAAACAAGGGGATACCTCCTCCGGAGTTAGTAATTCTGAGCTGTTATTGGGATGGTTGTTTAGTGAGAAGTTTAGGTTTTTAAAATTCATTCAAGTCTTAGTTTTTAAAGTATAGCTTTTGAATATTGCATATGTCAACGGACATGATTATGCAATCCTCAGACACTTTTAGGTGTATAAGAGTCTCTATTCTCTAGTCTTACTTTATTTATTGGCTTACTTTAAAAATTATTAGTATAAGGATTATATTGGATATTAATAGAGTACATGGATGTATGAAGCTCAATTTTGGAAGGTGTTGTATCTTTCTAATTTATCATAAATAAGAAAGATACATGTAAGGCCTATTACTTCTTTTTCCCTACAGGGGATGACTCTATTTTATTTTATTGAGCGTATTCCATTTTGCTCTATGTCCTTGGCCCTCCAGCCTTTTTACTATTCAGCTATGTCTGGGTCATTGGTACAGTATAAAAATGTTAAAAAATTTATAGTAATTTATATATTTTTTATACTTACCAATGACCCAGACGGGGATGGCCCTCCCAGGAGTTGGGAACTCTTGCCTCCCCGCTGAGTACATAGTGCTTACCAGGCACTGGTTATTAGAATGATTAATGGCGCCAATTTCGGAACGTCCTTGACACTGCGCATGCGCAGTAGGGGCGAAGTGTGGAGGGCCTTTCAGGACATGTTTTCTTTAGTTTTAGATGCAAATTTTGGGGATTGGGGGGCAAAATTTGTGTTTGGCCCTATATTTTAAGAGTTAGCACCAGCTATGTCTGGGTCATTGGTAAGTATAAAAAATATATAAATTACTATAAATTTTTTAACTTTCATTATATTTTCATTTTTAGTCTCAAAAACCAGGGCTTGCCTTGAGTCGTGGCTGATCACCCCAGGCCCTGAGATCATCCCCGAGGAGCACTTGCTGGGGGCTTTTTTTCAAGCCCCGACATTTTCCACAAAAAGCACTAACAATAATGGACAAAATGGAAAATCAGCCCCGAAAAGGCCCTGACCTCAATATGTGGGGCACTTTTTTTAGGCCCCAACCATTTTACTCAAGGCGAGCCCTGAAAAACATAGGCTAGGACTCCTCTTTAGAACGAGCTCGTTAGCGGGTCATAACCTAAGTTATTCAAGATTTTTGTTTGCAAGTGTTGTCTGCTTTTCATGTTAGGTAAGGGGTTAACACCCAAACCAAACTTGAATGTTCACTTAACAGCTTTAGTGATATTTTTTTTGTTTTTTTCGTCTGCAGTTTTATGCCCAGATCATCGAGTGTACGCAGTAGACACTCTGTCGATCTCATGGGATGGAATGATAGGATATGTGTATCCTCCAACTCCGTTGATTCAGCAGATTCTGTTAAAGATCAAATAGTCTTGTTGCAGAATCCTGCTGGTAGCACCTCTGTCGTCACAGAAACCTTGGATCAATCTTCTCAGGTGTCTGTTATGTGACGTTCCCCGGAAGCTTCCTCCATGAGTGGACCTTTATCAGGGGAAGTTACGCGCACTGCATCACAACCCAGAAGGTCTCAACCTTCACGTATTTCCGTTATGCAGTCCTTCATGCGCGGAAAACATTTTACAGGATGAGCAGTGGACTCAATTTCTAACTGTAGGAGGTCCTCCTCTTCGTTGAATTACGCAGCAAAGTAGAGGGTTTTCTTCCATTGGTGTAGGGATCAGACGTATATGATCCATCCATACCAAATATTGCCGATTTCCTGGCCTAATTGTTTGACGATCACAAACTTCAGCCTGTCACTATTAAGAGCTGTAGGTCTCTATGTTATCAGATACTTACACTCATCATGATAACTTGGCTATTGGATCAAATACTTCATTATCCAAGCTAGTTAGAAATTTCTCTATCAATAGACCTAGAACCCTCAGATTAATTCCCAAGTGTAATTTTGCTTGGGTTCTGTTGAAGCTCAAAGAAGCTCTTTTTGAGCCGTTGGATGTTGTAGAGTTCAAATTCTTGACCTATAAAATGGCATTTCTCTTAGCCTTTGCATTTGCTAGAAGAGTCAGTGAACTTCATGCATTATCTGTTGATGAAACTCACTACTGTAGTGTGGGTAATACCATTACCCTGACTGTGGAAGTGAGATTTTTGGCTAAGAATCTGATTCCGGACAAGCAGCCGCAGTCTGTTCTCATTAAGGCCTTACCATCTTCGGATAACCGTAGACCCTTGCTGTGTCCAGTCACGGCTATGCGCATTTATAAATGTCGACCAGATTTTGTTAGAAAGGGACGAAAACGTTTCTTTCTTTCGTTGATTCCTAACAGAAAAGATATTTCTGTTCATGCTGTCGCTAGATGGATGCAGTTGGCAATACACATTGCCTATGAAAATCTATCTTCGGATCAACGTTCTGTCAATAAGATCTCGGCGCACTAGGTTAGAGCACTGTCCACTTTTTGGCTTATTCTAACATTATAGCCATTATTGATCTCATGAAGGCTGCTTACTGGACACAGCCCTCTTCATTTACCAAGTTTTACCTGAGAAATTTAAAGTCCATATCCGGTGACCTTGGATTTTTGGGTCCTCTTTAAGTTGCTCAGAATGTCGTCCATTAATGTTACATCTATAAGGTCTTTAGGCAGTCCGTTCCAGCACTGACACTGTTCCGCTGCCCTCTTCGTTCTGAGGAATTTTCCCTCAGAACAAGAGGAGAGGGGGGGGGGGGATGGGTACGGCACAGGTCAATACGCCACGGGCTAGAAGCTGTATTTATGAACAGATCTTCACGAAACTTCTTGGGTACCTTTGTTATCACTTTGGGATTGGGACAGGAACCCGTGTTTTTGGGTGCCTTTGTTATCACTGTGCTATGAGAACAAATATTTTTGGGTTCAGTCAGACCCACTCTGGGACTCGAAGATTTCTTTTCTAGTTTAGCATCTAACTGTTACCCACCTTTACAATACTTTATCTATACATTTGTTATAGGCTACTGTCAGCATTTATGTACAGACCGTTACAATACTTTATATGTTCCTTTGTTATCAGGTCATTACCTAGATGTGTGTCATTGCTGTGTCACATACTATACATGTACATGTCTTACACAAGTTGAGCTACAGTGTCATTGACACTTTCATTTCAGTTTTGCATGCAAAATTTGGGTATTGGGGGGTGAAATTTGTGTTTGGACCTGGATTAATTTGAGTTAGTACCAGCTTGTCAGGGACATTGGTAAGTACAAATTACTTAAAATTTATCATGTTCAGTGTTGAGCAATATTAGCCAAAATAATATTTGCATTTTTAGCTCACCAACTTCAGTTGTGTGAGCTTATGGCATGGCTCGATCGGTTGGCGTTGGCGTCGGCGTCAGCGTACGTGTCCAATAATGTTAAACCTTCTGTTTAGGTCACTTACTCGCCCTATTTCCATATCATGGCCTTTATAATGCTGCTATATGATGATTATTATCATTATACCATGATTTAACCCCTCATACCCTGCATTTTAAACATTTTTCTTGACATTTTTAGTGGTGTTTAGTTTTCTGTTTAGCTCAGAATTTCATGTTTAACTAAATGTTTAGGTCAGCTGCTGTGCTCCTTCTCTTCCCATGGCACTTATATTCATCATACATGTTCCTCAGTATCATTGTTCCATGATTAACCCCTCATACCCTGCATTTTAAACATTTTTCTTGACATTTTTAGTTGCGTTTAGTTTTCTGTTTAGCTCAGAATTTCATGTTTAACTTAGTGTTTAGGTCAGCTGCTGTGCTTCTTCTCTTCCCATGGCACTTATATTCATCATACATGTTCCTCAGTATCATTGTTCCATGATTAACCCCTCATACCCTGCATTTTAAACATTTTTTTTTACATTTTTAGTTGCGTTTAGTTTTCTGTTTAGCTCGGAATTTCATGTTTAACTTAGTGTTTAGGTCAGCTGCTGTGATCCTTCTCTTCCCATGACACTTATATTCATCATACATGTTCCTCAGTATCATTGTTCCATGATTAACCCCTCATACCCTGCATTTTAAACATTTTTCTTGAAATTTTTAGTTGCGTTTAGTTTTCTGTTTAGCTCGGAATTTCATGTTTAACTTGATATTTAGGTCAGCTGCTGTGCTCCTTCTCTTCCCATGTCACTTATATTCATCATACATGTTCCTCAGTATCATTGTTCCATGATTAACCCCTCATACCCTGCATTTTAAACATTTTTTTGACTTTTTTAGTTGCGTTTAGTTTTCTGTTTAGCTCGGAATTTCATGTTTAACTTAGTGTTTAGGTCAGCTGCTGTACTCCTTCTCTTCCCATGACACTTATATTCATCAAACATGTTCCTCAGTGTCATTGTTCCATGATTAACCCCCTCATACCCTGCATTTTAAACATTTTTCTTGACATTTTTAGTTGCGTTTATTTTTCTGTTTAGCTCGGAATTTCATGTTTAACTTAGTGTTTAGGTCAGCTGCTGTGCTCCTTCTCTTCCCATGGCACTTATATTCATCATACATGTTCCTCAGTATCATTGTTCCATGATTAACCCCTCATACCCTGCATTTTAAACATTTTTCTTGACATTTTTAGTTGCGTTTAGTTTTCTGTTTAGCTCGGAATTTCATGTTTAACTTAGTGTTTAGGTCAGCTGCTGTGCTCCTTCTCTTCCCATGGCAATTATTTTCATCATACATGTTCCTCAGTATCATTGTTCCATGATTAACCCCTCATACATTGCATTTTAAACATTTTTCTTGAAATTTTTAGTTGCGTTTAGTTTTCTGTTTAGCTCGGAATTTCATGTTTAACTAAGTGTTTATGTCAGCTGCTGTGCTCCTTTTCTTCCCACGGCACTTATATTCATCATACATGTTCCTCAGTATCATTGTTCCATGATTAACCCCTCATACCCTGCATTTTAAACATTTTTCTTGACATTTTTAGTTGCGTTTAGTTTTCTGTTTAGCTCGGAATTTCATGTTTAACTTAGTGTTTAGGTCAGCTGCTGTGCTCCTTCTCTTCCCATGGCAATTATTTTCATCATACATGTTCCTCAGTATCATTGTTCCATGATTAACCCCTCATACCTTGCATTTTAAACATTTTTCTTGACATTTTTAGTTGCGTTTAGTTTTCTGTTTAGCTCAGAATTTCATGTTTAACTAAGTGTTTAGGTCAGCTGCTGTGCTCCTTTTCTTCCCATGGCACTTATATTCCTCATACATGTTCCTCAGTATCATTGTTCCATGATTAACCTCTCATACCCTGCATTTTAAACATTTTTTTGACATTTTTAGTTGCGTTTAGTTTTCTGTTTAGCTCAGAATTTCATGCTTAACTTAGTGTTTATGTCAGTTTCTGTGTTTTACTTTTAAGAGGTTGTGTTTAGGTAAGCTTTGTCACATGTTATGAGCCTGTTTGATACAGTTCTTGTGTTTGCCAAAGTTACTATCAATGAGGAATGTTGGTGAGCTATAGGGCGTTGGCGTCCTTCTTGTTGGGGGTTGGGGTGGGGGGAGAAAATCATTATTAATGATACAATCTCTGGTGAAGATTGTGTTTTATTTCGGTAAATAGTGTTAATACGGTTATTAACCAGGAATATACTGAGCACACATACCTTGCGTCTTAATTGAATAATATTTTCGTAGTCAATGTGTGTTGTGAAGTTGTATGATGCATGGTTTACAGATACACACGCGATGTACTCTGCAATCAACATTGGAGAGAAACATCAAGGGAGGTAATTGAATTAAAACATAAACTTGACAAACTGAAAACATGTTTGTTGAAAAAAGAGTGTTTTTTTTTTAACCCTTTACCCAACGCAGACGATATCAAAATTTATTATTTTAAATGTTATATTTTTATACTGTACCAATGACCCAGACTTAGCTGGTGCTAACTCTAACAAAACCAGGGCCAAACACAAATTTTGCCCCCCAATCCCCAAAATTTGCATCCAAAACAAAAAGAAATCATGTCCTAAAGGACCTCCATACTACGCCTCTACTGCGCATGCGCAGTGACGCAGACGTCCCGAAATTGGCGCCATTTATCATTCTCTGTTTGGCCCTTCATCAGTCAACATCTCACTGATCTTTGTGCTTGTAAATCTCAGTTTAAAGGATGCCAGACACGTAATTTTTGGAGAAATGGTGATTCTAAGGAGGATATAGAAGGAGGAGAGGAAAAAGAAGTGACAAAAAATAATCAGGGCTGTACTTAAAATTTTTTGATGAAATTATGTTAAGTTGCCTATTTTCGAGGCATGGGCCTCTTGTTGTCATTCTTGCTAAATGTTGCACTGCTTATTCAGTGTTTCCTCTTCCCTAGCCTTCTAAAGTCCCCCCTTGCAATTCTCCCATGCTTTTGGCATATTTTTGAGAAAGTTCATTTCTAAAATTTCCTGGGAGAGTTGCTTGGTTACAGAATGTTTTCTGTTGTTTTCCCCATAGTTACGTTTTCACCCATGGGTGTATAACGTTTGTGTTCTGCATCTTCCATCTGATGTTCTGCAGATTCTCCCCTGGGAGTCTCTGTTTTGCATCAGATAGAGTGTAATTTGATGACTGATTCCGGGCCAGTTTTTTCAGTGCCTGCAGTCATGTTTTCTGGTGTTTTACACTGTTTGTTTTCATTGGCAACAGCCTTTTTTGAGGGGGGCTGTTTGCCTTTGCTGTAGTTTATATCATTATAAGATACATTTATATTATCCGTAAGTGTCTCATTAATTATTTAATATAAATTTAAAATTTTTGACCACACTTTGCCATCGGATCCATCGGGGCTCAACGTTACTTTTCAGCAACTTGGGCTTCGCTGAAAAAATATTTTTTCAAAATTATTTTGATATGTAATTGTTTTTTCATTTATTAATGGATCATGTTATTATGTATCTTTGTGTCAGGGGTTTTTGCGAGTAACTAGGACTTGTTGTTGTTCTTTCACAATGAAGGGACTTTGTTCAAATTGTAATAGGAAGAAATCTTCCTCTGACTTTCATGATCATTGTATTAATTGTAGTCAGTGTTCTCGCATTAATCCCTGTCCTATATGTGAATATTGGGATGAGAAACATTGGAAACGTGTGTCACGATATGTTGTTTCTGGAGAAAGGGCTATGCCGGCTCTTTCTCCACAAGGTCACTCTACTCTCTCAGTTTCTATTTCAGAGGAACAAGAACAGGGTGATGTTTCCATGTTTTCTTCTACAAGTGTGCGTCCGTCATCACAAATGAATTCAGAGCTAGCGGCAACCGTGCTCATGGAGATTAGACAAATGTCGTCCGCTAGCTCGCCCGGTGTAGCGTCCATTCACCGAATGGTTCGGCAGCCGGGTTCGTCCGATGCGGTCCAGGAGGAAATTTTGGGTGATGCGAGCACTATAAACATAATAGATGCACACCCAGTGATGGCGGATAGTAAGCGAGAACGGAGGAAGCCTTTGAGTCCGGTTCCTAGCTCGTCCAGGTCCAGCCGGGCCGCGAGCGAGAGAGGCCCCTCTCTCGTACAACAACATCTGGGACCAGATGTTGTGGTACAGAATGTGTCTTTAGCGGAGCATACGTCCGTCGCTCGGGACGCTCCGTTGTATAAGCAGTCCGCGGAGACTGTTAAGGCTTCCTCTTCTCGTCACCGCACACGACCGCACCTTGGCTGCGTGACCGCCGATATATTGCCAGCTTCGCCGATCAAGGATTCTTCGGCGACCAGGTCACACCATCCGGCAGCCAGGGATTCGAGACCGATGGACTCCGGACGTTCGCATAGGAAAAGTATGCGGGAGCCAACTGATGCGGAGCTGCCCTCGGCGAAGCAGCGAAAGACTGCGCCTCCGCAGGTCTCGACGCCGGACATTCTTGTGCAGATAGCACAGCTTATCGCAGCATCCCAGCAGCCGACAGAAACGGTGTCGGATCGAGAATTATCCGACGGCGCTGGGTCGGTACGTTCCGCCGAAGCATCAGGGGCGGACGACCGGGAACATCATGAGGTCCGACCGGATGGTGAAAGGGATACGGATGACTTGGAGCTATCCCTTTCGGAACAACATAAAGCTGCCGTGGACTTCATCCGGCACTTTCTCCCTCAAGTTGTTCCGTCGGGCCAGACTGCTGCGGTTCCGGACAAGAGGATTATAGCGTCATTGGACTCTGAATTTTTTGAGCGGTTCAGGGACATCACTCCCGAGTTTCCGTCGCAGTCCAATAATGTTGCAAGAACATTTGAATTATTGAACGACGCTATATTTAAACTTGCTTCCAAGACGGGGAAAGCAGGTTTCTTGTCCGCTAATACTCTCAACCTGCCTTTCATTAATGCAAGGAATAAATTCGATACGGCAGGACAGGGTATACCGAGAGTTCCTCTGCGTATGGACGACGAGGCGGAATACTTAGAGCTATCATTACCGTCGTCCGCTTCTATTCCAACCGCGGTGTTGGAAACAGCTATTGCGTCTAACAGAGCCAATTTAGATGCCTTATCTTACGCAGATCACCTTACTAAGGCGTTATCACTGCGCCTTCAAGGGAAAGAGTTTCAGGATATACAATCCTCTTTAAGACTTCTTTCAAGGGCAGTAGCTTATTCCACGTGTAACTCCGCCCTTTCAGTGGCAAATCTTGAGTTGGTTAGACGTGACGCAGCCCTAGCTACATCCACACTAGTGGATACTAAGGTGAAGAACTCTCTTAGAGTCGCTTCGGTCTCAGGAGAACTTCTCTTTGACGGCAAGCTTTCTGCTATTTATGATAAAATTACAAAGAAAGCTAAGGATTCTCTGTTGTTCAAATCTGCTCCTAAGAAGTCGGATACAGCAGACAAGAATAAGACAGGCACTTCTGGGTCTAATGCGCCCAAGAGAGGTTCCTATAGAGGTTCCGGTGCATCCTCTTGGTCTTATTCGAGAGACCGTCAGGGTAGCGACTCTCGTTCGGGACGTCCTTCAGGCCGGGACAATCGGTCGGACGCCCCGAGGTCGACGGGGAGAGGTGCTGGCCGTGGAGGACGTAGTTTCTCCTACCGCAGGCCTCGCAGGTCCAGGAGGTGATGGCTTAAACCTCTATCGCGTACTGGTTGGCGGAAGGTTGTCGAGCTTTTCACAAGAATGGGCGTCGATTACGGACGACCCTTGGGTGAGAGGAGTGACTTCGGAAGGTCTAAAGATATCCTTCAAACGAAAGCCTCCATTAACTCGAAGTCCAAAGTGGACTCATCTTCCGTCAAATCCGCAGAAAAGAGACGCTCTGTTATCAGAGGTGCAGTCTCTTTTAATGAAGAACGCGGTAGAGGTCGTAGAAAACCAGGAATCTCCGGGATTCTACAGCCATCTGTTTCTGGTTCCGAAACCAAACGGCTTGTTCCATCCAGTCATAGATTTGAGCTGGATAAACAAGCTGATCATCGCTCCGAAGTTTTATATGGAGACGATTCGGTCGGTCAGAGCGAGTATTCGGGTGAACGATTATGCAACGAGCATAGATCTCAAAGATGCGTACTTTCACGTCATGGTACATCCGACATTCCGAAAGTACCTACGCTTCGCAGTCCTAGGAGTGGTGTATCAATTCCGGGCGATGTGCTTCGGATTGAATCTAGCACCCTGGGCTTTCACTCGGGTAATGAACTCGGTAATGATCTATTTCCGAGCTCATTCGTCTGCGGTAACGTCGGCCTACCTGGACGACATTCTTCAGAGGTACGGCAACGAGTTAACGCTTCAGAACGATGTTCAGAATCTTCTTCTATTGCTCCGACGTCTCGGTTTTATAGTAAACGAGGAGAAGTCGGATCTGGTGCCGTCCAAGTCATTCACTCATCTGGGAATGAGCTTCGAGACGCACAACAATCTCGTTCGTCTGCCGTTAACCAGAGCGAAATTAGTCAGTTGTTACGCTCGCTATTGTCTGCACGCAGACAAAGTCACGGCGAGAGAATTTATGAGACTGATTGGTCTTTGCGGAGCCGCCGCAGATCTCATTCCGATGGGGCGGTTACGCACACGTCCTCTTCAAATTTTCTTGACTCAGAATTGGAGTGTGAAAATTCATTCGCTCGATGTAGACGTTCTCTTGTCAGATCAAGTGAAACAAGAGATTCAGACTTGGGCAAACATTCAGTGGTTAACTCAGGGAGTTCCGCTGCAGTTGCCGGATCCGAGTTTTACCATTATGACGGATGTCAGTCAACCAGGTTGGGGTGCATCATTAATCCCAACGGATTCGAGATGCCAGGGTCTTTGGGATCCGCAATTCCTGTGCAAGCACATAAACATCAAGGAAATGATGTCAATTTGGCTTGCGTTACGTCACTGGATGGACATTATTCACAATGCTCATGTCCAAATCCTATCCGACAATACGACAGTAGTGGCGTATATACGGAATCAGGGAGGCACTCATTCAGTTCTGTTGTTCAATCTAACGGAAAGAATCCTTCTGTTTGCGCTAGAACATCACGTTCTTCTTTCGGTCCGTCACATACCGGGTCATCTGAATGTGCTAGCAGACTCCCTTTCACGAAAGGGTCGCTTGTTGCCGTCGGAGTGGACTCTCAACAAACAAGTATTCAATCAGATTTGCTACCAATGGGAACGGCCAATGATAAACTTATTTGCGACACATCTCAACAATCAGTTGCAGACGTATGTGTCTCCGTGTCCGGATCCAAGAGCATTTGCAGTAGACGCTCTGTCGATCCCTTGGGACGGAATGATAGGATATGCGTATCCTCCAGCGCCGTTAATTCAACAAGTATTGCTAAAGATAAAACAATCTCAATGCAACATTCTGTTGGTAGCATCTCTGTCGCCACAGAGACCGTGGATAAATCTACTCAGGTGTCTGTTGTGGGACCTACCGCGAAAGCTTCCTCCACGGGAGGATCTTCTTTCGCAGGGGAAATCGCGCCAACTCCATCACAACCCGCAAGGTCTCAACCTTCACGTTTTTCCGTTGTGCGGTCCTTCTTGCATGGCAAACACTTTACAGGACGAGCAGTGGACGCGATTTCTAACTGTAGGAGGACCTCCTCTTCGCTAAACTATGCGGCCAAGTGGAAGGTTTTTCGTCGTTGGTGTAGGGATCATTCTGTAGATATATTCGATCCCTCTATACCAGACATTGCAAACTTTCTAGTATACTTGTTTGACGAAATCAAACTGCAGCCTGTTACTATAAAGGGTTATAGATCTATGTTATCTGATACCTATGCACATCATGATAGTTTACAAATTGGATCTAATGTCTCTTTATCTAAGTTGGTTAGAAACTTTTCGATAAATAGACCCAGAACTCTTAGATTAATTCCTAAATGGAAATTAGCTTGGGTTCTTCTTAAATTGAAGGAAAAGCCATTTGAACCTCTTGGGACAGTAGATTTCAAATTCTTATCTTATAAGAAAGCTTTTCTCTTAGCTTTCTCTTCTGCTAGAAGAGTCAGTGAGCTTCATGCACTGTCGGTGGATGATTCTCACTATCGTAGTGTTGGGAACACTATCACCTTCACTACTAATGTGGGTTTTTTAGCTAAGAATCAGGCTCCTAATAAATATCCGGAACTTATTGTTATTAAGGCTCTTCCATCTTCAGACGGGCGTAGGCCTTTACTCTGTCCTGTTAGAGCATTACGTATCTATAAACAGAGATCTCAGTTTATCAGAAAGGGACGGAAACGTTTCTTTCTGTCTTTGATGCCTAATAGAAAGGACATTTCGGTCCATTCTATTGCTAGATGGATTCAATTAACTATCCATACTGCTTATGAAAATTTATCTTCTTCTCAGCAGTCTGTGCTTAAGATTTCTGCTCATGAAGTAAGAGCTCTTTCTACTTCCTGGGCTTATGCTAATAGTGTTGCTATTACAGATTTAATGAAGGCTGCTTATTGGTCTCAGCCATCCACATTTACAAATTTTTTTCTCAGAAATATTGAGTCCATTTCTGGAGACCTGCATTGTTTAGGTCCGTTATCTGTTGCTCAGAATGTCGTCCACTAAACAGTTGCAACTATAGTTATGCAGGCTTTCTGTTCCGGCAGTGACTCCGTCCGGCTGCCCTCTTCGCTCTGGGCTATTTGACCCAGGGCAAGGGGAAGGGGGGGGGGGGGGGGGGTGTGTTCCCTTAGGTCACCTGCTTTATAGTGAAAAGCAAGGGAATGCCTCCTCCAAGTCAGTATTTCTGAGTCGCTTCCGGGATGGTTTTAAAGTGTAATATTAATGTTAAAATTCATTCATGTCTTATTTTTAAAGTGTAGCTCGGTGTGAAGCATTTGTATATGTCAAGTGTCAAACGGGCTTTAATATACAATACTCGGACACTTTTAAATGACTATAAAGAGTCTCAATTCTCTGGACTACTTTATTTATTGGCTTGCTTTAAAAATAATTAGTATAAGGGATATACTGGATGTTAATAGAGAACATGAATGTTATTGTGCTCAATTATTAAGGGTAGTGTATCTTTCTAATTTAATATTAAATAAGAAAGATACATGTAAAGGCTAATACTCCTTTTCTCCTTAAGGGGTTACCTCTTTACTATATAGTTGAGCTTATTGGATTTTCCTCTATGTCCTAGGCCCTCCAGCCTGTTTACTATTCAGCTAAGTCTGGGTCATTGGTACAGTATAAAAATGTTAAAAAATTTATAGTAATTTATATATTTTTTATACTTACCAATGACCCAGACGGGGATGGCCCTCCCTGGAGTTGGGAACTCTTGCCTCCCCGCTGAGTACATAGCGCTGACCAGGCACTGCCAGTAAGAATGATAATTGGCGCCAATTTCGGGACGTCTGCGTCACTGCGCATGCGCAGTAGAGGCGTAGTATGGAGGTCCTTTAGGACATGATTTCTTTTTGTTTTGGATGCAAATTTTGGGGATTGGGGGGCAAAATTTGTGTTTGGCCCTGGTTTTGTTAGAGTTAGCACCAGCTAAGTCTGGGTCATTGGTAAGTATAAAAAATATATAAATTACTATAAATTTTTTAACTTCTTCAAATTTCTCAAAAAATTTCAACAAAACCATATCATGTGACTATTCGTTGGAACGAGCTCGACGAGTTCGTTCCAACGAGGGGTCACATGATATGGTTTTGTTGAATTTTTTTGAAAAATAATATTTTTTCAACTGCTCAATTTGCATATTACGCGGGCGGATGCGGCGATTCATTGGGTAAAGGGTTAATTTTTTTCTCCAATTTTAATTTCTTATTGTATTGTGATACTTGCATCATGAAGTACTACAGACTCCTGGCTGAACACATTTCATTTATACATGTATCCAATGCAACGTTGTACAGCACCGTGATTGAAGGCCAGTGACTTCGATCAGATGGGAATACAGGGACCGATCAGGACTATTTAAAATACGCTCTAGCCTCGGAGCCTATTTTTTCAATTCATGCGCCAGATTTCAATTTACGGAGTCACACTGCTGTTTGTAACACACACTGCAAGTATGTAATAGCTCTCATCATTTTCATTTAGTACACTATAGCAAACATTAATCTTCACTATGGTTTCTGATCAAATCTTGGCTGCCTATTTAGGCAGCCAAGACTTGATCAGAAACCACAGTGAAGATTAATGCTTGGTAATTAAGACTTGAAGTATTAACTCAAGCACTCTACAACAATGATAAATGATAATCATATATATAATATATGTAAGAGTGTCTCTCTCGATTATCCATCGAAAGAATATCAAAATATGATCTGAGAAGTTACGCGCCAACTGAGAAGCCTATTTCTGAGATTTAAGAGCCAGGTCCTGATGTTTAAGAACCAAATGCGCACTGGCGCATGCCCAGGTCGGTCCCTGGGAATAGTGGCGATCTCGTACTGATTGCAGATGGTAAATTCCGTAATATCTCTCTCCCTAAATATTCTGCTATGCACTACACGCGTTTTTAATGGGGAAACTTTATTGAAATGGCCAGATATCATAGAGATTTTTAATAGTCAGTGACAGATCTCGAATAACCGGAAACTGCCGGTTGTCATAATCGGCCGATGCCCCATAACCGGCCGGTTCCGATAGCCGATTGCACATTATCGGTTCATCACCAATTCTGAGAACATCTCAATGATTCAAATATTTCTGATTCGTTGCTATAGCTATCTGTGTCAAATCAAATAGTATTCAACCAAGGATCGGAACCGGCCACCACAATCGGCCGATTATGGGCAATCGGATGACAACGGCAACGGCTCCTGGAACATCGGTTCAACCGATTGTTCCCAAGCAATTTGTGATATTTTTATACTGTACCAATGACCCAGACTTAGCTGGTGCTAACTCTAACAAAACCAGGGCCAAACACAAATTTTGCCCCCCAATCCCCAAAATTTGCATCCAAAACAAAAAGAAATCATGTCCTAAAGGACCTCCATACTACGCCTCTACTGCGCATGCACAGTGACGCAGTCGTCCCGAAATTGGCGCCAATTATCATTCTCTGTTTGGCCCTTCATCAGTCAACATCTCACTGATCTTTGTGCTTGTAAATCTCAGTTTAAAGGATGCCAGACACGTAATTTTTGGAGAAAATGTGATTCTAAGGAGGATAGAAGGAGGAGAGGAAAAAGAAGTGACAAAAAATAATCAGGGCTGTACTTAAAATTTTTTGATGAAATTATGTTAAGTTGCCTATTTTCGAGGCATGGGCCTCTTGTTGTCATTCTTGCTAATTGTTGCACTGCTTATTCAGTGTTTCCTCTCCCCTAGCCTTCTAAAGTCCCCCCTTGCAATTCTCCCATGCTTTTGGCATATTTTTGAGAAATTTCATTTCTAAAATTTCCTGGGAGAGTTGCTTGGTTACAGAATGTTTTCTGTTATTTTCCCCATAGTTACGTTTTCACCCATGGGTGTATAACGTTTGTGTTCTGCATCTTCCATCTGATGTTCTACAGATTCTCCCCTGGGAGTCTCTGTTTTGCATCAGATAGAGTGTAATTGATGACTGATTCCGGGCCAGTTTTTTCAGTGCCTGGAGTCATGTTTTCTGGTGTTTTTACACTGTTTGTTTTCATTGGCAACAGCCTTTTTTGAGGGGGGCTGTTTGCCTTTGCTGTAGTTTATCTCACTATAAGATACATTTATATTATCCGAAAGTGTCTCATTAATTATTTTATATAAATTTAAAATTTTTGACCACACTTTGCCATCGGATCCATCGGGGCTCAACGTTACTTTTCGGCAACTTGGGCTTCGCTGAAAAAATATTTTTTCAAAATTATTTTGTTTTGCAATTGTTTTTTCATTTATTAATGGATCATGTTATTATGTATCTTTGTGTCAGGGGTTTTTGCGAGTAACTAGGACTTATTGTTGTTCTTTCACAATGAAGGGACGTTGTTCAAATTGTAATAGGAAGAAATCTTCCTCTGACTTTCATGATCATTGTATTAATTGTAGTCAGTGTTCTCGCATTAATCCCTGTCCTATATGTGAACATTGGGATGAGAAACATTGGAAACGTGTGTCACGATATGTTGTTTCTGGAGAAAGAGCGATGCCGGCTCTTTCTCCGCAAGGTCACTCTACTCTCTCAGTTTCTATTTCAGAGGAACCAGAACAGGGTGATGTTTCCATGTTATCTTCTTCAAGTGTGCGTCCGTCGTCACAAATGAATTCAGAGCTAGCGGCAAAAGTGCTCATGGAGATTAGACAAATGTCGTCCGCTAGCTCGCCCGGTGTAGCGTCCATTCACCGAATGGTTCGGCAGCCGGGTTCGTCCGATGCGGTCCAAGAGGAAATTTTGGGTGATGCGAGCACTATAAACATAATAGATGCACACCCAGTGACGGCGGATAGTAAGCGAGAACGGAGGAAGCCTTTTAGTCCGGTTCCTAGCTCGTCCAGGTCCAGCCGGGCCGCGAGCGAGAGAGGTCCCTCTCTCGTACAACAACATCTGGGACCAGATGTTGTGGTACAAAATGTGTCTTTAGCGGAGCATACGTCCGTCGCTCGGGACGCTCCGTTGTATAAGCAGTCCGCAGAGACTGTTAAGGCTTCCTCTTCTCGTCAGCGCACACGACCGCACCTTGGCTGCGTGACTGCCGATATATTACCAGCTTCGCCGATGAAGGATTCTTCGGCGACCAGGTCACACCATCCGGCAGCCAGGGATTCGAGACCGATGGACTCTGGACGTTCGCATAGGAAAAGTATGCGGGAGCCATCTGATGCGGAGCTGCCCTCGGCGAAGCAGCGAAAGACTGCGCCTCCGCAGGTCTCGACGCCGGACATTCTTGTGCAGATAGCACAGCTTATCGCAGCATCCCAGCAGCCGACAGAAACGGTGTCGGATAGAGAATTATCCGGCGGCGCTGGGTCGGTACGCTCCGCCGAAGCATCGGGGGCGGACGACCGGGAACATCATGAGGTCCGACCGGATGGTGAAAGGGATACGGATGACTTGGAGCTATCCCTTTCGGAACAACATAAAGCTGCCGTGGACTTCATCCGGCACTTTCTCCCTCAAGTTGTTCCGTCGGGCCAGACTGCTGCGCTTGCAGACAAGAGAATTATAGCGTCATTGGACTCTGAATTTTTTGAGCGGTTCAGGGACATCGCTCCCGAGTTTCCGTCGCAGTCCAATAATGTTGCTAGAACATTTGAATTATTGAACGACGCTATATTTAAACTTGCTTCCAGGACGGGGAAAGCAGGTTTCTTGTCCGTTAATACTCTCAACCTGCCTTTCATTAATGCAAGGAATAAATTCGATACGGCAGGACAGGGTATACCGAGAGTTCCTCTGCGTATGGACGACGAGGCGGAAGACTTAGAGCTATCATTACCGTCATCAGCTTCTATTCCAACCGCGGTGTTGGAAACAGCTATTGCGTCTAACAGAGCCAATTTAGATGCCTTATCTTACGCAGATCACCTTACTAAGGCGTTATCACTGCGCCTTCAAGGGGAAGAGTTTCAGGATATACAATCCTCTTTAAGACTTCTTTCAAGGGCAGTAGCTTATTCCACGTGTAACTCCGCCCTTTCAGTGGCAAATCTGGAGTTGGTTAGACGTGACGCAGCCCTAGCTACATCCACACTAGTGGATTCTAAGGTGAAGAACTCTCTTAGAGTCGCTTCGGTCTCAGGAGAACTTCTCTTTGACGGCAAGCTTTCCGCTATTTATGATAAAATTAAAAAAAGAAAGCTAATGATTCTCTGTTGTTCAGATCTGCTCCTAAGAAGTCGGATGCAGCAGACACGAATAAGACAGGCACTTCTGGGTCTAATGCGCCCAATAGAGGTTCCTATAGAGGTTCCGGTGCGTCCTCTTGGTCTTATTCAAGAGACCGTCAGGATAGCGACTCTCGTTCGGGACGTCCTTCAGGCCGGGACAATCGGTCGGACGCCCCGAGGTCGACGAGGCGAGGTGCGGGTCGTGGAAGACGTGGTTTCTCCTACCACAGGCCTCACAGGTCCAGGAGGTGATGGCTTAAACCTCTATCGCGTTCCGGTTGGCGGAAGGTTGTCGAGTTTTTCACAAGAGTGGGCGTCGATTACGGACGACCCTTGGGTGAGAGGAGTGACTTCGGAAGGTCTGAAGATATTCTTCAAACGAAAGCCTCCATTAACTCGAAGTCCAAAGTGGACTCATCTTCCGTCAAATCCACAGAAAAGAGACGCTCTGTTATCAGAGGTGCAGTCTCTTTTAATGAAGAACGCGGTAGAGGTCGTAGAAAACCATGAATCTCTGGGATTCTACAGCCATCTGTTTCTGGTTCCGAAACCAGACGGCTCTTTCCGTCCAGTCATAGATTTGAGCTGGATAAACAAGCTGATCGTCGCTCCGAAGTTTTATATGGAGACGATTTGATCGGTCAGAGCGAGTATTCGGGTGAACGATTATGCAACGAGCATAGATCTCAAAGATGCGTACTTTCACGTCATGGTACATCCGACATTCCGAAAGTATCTACGCTTCGCAGTCCTTGGAGTGGTGTATCAATTCCGGGCGATGTGCTTCGGATTGAATCTAGCACCCTGGGCTTTCACTCGGGTAATGAACTCGGTAATGATCTACTTCCGAGCTCATTCGTCTGCGGTAACGTCGGCCTACCTGGACGACATTCTTCAGAGGTACGGCAACGAGTTAACGCTTCAGAACGATGTTCAGAATCTTCTTCTATTGCTCCGACGTCTCGGTTTTATAGTAAACGAGGAGAAGTCGGATCTGGTGCCGTCCAAGTCATTCACTCATCTAGGAATGAGCTTCGAGACGCACAACAATCTCGTTCATCTGCCGTTAACCAGAGCAAAATTAGTCAGTTGTTACGCTTGCTATTGTCTGCACGCAGACAAAGTCACGGCGAGAGAATTTATGAGACTGATAGGTCTGTGCGGAGCCGCCGCGGATCTCATTCCGATGGGGCGGTTACGCACACGTCCTCTTCAAATTTTCCTGACTCAGAATTGGAGTGTGAAAATTCATTCGCTCGATGTAGACGTTCTCTTTTCAGATCAAGTGAAACAAGAGATTCAGACTTGGGCAAACATTCAGTGGTTAACTCAAGGAGTTCCGCTGCAGTTGCCGGATCCGAGCTTTACCGTTATGACGGATGCCAGTCAAACAGGTTGGGGTGCATCATTAATCCCAACGGATTCGAGATGCCAGGGTCTTTGGGATCTGCAATTCCTGTGCAAGCACATAAACATCAAGGAAATGATGTCAATTTGGCTTGCGTTACGTCACTGGATGGACATTATTCAAGATGCTCATGTCCAAATCCTATCCGACAATACGACAGTAGTGGCGTATATACGGAATCAGGGAGGCACTCATTCAGTTCCGTTGTTCAATCTAACGGAAAGAATCCTTCTGTTTGCGTTAGAACATCACGTTCTTCTTTCGGTCCATCACATACCGGGTCGTCTGAATGTGCTAGCAGACTCCCTTTCACGAAAGGGTCGTTTGTTGCCGTCGGAGTGGACTCTCAACAAACAAGTATTCAATCAGATTTGCTACCAATGGGAACGGCCAATGATAGACTTATTTGCGACACATCTCAACAATCAGTTGCAGACGTATGTGTCTCCGTGTCCGGATCCAAGAGCATTTGCAGTAGACGCTCTGTCGATCCCTTGGGACGGAATGATAGGATATGCGTATCCTCCAGCGCCGTTAATTCAACAAGTATTGCTAAAGATAAAACAATCTCAATGCAAGATTCTGTTTGTAGCATCTCTGTCGCCACAGAGACCGTGGATAAATCTACTCAGGTGTCTGTTGTGGGACCTACCGTGGAAGCTTCCTCCACGAGAGGATCTTCTTTCGCAGGGGAAATTGCGCCAACTCCATCACAACCCGCAAGGTCTCAACCTTCACGTTTTTCCGTTGTGCGGTCCTTCTTGCATGGCAAGCACTTTACAGGACGAGCAGTGGACGCGTTTTCCAACTGTAGGAGGACCTCCTCTTCGCTAAACTATGCGGCTAAGTGGAAGGTTTTTCGTCGTTGGTGTAGGGATCATTCTGTAGATATATTTGATCCCTCTATACCAGACATTGCAAACTTTCTAGTATACTTGTTTGACGAAATCAAACTGCAGCCCGTTACTATAAAGGGTTATAGATCTATGTTATCTGATACCTATGCACATCATGATAGTTTACAAATTGGATCTAATGTCTCTTTATCGAAGTTGGTTAGAAACTTTTCGATAAATAGACCCAGAACTCTTAGATTAATTCCTAAGTGGAATTTAGCTTGGGTTCTCCTTAAATTGAAGGAAAAGCCATTTGAACCTCTTGGGACAGTAGATTTCAAATTCTTATCTTATAAGACAGCTTTTCTCTGAGCTTTCTCTTCTGCCAGAAGAGTCAGTGAGCTTCATGCACTATTGGTGGATGATTCTCATTATCGTAGTGTTGGGAACGCTATCACCTTCACTACTAATGTGGGTTTTTTAGCTAAGAATCAGGCTCCTAATAAATATCTGGAACCTATTGTTATTAAGGCTCTTCCGTCTTCAGACGGGCGTAGGCCTTTACTCTGTCCTGTTAGAGCACTACGTATCTATAAACAGAGATCTCAGTTTATCAGAAAGGGACGGAAACGTTTCTTTCTGTCTTTGATGCCTAATAGAAAGGACATTTCAGTCCATTCTATTGCTAGATGGATTCAGTTAACTATCCGTACTGCTTATGAAGATTTATCTTCTTCTCAGCAGTCTGTGCTTAAGATTTCTGCTCATGAAGTAAGAGCTCTTTCTACTTCCTGGGCTTATGCTAATAGTGTTGCTATTACAGATTTAATGAAGGCTGCTTATTGGTCTCAGCCATCCACATTTACAAATTTTTATCTCAGAAATATTGAGTCCATTTCTGGAGACCTGCATTGTTTAGGTCCGTTTTCTGTTGCTCAGAATGTCGTCCACTAAACAGTTGCAACTATAGTTATGCAGGCTTTCTGTTCCGGCAGTGACTCCGTCCGGCTGCCCTCTTCGCTCTGGGCTATTTGACCCAGGCAAGGGGAAGGGGGGGGGGGGGGGGCGGTTTTCCCTTAGGTCACCTGCTTTATAGTGAAAAGCAAGGGAATGCCTCCTCCAAGTCAGTATTTCTGAGTCGCTTCCGGGATGGTTTTAAAGTGTAATATTAATGTTTAAATTCATTCATGTCTTATTTTTAAAGTGTAGCGCGGTGTGAAGCATTTGTATATGTCAAGTGTCAAACGGGCTTTAATATACAATACTTGGACACTTTTAAATGACTATAAAGAGTCTCAATTCTCTGGACTACTTTATTTATTGGCATGCTTTAAAAATAATTAGTATAAGGGTTATACTGGATGTTAATAGAGAACATGAATGTTATTGTGCTCAATTATTAAGGGTAGTGTATCTTTCTAATTTAATATTAAATAAGAAAGATACATGTAAAGCCTAATACTCCTTTTCTCCTTAAGGGGTTACCTCTTTACTATATAGTTGAGCTTATTGGATTTTCCTCTATGTCCTAGGCCCTCCAGCCTGTTTACTATTCAGCTAAGTCTGGGTCATTGGTACAGTATAAAAATGTTAAAAAATTTATAGTAATTTATATATTTTTTATACTTACCAATGACCCAGATGGGGATGGCCCTCCCTGGAGTTGGGAACTCTTGCCTCCCCGCTGAGTACATAGTGCTGACCAGGCACTGCCAGTAAGAATGATAATTGGCGCCAATTTCGGGACGACTGCGTCACTGCGCATGCGCAGTAGAGGCGTAGTATGGAGGTCCTTTAGGACATGATTTCTTTTTGTTTTGGATGCAAATTTTGGGGATTGGGGGGCAAAATTTGTGTTTGGCCCTGGTTTTGTTAGAGTTAGCACCAGCTAAGTCTGGGTCATTGGTAAGTATAAAAAATATATAAATTACTATAAATTTTTTAACTTTTCTGAATCGCATTTTATTATCTTCTGCAATTGTTCAATTGTTAATATAAAATGATATCGATGATACCATTCAGTAAAGTTGAGAAACAACCACAATGTGTATTCTTAATCTCTCTAGACCTCCTTTACGGAATATACGTGTTAAATGTAAAGCTTACAACTGAGCACACTTGCAGCAATTGCCAGTTCATACCGGAAAAGTGAAGGATGCACTCCATTGGCTCAGGTCGCAGTAAAATTACCAGTCGCGCTCACTTGGGCGGTAAACGTGGCTCTGAGAGCCACGTTTACCGCCCAAGTGTGCGCGACTGGTAATTTTACTGGGACCCCAGTCAACGAAGTTTAACACTTTGAAAAATGTTCAGTTTAATGTAGTTCTTTCGAGCCTCGACTTGTCTTGTAGTGCACAGTATTACAATCGGAATCGGCATCAGAATCCGCCAACTGTGGGCCCAAAAAACCGGTAATCGGTCAGCGACCATTTTTGGTAATCGGTTGGACACTAAAATCAAATTTAATCATTGGGATTATTTTGATTCAGAATTTTGAAGCTTTGGGCTCTTGTTAAAAAATTTATCAGTCCAACACATGTCCATAAAGTTTTTTTTGCAATATGTGTTTCTTGTATTGTAGGCTGCTAGATTTTTCCAAGAACTACATGTCTATACTCCAATAACCAACAGATGGTCACAGGTAACTCCAATGTCTCAAGCCCAACCTAAACCAATAGCTGGACATTCTGCTTCAGTAGTGGGTGACACAATGATTGTCTTTGGTGGATCACAGGTGCCAGGTCAGGGGTAAATAATCTTTTTGTATAATATACTTTACAATACAGTACAGTGGAACTGTATATCTCTTAACCCTTTACCCAACACAGACGATAACAAAATTTATTATTTTAAATATCATTTTTTAAATTTTTTCAAAAAATTTCAACAAAACCATATCATGTGACCCCTCATTGGAACGAGCTCAATGAGCTCATTCCAATGGTGGGGGGGGGGAGGAGGGGTGGGGGGGTCACATGATATGGTTTTGTTGAAATATTTTGAAAAATTTAATTTTTTCAACTGCTCAATTTGCATATTACGCGGGTGTTTGCGGGCGATTCGTTATGTAAAGGGTTAACTGGTAGAAACTAGAATTTGTTTTGGTCATCAAAATTTGCTCTCAAGTCTTTGACTTGTTACACAATTTATGGGAGAGTTTCAGTAGGCACTCTCCCATACATTGTAACAATGCATATCCATGCAGTCTAAATAATTTCACTTCAAAGATAATATGAATCACATGAACAGAACATAAAACCTTTTAACTGCAGAATATGTACTTTAGAATAAAGCCCAAATATGGGCTTTCAGCACTCAACCATGCTTGTCATTTTGAAAATTGCAGGAGGGCTATTATGGTTCTCCTCAAATCACCCCAGGAGAGCCATTTTGGGTTCACCTAAAATGACCCCAGGAGGGTTATTTATGATTTACAGGGGCCTTTTTGTTTCAGCCTGATGGGTAGACAACTAATATTATTTTAAGGTGCATGGTTTGTGTAATTATGATGTACGTAATGTATAGATGCAGGCTTGAATATTTGAATGCAAGATACCAGGTTACCCATGACACTCACGAACAGTGAGTGTTATAGTTATCTTGCATCCAAATAACCAAGCCCATACCTATACATTACATGATGACTGTAAAAGCCAGTGCACTGTGCCCACCGCCAGATGCCGATAACTTGGGACGAATCAATCAGATTTGGGGGGCGAATCGTCCCAGCTATGATTTTGGGATGAAACGTCCCAGGCAAATCGTCAGGGGTCGAACTTGCTTAGGGATGATACATCCCGTAATCGCGTGTGACCCGAGAGTTGTTTCAGTCTGATGTACAATGTAATAACTAATTACAACTTTGGAATTGGTAGACCTCCCGCTCATATTTGGAAAGTTACTTACTGTCTCTGTGTGACTGCGTTGACGACACACTACAAACTTCAAAGATTGCGCTTTGTTACATGTGGCTCCTTCAATCTGCGAAAATTGCTGTTTGAGGCGGCCGATCATTTGAGGTGCCTTCGACTGAATTAATGGGCCGCAGAAATCGTGGTTGGGCGGACGTTTACCGTCGACAGAATTTTGAACTCAGGCAGGCCACTGCAGCCTGGGGCGATCACCCACCTCAAAATGACAAGCCTGCTCAACTGATTAATTAACTGTAAGCCTGTTAATCGAATATAAGTTCACACACCAAACCATTCACCGTACCATCTTCCCAATAGAACCCCAGGAAGTGAAGTAGTGCTTGTGTACTGTGATAACCAAACTCTGTTTTATTGGTAAAATAGGACCTGGTAATAAGGATATGCGAATCACAAATATTTGTTTGGATCGAATCTCGAACTGATTTGTGTCTCAGATATCGATATCGAATCGAATCTCGAATTGAATCTTAAAAGACAGGTTATTTCATACTGCACCAAACAAAAGTTCCGGAACACTGTGATGACCCTTACAAGATGGACTAAAAATAAACCAATGTATAAATATTCTCTGTAGTACCGTCGCTGAAACTGCTAGCTTCTTCTACTCTTGTCCTTTTAGGGGGTTAACTGGTAGAGTGCTGGAAGCCCATATTTGGGCTTTATTCTGAAGTGCAGGGACCACAACTTAAAGGCTTCAAATTCAGTGGCTGTGCTTCATATTATCTTTGAAGTGATATTATTTACTCTGTTAGGTTTTGCCTTGTTACAATTTATAGGAGAGTGCCCACAGGCACTCTCCTATAAATTGTAACAAGGCAAAGACATGGGAACAAATTTTGGAGGCCAAAAATAATTTAGCACTCTACCAGTTAAGTCGTTTGCAGCCTTATCCGAATCTGACTCAACAGTACTGGAATCCTTGCTTACTGTGGTAAACAAGCTCGGTTTCACTGGTAAAATAGGACCCAGTCACTAATGCTTGGGGTGCGAGTCCTCTAAGATAGGCAACATGCCATGGGGGTATAAACGATTGACTGACCATGACTTTATCTCCATGTTGTGGTCATGATTAGCCATTGTGCAGATGTATGTGACCTTAACTGGTAGAGTGCTGGAAGCCCATATTTGGGCTTTATTCTGAAGTGCAGGTACAGCAACTTAAAGGCTTCAAATTCAGTGGCTATTCTTCATATTATCTTTGAAGTGATATTATTTAGTCTGTTAACATTTTCCTTGTTACAATTTATAGGAGAGTGCCCACAGGCACTCTCCTATAAATTGTAACAAGGCAAAGACATGGGAACAAATTTTGGAGGCCAAAAATAATTTAGCACTCTACCAGTTAAACAATCTCGCAGATCGCTGCCCGGGGGCTGGGGCCTGTAGGTCAAGTTCTACTATTTACGAAATAACACTGACCTCCTCTTTAATCAGTTTTTGTGACGGACCTTCGCCGCTTTATTTGTAACTGCTTATGCAAGTTTCGGTGCATCTCTGTGTAGATGTGGGCGAATGAACATCAGTACCCAAAAGGACAATTTGGCTACGTTTTCACTGATGGTGCGATTCATTGCCAGCAGGGATCATGCCCCTGGGCAGCGATATGCGATGTCCAATGCTGATTCATGCCATCATCCTTTGAAAAGTGTTCTTGAATAATGGAGATGACTCATATAAGCCTGTGGCTTCCAGTCGAATCCTCGTCTACTTACAATCCCCATTATTTCTGTTTCTGTTATACCGTGTACAATCATGAAAACTGTTTGCCGTTCTGTGGTTTTATTATTATATATCACATGAAACGTCGTTAATTTCGACGTAACAACCCATGTGTTATTTCCTGATTATCAACTTGTGTCTAATCGGCGCATGGCCCCATAGTAGCAGCATTGTATTCTTGACATGACGTTCACATGACATCAAGTACAACAGGTTCAAGTAATGCGCATTCATGACGTTATGAGGTGAAGCGTCTGAGCCAACGAACTGATTGTCGGTTGTTTTGGGAGAATTTAGCAACAATGAATTAAATAAAAAGTGTAAAAAACATTCGAAGACTTATGTGATATACAGAATCTTTAAGTCGTGATGCTTGGATATAAGATTTTTTGAAACTCGTTTGATGAATTCGATTCACAACTCGCCTAAAGGCTCGTTGTGAATCAAATTCATCAAACTCGTTTCAAAAATACTTATATCCAAACATCACTCGTTTGAGATCCTCTATGTAATGTATACGTGTAACACTGCTTTCTGAATAAATATTGTTTAAACTAAACTGCTAGGCCCTTTATCCATAGTTTTAGTTTTTGAAGACTTAATTTGTTACTATTCACGTTCTTAAGAACATGAATAGTAACAAGTTAAGCCTGCAAAAACTAAAACTATGGAAAATGTTCCAGACAAAATTCACTACTTACCTAACAATTAACCCTTGTCAATTACTCAATTAAATATGAAATTGAATTCAGCCTACATAAATGAATTGCCTAATGATAACTTTATCCAAATTTTGTTGGAAATGTAACAAATTGAAGTTAGTACCAGAGATTCGAAAAAATTGAATCATGAGACTGATTTGAGATCGATCTTAAAGCAGTCGTATGGAATCGATGTCGAATTGAATCTTGAATCTTCGCAGGAGCCTATCTGGTAACCAATGCCTGGGGTGAATTGTTTTGAACTAAACATGCATGAAAATACATTCACTTCTGTAATCATAGAGACTTGGCATGTGTGGTTGAAAGATAAAAAAAAAATATATTTTATAACAATTTTCAATTTATTTGTGCAAAATGAATCATAAAATGTTATAAGCCCTATAAAAAAAAAAATTGTCCTACAAGTGCAAAGTAGTGTCACAGAAGAGAATTCCAGGTGAAAAAAGGTGTTGAGACAGATTTTCTATGATGAGGGAGGTGCATGAGAAACAATTTTTCTTTTTAAAAGCCTAAAATACCATTTTTTATGATATTTCAAGCCATGCAAAGCTTCTTCAGTCTTCTGCGCACTGATATAGAAATATGAATTTTTGGCAGCAAATTTTTCCCATGATGCAACTAGGAATTTAAACAATTCAGTCATGTTTGCCCAAGCTCAATGAGCCGGTGAACTCTAACAAACAAGAATGAATTGCCCCCCCCCTAGCTAATCTCCCATGCTTTTGGCATATTTTTTGTGATTTTTACTGAATTTTCTTGGGAGTTTTTTAGCATAGTAACAGAATGTTTATTCTGTTTTTCCCCATGGTTACGTCCTCACCCTAGGGGTGTTTAGGCCTTTTGGTCATGCATCTACCATCTGATGTACTGCAGTTTCTTCTGTGGAAGTTTCTGTTTTACATCGGATAGTGTTTAAAATTGGTTACTGATTTCTGGCCATATTTTCAGTGCCTGGAGTCTTGTTTCCAGTTTTTATTCACTTTTATTTACGTTGACAACGGTTTCTTCTGTCAGTGATTCCTTGTCTTCTATTAGGTTCTGTTCATAGCCAGATACATTAATATTGTCCGTAAGTGTAACATTTTTAGATATGTTTTAAAATTTTTGTTCACACTTAGGCTTTTTTGGGATCCATTTGGGCTCATTGTTCCCTTTGGGAACTTAGGCTCATCTTGAAATTTTTTCGAGAAAATTTTTCTTTTGAATTATTTTTCTAAATTTTTGTAATGGATTATATTATTATTACGTATCTTTGTTTTTTCAAGGGTTAGTGCGAGTACGATGACTGTTTAATTTTTTTCAAATATGAAAGAATATTGTTCAAATTGTAAATCGAGGAAGTCTTCCTCTGATTCTCATGTTCATTGTATTTGATGTAGTCAATGTACTTGCACTAATTCTTGCTCAGTGTGTGCCAATTGGGATGACAAACGTTGGAGATGTGTGTCACGGTATATTGTTAGTGGTGAGAGGTCCATGCTGGTCCTCTCGCCACAGGGTCGCTCTAGTTTTTCAGTCTCTTTTTCAGAGGAACAAGAACAGGGTGATGTTTCCGTGATGTCTTCAAGAAGTGTGCTTCCGTCATCGCAATTAAATAAAGAGCTAGCGGCAAAAGTGCTCAACGAAATTCGACAAGTGCCTAGATACCTAGTAGGATCGACGTCCTTGTCGCCAGCTAGCTCGCCCGGTGAAGCAATCACTCGAGAAATGGGTGTTGTGACGCCGGGTTCGTCCGTTGCGGTCCAGGAGAGGAGATCGGGTGTTGCGGGCACTATAAACTCGGATCGTGCACACCCGGCGACGACGTATCGGAGGATGGAACGGAGGAAGCCAGACAGTCCAGGGAGCAAAATGACCGGAATCGCATCACAAAATGCGATGCAACATCCACACATAGCGATACAATTTTAGGTTTATGAATTGCAAAGTGCCAATGCAAATTACGAGGCCAGATTAATTTATTTCCGAAAAATCTGTTTAACTTTGCATGCTGTCGCATTCACCAGCGGGGAACCCGGAAGAGTCTCAATGAGTGAATGTCATTCATTTGTTCAGACCCCCTCTAAAGAGGCAATTGTGCTGTACACATGCGCAGTTGCGCCTGTTACCAAATATTGGCCAGGATTTTCCAAGACGCGTGCACGTTTTGGGAAATCTCTGTCAATATTTGGTAACAGACACAACTGCGCATGTGTACAGATAAATCGATGGACCAACTATTCTTTTGATTCAAGAGATTATTTATCCGAAAATCGAGGTAATTTGAACATTAAAATTTTAGAGAATAGCATCAACTTTGGAAGTTCCTAATTTGTGGCATCTCTGATATGTTCGCAATCTGAGTTGTGCTCGTTGCAAATGATTATCGAGGCGTGCATAAAATTGCTCGCCCCATTTTAAATGCAGGTGCGTATAGGGGCGCGAGCGCAATGGCGTGCCTTTCCCGCATAGGCCTGAATCCCTAAGAAAGTTGATTCATTCCTCTCTCATCACATAACATTTTATACTCTCAGAATCAATCAGAATGCGTCTCCTGGCCTCTGCAATTTCAAATTTTCCCGGGGGACACCGACGAGAGCAAGAACCTCCTCTCGTGCTCAGCCCAGCGAATCGTTTCGCAGTTCAGATGACGCTTCGTGTCATCTGCTGTGACTGTCAAGAAAAAACTGCTACGCAAAATTTTCAAAACAATTTGCTCCCTGCAGTCCGGTAGCTAGCTCGTCCAGGTCTACCGGGATCGCGAGTGAGAGAGGTCCCTCTCTCTTACAGCAACATCTGGGCCCAGATGTTGTTGTATGTAACGTTCGTCAGTCGGAGCATACGTCCACTCATCCTGCTCGGAACGCTTCATCGCATAGACAGTCCGGCGCGTCTAGTCTACTGGCTTCCTCAACCACATGACCGCACCTTGGCTACGTGACCGCAGATATCCAACCTGCTTCGCCGACTAGGGATTCCATGTTGACCAGGCCACGCCATCAGGTAGCCAAGGACACAAGGCCTTACCAGTTGGGACAGTCGCATAAGAGAAGTATGCAAGAATTACCGTCCCAGGAGCTACATAAGACCGTGGCTCCGTGACGGACTTGCTATCGCAGATAGCACAACTCATCGCAGCATCACATCAACCTTCAGAAACTCTTTCAGATCAGGAACTGTCTGAGGAAGCTGGGTCGGTACGCTCCCCTGCAGAGTCAGAAAGGGACGACCGAGATTCACATGTGGTCCAGTCGGTTGGTGAAAGGGAATCAGCGGAGCTGGAATTTTCCCTTTCCGAACAACATAAGGTGGCCGTAGATTTCATCCGGCAACACCTTCCAGAAGTTGTTCTTCCGGACCAGAGTGCTGCGATACCAGATAAGAGACTGATAGGTTCACTGGACACAGACTTTATCGGCCGGAATAAAGATATTGCGCCTGAGTTTCCGACCCAGTCCAGAAATGTCACACTGACATTTGAACTTCTGAATGATGCTGTATTCAGGCTAGCCTCTAAGACTGGCAAATCCAGTTTCTTATTGCCTCATGCTCTACATCTGCCTTTCATCAACAATAGATACAGGTTTGAAATGGCAGGACAGGGTGTGCCGAGAGTTCCTCTGCATTTAGACGACCAGGCAGAAGACTTGGAGTTGTCATTGCCGACATCTATGTCGATTCTCTCCAGTACGTTGGAGACTACAATCTCATCTAATAGAGCCAGTTTAGACGCCTTATCTTATGCAGATCACCTTACCAGAGCGTTATCACAACGTCTCGATGGAAAAGAATTCCAGGATGTTCAAACTTCCTTGAGAGTTCTTTCGAGGGCCATAGCATTTTCCACGTATAACTCCTCCCTTTCCGTGGCAAATTTGGAGTTAGTCAGACGTGATGCTGCCCTGGCTTCATCCACAAGAGTGGATACTCAGGTGAAAAACTCTCTTCGAGTCGCTCCGGTTTCAGGAGAGCTTCTCTTCGATGGTAAGCTTTCGCTAATCTATGATCAGATTACTAAGTAAGCTTCGCATTCTCTGCTTTTTAAATCCGCTTCGAAAAAGACGGACTCAGCAGAGAGGAGTAAGGCAGGCACTTCTGGGGCGAGTATGTCCAAGGGAAGTTCCTAAAGAGGATCTAAGAAAGCCTCTATGTCTTACTCCAGAGACCGTCAGAGTTGCGACTCAGGTAGGGGTCGTAATGCTGGCCGAGATAACCAGTCAGGCACCCCTAGGTCGACTGGGCGAGGTACGGGTCATGGAGGACGTGGTTTCTCCTCCCGCAAGCCTCGCAGGGCCAGGAGGTGATGGTCTAAACCTCTATTGCGTTCCAGTGGGCGGAAGGCTGTCGAGATTCTTAACCAATTGGTTGTCAATTATGGACGACCCATGGGTGCAAGGGGTTATTTCCGAAGGTCTAAAACTCCTTCAAGGAAAAACCTCCACTAACTCGAAGTCCACGCTGGACTCAGCTTCCGTCAAATGTTCAGAAGAGAGATTCACTTCTATCAGAAGTTCAATCTCTTCTGGACAAGAACGCGATAGAGGTCGCAGAAAACCAGGAATCTCCAGGTTTCTACAGTCACCTGTTCCTGGTTCCAAAACCAGACGGCTCGTTTCGTCCAGTTATAGATCTGAGCTGGATAAACAAGCTGATTGTGGCTCCGAAATTTTATATGGAGGCCATCCGATCGGTCAGAGCGAGCATTCGAGTGAACGATTATGCTGCCAGCATAGATCTCAAGGAGGTGTACTTTCACGTCATGGTACATCTGGCGTTCAGAAAGTATCTTCGCTTCGCTATCCTAGGAGTCGTTTATCAGTTCTGAGCAATGTGCTTCGGTCTGAATCTAGCGCCCTGGGCCTTCACTCGAATAATGAACTCGGTAATGACTCATGTCCGAGCTCATTCATCTGTGGTAACGTCGGCCTACTTGGACGAATTTTACGATAATGACAGATGCGAGTCAAACAGGCTGGGGCGCAACTTTGAGCCCAACAGATTCGAGGTGCCAGGGGCTTTGGGATCCACAGTTCCTAAACAAGCACATAAACATCAAAGAGATGATGTCAATTTGGCTTGCGCTACGTCAGTGGATGAACATTATTCAGAATTCGCATGTTCAAATTCTGTCCGACAATTCAACAGTAGTAGCGTATATTCGGAACTAGGGAGGCACTCATTCCATTCCATTGTTCAGTTTAACGGAAAGAATCCTTCTGTTTGCCCTAGAGCATCAAGTTCTTCTGTCGGTCCGTCATATTCCGGGTCGTCTGAACGTTCTAGCGGACTCCCTTTCTCGGAAAGGTCGTATGTTGCCGTCAAAATGGACTCTCAACAAACGAGTATTCAATCAGATTTGCTACCAATGGTATCGTCCTATGATAGACTTATTTGCGAAACATCTCAACAATCAGTTGCAGATGTATGTGTCGCCATGCCCAGATCCTCGAGCATTTGCAGTAGACGCCCTCTTGATCTCTTGGGACGGAATGATAGGATACGCGTATCCTCCAGCTCCGTTGATTCAACAGATATTGCTAAAATCATGCAATCTCACTGCAAGATTCTGTTGGTAGCATCTCTGTCACCCCAGAGACCATGGATAAATCTACTCAGGTGTCTGTTGTGGGACATTCCGCGGAAGCTTCCTCCACGGGAGGACCTTCTTTCGCAGGGAAAATCGCGCTCACTGCATCACAACCCACAAGGTCTCAACCTTCACGTATTTCCGTTGTGCGGTTCTTCTTGCATGGCAAGCATGTTACAGGACGAGCAGTGGTCGCAATTTCTTACTCGGAGGACCTCCTCTTTGCTAAATTATGCTGTTATGTGGAAGGTTTTCTCTCGATGGTGTTGGGATCATTCTGTTGATTTTTATGATCCCTCCATTCCAGACATTGCTAATTTTCTGGTCTACTTGTTTGACGAAATCAAACTGCAGCCAATAACTATTAAGGGTTGTAGGTCTGTGCTATCGGATACCTATGCTCATCATGATAGCTTACAGATTGGATCTAATGTCTCTTTATCTAAGTCAGTGAAAAACTTTTCGATAAATAGACCTAGAACCCTTAGGTTAATTCCTAAGTGGAATTTAGCTTGGGTTCTTCTGAAGCTAAAAGATGCACCATTTGAACCCCTTGATACAGTGTATTTCAAATACTTATCTTATAAGTCAGCTTTTCTCTTAGCCTTCTCTTCTGATAGAAGAGTTAGTGAGCTTCATGCTCTGTCTGTTGATGATTCTCACTATCGTAGTGTTGGTAATACTATTACTTTGACTACCAATGTTGGATTTTTGGCTAAGAATCAGGCTCCTAATAAGTACCCTGAGCCTATTGTTATTAAGGCTCTTCCATCCTCAGATGGCCATAGGCCCTTGCTGTGTCCAGTTAGAGCTATGCGTATTTAGAAACGTAGATCTGAGTTTACAGAAAGGGACGAAAACGTTTCTTTCTGTCTCTGCTTCCTAATAGAAGGGACATCACGGTCCATTCTATTTCCAGGTGGATTCAGTTAACTATTCGTACTGCTTATGAAAGATTATCTTCTACTCAGCAGTCTGTGCTTAAGATTTCAGCGCATAAAGTTAGAGCGCTGTCTACATCTTGGGCTTATGCTAATAGTATTGCTATTACGGATTTGATGAAGGCTGCATACTGGTCTCGGCCTTCTACGTTCACAAATTTTTACCTTAGAAATATTGGGTCTATTTTTGTCAACCTTCGATGTTTAGGTCCGTTATCTATTGATCAGAATGTCGTCCACTAAACAGTTGCAACTATAGTTATGCAGGCTTTCTGTTCCAGCAGTAACTCTGTCCTGCTGCCCTCTTCGTTCTGGGGTGATTGACCCAGAGCAAGGGGAAGTGGGGGTGGATGGTGTTCCCTTATATCACCTGCTTTATAGTGAAAAGCAAGGGAATACCTCCTCTGGAGTCAGTAATTCCGAGTCGGTGCTGGGATGGTTTTGAAGTGTAAAGCCAATGTTTATCTCATTTATGTAATATTTTTAAAGTGTAGCTCGGTGTGAGGCATTTGTATATGTCACGTGTCATACGAGCGTTAATATACAATCCTCGGACACTTTTAAATGAGTATAAAGAGTCTCATTCTCTGGACTATCTTTATTTATTGGCTTTCATTTAAAAAAAATTTGTATAATGGGTTATACTGGATGTTAATAGAGATCATTGATGTTATTGTGCTCAATTACGGATTGGTAATATGTCTTTCTTATTTTGTATAAACAAGAAAGATATATGTAAATCCTGTTTCTCCTTTTCTCCTTGAGGGGAAAATCCTATATATATGTAATTGAGCCTATTGGATTTTCCTTTATGTCCTGGGCCCTCCAGCCTTTTTTTCTATTCAGCTAAGTCTGGGGTAATTGGTACAGTATAAAAATATGAAAACACTTATTGTAATTTATATATTTTTTATTCTTACCAATGACCCAGACGGGGATGGCCCTCCCATGAGTTGGGAACTCATACCTCCCCGCTGATCATATAACATTTACCACGCACTGGTTGTAAGAATGAAGATTTGGCGCCAGTTTTGGTACTTCCTTGACACTGCGCATGCGCAGTGGACAAAAGTATGGAGGACCATATAGGACATTGATATTTTGGATTTGGATGCAAATTTTGGGGATTGGGGGAAAGAAATTTGTGTTTGGCTCTGAATAAATAAGAGTTAGCACCAGCTAAGTCTGGGTCATTGGTAAGTATAAAAAATATATAAATTACCATAAATTTTTTCATTTTTTGGGGTATCACCCCAAAATAAGCCTACCCCATATTTCTCTGACTTAAAGTTTTGACTACCGCCAATACCGGTACCGGTCATCACGAAAATGTGCACGAAAATTTCAGTTGTTCAATCAAAATAAAATTATGTGAAACTGAAAGTGTTATGGAGTTGTTTTTTTTCTCAATTTTATCTTTTCATATTTTCAGCTAAAAAAATAAATTCCGAAACTACATGCTTTTGTGTTATTTATTACTCTCAGCCCTCATGTTTATCAACTTTATGTTGAAGAAGAATGGGAAATTCCCAGTTCATAAATTATTAATGACAGCGTGTTCAGACTTCAGTGACCCAAATTGTTCCTTTTTATTACTTTAGAAAATGAGTTGAGAAATTACCTGATGTGATCCCTGCAGAAATAGCTGCTCCAAAATAATTAATACCCCCGAGTTGTAATATCCAGTTTGATCCATGCTACATGAAAGTCTGTTTTGAAAACAAGGGAAAGCCATAATGTTCACAACAATGGGGACACATTATGTTCGCCAGGGTGGTCAGTTTAAATATAGTTTGTTTATTTATAAAACATGCCCACGTGTTTTATCAAATGCATTCATTGCATTGTGTGTCAAATATATTCTCATACTGTCGCTGTTATGTGAAATCAAAATTATATAAACTCGAAATATAAATTAAATAAAAACATGAGCTCTGAAGTATAATTAACTTCAGCTGACCTATTATATATACTGTTGTTATGGTTCATAACAAATTTATCCGTTTTGTGTAAAAAAAAATATATTTGAAGGTTTGTTGAAAACTGAATAAAATTCTGTTGTGAGATATTACAAGAATTAAGTTACCTACCCTTACTTCTAAATGAACAGATTCAGAACACGTGGACCCAGCTGTGTATTTTGTCTTCATTCTGAAGCAATAGTGTTTTCCACCCATTCCACCCACATGCAGAATTCAGTTACCGCCCCCCCCCCCCCCCCCCCATCCCCCACACTTTTACAGGCAGCAAATGAAGGGCAAGTGACAATGGCTCATGAATTTTTGTTTTGCTTGTTGAAAGAATCAATGACGAAAAAACGTGAGGAAATTCTTTGTGACTGTCTTGCAACTTACTGGCCTATGCAGATAGGCAGGAGGCCCGTCTGAGCCCCCCCCCCTCCCCCAGGGTGGGTGGGAGGAAATGCAGTGACATCCCCTGTTCGTCTTGCTCTTGGAGCGGTTATCCCACAACTTATTACCAATGAAATAAGTTGTGTGGTCACCGCAAGAAAAATTCTCAATTTATTTCTTCTCTGGAAATAACAGCCAGGTTCAATGTCGATACATCATTGTTAGCTGCAAACTTTCCCCTGTGGTATCTATTTTTATCACGTGCTCCACACAATTCAACAATGAGAAAAACTTAGCACCACTTGGCTTCATGTTGATAAATCCCACCCTGAATCGCCCGATATTAAACTTATTGCACCCAAACCTCTCACAATTAACACAGATTACTAATGTGGAGGTATTATCTGTCCAATATGGGAATAAAGAATGCCATTATATATTTAATGAGACGATGAGCATGGGTGAAAGAAATATTACGAATGCAGACCAGTTTGGGCAGTGAAGAGTGTCTGTATTCACATGAATCATGATGGATAAAAAACAACCCGGTACACAGTTACACAAGCAAAATCTTTATTCTTTAATATAATATTCTGCCTTTTCTTTCACGAACCATCAATTACCTGATATCAGTAACAGACGAGTGACATTCCGATCGCTTGCCCTTGGTTGTCCCATGAAGGGGAAGAAAGTTCATTACAGATCATCCATAACACTTTCACTGAGTTTCAGACAACAATCAGCGAGGGCCGATGTTGAACCATGAGTGCCGATGGTGAACCGATGGGCTCTTATCGGCCGAGTGCCGATGTTACACCAACTAATCGTCTCATCTCTAGCTAGAGGTCCCGAGTTCGTTCCCCGTCCGGGACGACCCACATTATGTCCTTGGGTAAGGCATCTTATCCCGGTTGCCTACATCGGATCACAATGACGCTGTGTACTAAGGCGTACTGCACGTCGATGGTGCACATGTCTTCAACCGATGTAACCCTACTTGAGTGGAGCTTGAACAGAGAATGTTGAGGAGCTGACAGTTGCCTGTCGATGCTCAGTGGTTCTCTCCGGGTACTCCAGCTTTCTCTACCTGTACAACTGTCACAGTCACGATTAGCCATTGTGCATAAGTAAGTGAACTTAAACACCAATAAATAAATAATTTGGTGCCAAAGCAAAATTCCACTCTGCACCGAAACATTTTTGGCCAGCATGAAAACTGTTTAGAAGGAGTAAAATACGATTTGCAAAGAAATGTCAAGTAAATAACCCTAAAAACAAATCTTATCTGAATCTCTGTGAATTGTTTTTGGTACTTACAGGACGAATGAAGTGTGGATGTTTGATTTTGTTGAAATGTGCTGGAAAAAGCCTGAAGTATCTCCACCCTATCCAGCTCCACGGTATGGACAGTCTCAAGTAAGTCATTTGTAGTTTATGTAGTCAGTGCATAGAGTCTAAGATGTGCAATCTCACCTGCACACCTATTGTATGCATCAGTCATAATACACGTGAAAATGAGCACACCTCAGCCCTTCCAAATCACACCTTTATATACTGGTGTGATGGTTGATCACTTTGGCAATAAAATTCCTACTTATCTAATGTCATTATTCATGGTTCTTAATTCATAAAACTCAAAAAAAGTTCCCCATACTCAGCTGTTGAAACCCCAGTAACTGCCACTCACCCCGGTTACCCACATACACATGAAGACACTTTAATTGGAAGAGCTAACACATTGGATCAATAAATATGCTGAAACGTCTATCCATTCTCACACTGGAGCAGTAGGCCTAACAAAAAAAAACCCTGTTTCTCAGGACCTCCCCCATAGTCCTTTTGGCTGCCGTATGCTCTCTTTATACAATCTCCCTCCATTATCACATAGCTTTGATAATGCAACAATCATTATGCTTAGAAAAGGAACCTTGGCCCTGGCCAATGGCCCCCTTCTCACATTTTGAGTCCTCTGTAAGTTTGGTTCTGTTCTGGTAATTGGGGACCTCCTACAGGAAGTGGTTCGAGTGAAGAGGTGCCTGGTTCTGTAACTTCTATCTCCCTACAGCCGATGCCTTGGGAAATACCTTGGGTTGTGACTCCTTTTTTGGAGCTATGTGATGCTCTCTCCATTTTTTAGCTCAACTTTGGCGAAGCCAAATTTGAGGTATTGTCATGGCGCGTCGTCCATCTGTCCATCTGTCTGTCACACCGTTCACACAGCTCGGGCTAGAGGCCGTATTTATGAACCTATCTTTACGAAACTTCTTGGGTACCTTTGTTATCAACGTGAGATGAGAACGAGTGTTTTGGGGTATGGTCTGAAATTCAAGATGGCCGCTGGCAGCCTTTTTGTACAAAATTAGGTGCAATCAGATTTTTGTGCAGAACTTCCAAATGAAAGCTCTGATTTGAATAATTTTTTGTATGAATGTTTAGTACCATGGAATACATCACACTTATAAGATATAAAATATATATATATGTACAGATTTTTTTCTCGTGCGTAAATTATGCAAATTAGACTAACTTTGATTTATTTAGTGTTACTTCCAGCACTGTAAGTGCAAATGCCAATACAGCTCGGGCTAGAGGCCATATTTATGAACCAATCTTTATGAGACTTCTTGGGTACCTTTGTTATCACCGTGGGGCGAGAACGAGTGTTTTAGGGTTCGGTTTGAAATGCAAGATGCCCACCGGCAGCCATTTTGTACAAAATTAAGTGCCATCAGATTTTTGCACAGAACTTCCATATGAAAGCACTGACTTGAATAATTTTTGTGTGAATGTTTAGTACCATGGGATACATCACATATAATACAGGTTTTTTCTGGTGCATAAATTATGCCAATTAGACTAACTTTGATCTATTTAATGTTACTTTCAGCACTTAACTACAAATGCCAATACGGCTTGGGCTAGAGGCCGTATTTATGAACCAATCTTCACGAAACTTCTTGGGTACCTTTGTTATCACCGTGGGACGAGAACGAGTGGTTTTGGGTGTGGTCCAAAATTCAAGATGGCCACCAGCAGCCATTTTGTACTTTAGTTAGTGCAATCAGTTTTTTGTACAGAACTTCTGTATGAAAGTTCTGATTTGAATAAATTTTTGTATGAATATTTAGTAACATGGAATACATCACATATAGTACAGGTTTTTTTCTCGTGTGAAAATTATGCAAATTAGATGAACTTAGATTTATTCAGTGCTACTTGTACACATGTCAATATGGCTTGGGCTAGAGTCTGTATTTATGAACCGATCTTCACAAAACTTCTTGGGTACCTTTGTTATCACATTGGGATGAGAACGAGTGTTTCTGATTGCGGTCCAAAATTCGAGATGGCTGCCAGTGGCCATTTTGTACCGAAATTAGGTCCAGTCAGTTTTGTGTACACAACTTCTATACGGCTCAGGCTAGAGGCTGTATTTATGAACCGATCTTTGCAAAAACTTCTTGGGTACCTTTGTTATCACCGTGGGACGAGAACGAGTGTTTTTGGGTGCAGTCCAAAATTCAAGATGGCCGCCAGCAGCCATTTTGTACCAAAATTAGTGCAATCAGTTTTTTGTACAGAACTTCTGTATGAAAGTTCTGATTTGAATAAATTTTTGTATGAATGTTTAGTAACATGGAATACATCACATATAATACAGGTTTTTTTCTTGTGCGAAAATTATGCAAATTAGATGAACTTTGATTTATTCAGTACTACTTATACACTGTAAGTGCACAATACGGCTAGGGCTGGAGGCTGTATTTATGAACCGATCTTCATGAAACTTCTTGGGTACCTTTGTTATCACCTTGGGATGAGAACGAGTGTTTTGGGGTGCGGTTCGAAATTCAAGATGGCTGCAGGTGGCCATTTTGTACCAAAATTAGTGCAATCAGTTTTTTGTTCAGAACTTCTGTCTGAAAGTTCTGATTTGAATAAATTTCTGTATGAATGTTTAGTAACATGGAATACATCACATATAATACAGGTTTTTTTCTCATGCAGAAATTATGCAAATTAGATGAACTTTGATTTATAAAGTGCTACTTATACACAGTAAGTGCATGTGTCAATACGGCTCAGGCTAGAGGCTGTATTTATGAACCGATCTTCACAAAACCTTTTGGGTAGCTTTGTTATCACCTTGGGATGAGAACGAATATTTCTGGGTGCGGTCCAAAATTAGAGATGGCTGCCAGTGGCCATTTTGTACCGAAATTGGGTCCAATCAGTTTTTTGTACACAACTTCAACACGGCTCAGGCGAGAGGCTGTACTAATGAACCGATCTTTACGAAACTTCTTGGGTACCTTTGCTATCACTGTGGGACGAGAACGAGTGTTTTTGGGTGCGGTCCAAAATTCAAGATAGATGCCAGCAGCCTTTTTGTACCAAAATTAGTGAAATCAGTTTTTTGTACAGAACTTCTGTATGAAAGTTCTGATTTGAATAAATTTTTGTAGAAATGTTTAGCAACATGGAATACATCACATATAATTCGGGTTTTTTTCTCGCGCAGAAATTATGCAAATTAGATGAACTTTGATTTGTTCAGTGCTACTTATACACAGTAAGTGCACATGTCAATATGGCTTGGGCTAGAGTCTGTATTTATGAACTGATCTTCACGAAACTTCTTGGGGTACCTTTGTTATCACCTTGTGACAGGAACGGGAGTTTTGGGGTGCCTTTGTTATCACTATGCTATGAGAACAAATATTTTGGGGTTCAGTCAGACCCACTCTGGGACTCAAAGATTTCTTTTCTAGTTTAGCATCTAACTGTCACCCCACTTCTACAATACTTTACCTATATATTTGTTACAGGCTACGGTCAGGATTTATGTACAGACCGTTACAATACTTTACATGTACTTTTGTTATCAGGTCATTTCCTAGATGTTTGTCATTGCTCTGTCACATACTTTTCATGTACATGTCTTAAACAAGTTGAGCTACAGTGTCATTAACACTTTCATTTCACCTTTACCACTTGCTGCAGATAATTCTCAGCTTGTTGCCTTCTCCCTTCTGTCCATTCAGACTGAACTGAGCTTGACCATGTCTTCTTTTGCCATCACAAACTGTAGCCACAATCATTTTGGGCTTGTTCCAAATCACTCTTCCAAATACAAAATGGGCCATTGAACCTCATTTAAAATATCTTTGAAGATGAAAATCTCATATTTAACTCCTTAGTTGCTGCTGGCAGATATTTCCACGCAGGGCATAAAATCACTTGCAACTGTTAAATTGATTAATTTGGGCACCTTTAACCAAACTTCACTCCTGTAAATTGAATGGACTTTTTGACCAATGATTTCTTAACTTAAATTCCGATGAATTGTTAAGAAAATCATTGGTCAATATTTTTATACTGTACCAATGACCCAGACTTAGCTGGTGCTAACTCTAACAAAACCAGGGCCAAACACAAATTTTGCCCCCCAATCCCCAAAATTTGCATCCAAAACAAAAAGAAATCATGTCCTAAAGGACCTCCATACTACGCCTCTACTGCGCATGCGCAGTGACGCAGACGTCCCGAAATTGGCGCCAATTATCATTCTCTGTTTGGCCCTTCATCAGTCAACATCTCACTGATCTTTGTGCTTGTAAATCTCAGTTTAAAGGATGCCAGACACGTAATTTTTGGAGAAAATGTGATTCTAAGGAGGATAGAAGGAGGAGAGGAAAAAGAAGTGGCAAAAAATAATCAGGGCTGTACTTAAAATTTTTTGATGAAATTATGTTAAGTTGCCTATTTTCGAGGCATGGGCCTCTTGTTGTCATTCTTGCTAAATGTTGCACTGCTTATTCAGTGTTTCCTCTCCCCTAGCCTTCTAAAGTCCCCCCTTGCAATTCACCCATGCTTTTGGCATATTTTTGAGAAATTTCATTTCTAAAATTTCCTGGGAGAGTTGCTTGGTTACAGAATGTTTTCTGTTATTTTCCCCACAATTACGTTTTCACCCATGGGTGTATAACGTTTGTGTTCTGCATCTTCCATCTGATGTTCTACAGATTCTCCCCTGGGAGTCTCTGTTTTGCATCAGATAGAGTGTAATTTGATGACTGATTCCGGGCCAGTTTTTTCAGTGCCTGGAGTCGTGTTTTCTGGTGTTTTTACACTGTTTGTTTACATTGGCAACAGCCTTTTTTGAGGGGGGCTGTTTGCCTTTGCTGTAGTTTATCTCACTATAAGATACATTTATATTATCCGTAAGTGTCTCATTAATTATTTAATATAAATTTAAAATTTTTGACCACACTTTGCCATCGGATCCATCGGGGCTCAACGTTACTTTTCAGCAACTTGGGCTTCGCTGAAAAAATATTTTTTCAAAATTATTTTGATTTGCAATTGTTTTTTCATTTATTAATGGATCATGTTATTATGTATCTTTGTGTCAGGGGTTTTTGCGAGTAACTAGGACTTATTGTTGTTCTTTCACAATGAAGGGACATTGTTCAAATTGTAATAGGAAGAAATCTTCCTGTGACTTTCATGATCATTGTATTAATTGTAGTCAGTGTTCTCGCATTAATCCCTGTCCTATATGTGAATATTGGGATGAGAAACATTGGAAACGTGTGTCACGATATGTTGTTTCTGGAGAAAGGGCTATGCCGGCTCTTTCTCCGCAAGGTCACTCTACTCTCTCAGTTTCTATTTCAGAGGAACCAGAACAGGGTGATGTTTCCATGTTATCTTCTACAAGTGTGCGTCCGTCGTCACAAATGAATTCAGAGCTAGCGGCAAAAGTGCTCATGGAGATTAGACAAATGTCGTCCGCTAGCTCGCCCGGTGTAGCATCCATTCACCGAATGGTTCGGCAGCCGGGTACGTCCGATGCGGTCCAGGAGGAAATTTTGGGTGATGCGAGCACTATAAACATAATAGATGCACACCCAGTGACGGCGGATAGTGAGCGAGAACGGAGGAAGCCTTTGAGTCCGGTTCCTAGCTCGTCCAGGTCCAGCCGGGCCGCGAGCGAGAGAGGCCCCTCTCTCGTACAACAACATCTGGGACCAGATGTTGTGGTACAAAATGTGTCGCAAGCGGAGCATACGTCCGTCGCTCGGGACGCTCCGTTGTATAAGCAGTCCGCGGAGACTGTTAAGGCTTCCTCTTCTCGTCAGCGCACACGACCGCACCTTGGCTGCGTGACCGCCGATATATTACCAGCTTCGCCGATCAAGGATTCTTCGGCGACCAGGTCACACCATCCGGCAGCCAGGGATTCGAGACCGATGGACTCCGGACGTTCGCATAGGAAAAGTATGCGGGAGCCATCTGATGCGGAGCTGCCCTCGGCGAAGCAGCAAAAGACTGCGCTTCCGCAGGTCTCGACGCTGGACATTCTTGTGCAGATAGCACAGCTTATCGCAGCATCCCAGCAGCTGACAGAAACGGTGTCGGATCGAGAATTATCCGACGGCGCTGGGTCGGTACGCTCCGCCGAAGCATCGGGGGCGGACGACCGGGAACATCATGAGGTTCGACCGGATGGTGAAAGGGATACGGATGACTTGGAGCTATCCCTTTCGGAACAACATAAAGTTGCCGTGGACTTCATCCGGCACTTTCTCCCTCAAGTTGTTCCGTCGGGCCAGACTGCTGCGGTTCCGGACAAGAGAATTATAGCGTCATTGGACTCTGAATTTTTTGAGCGGTTCAGGGACATCGCTCCCGCGTTTCCGTCGCAGTCCAATAATGTTGCAAGAACATTTGAATTATTGAACGACGCTATATTTAAACTTGCTTCCAGGACGGGGAAAGCAGGTTTCTTGTCCGCTAATACTCTCAACCTGCCTTTCATTAATGCAAGGAATAAATTCGATATGGCAGGACAGGGTATACCGAGAGTTCCTCTGCGTATGGACGACGAGGCGGAAGACTTAGAGCTATCATTAGCGTCGTCGGCTTCTATTCCAGCCGCGGTGTTGGAAACAGCTATTGCGTCTAACAGAGCCAATTTAGATGCCTTATCTTACGCAGATCACCTTACTAAGGCGTTATCACTGCGCCTTCAGGGGAAAGAGTTTCAGGATATACAATCCTCTTTAAGACTTCTTTCAAGGGCAGTAGCTTATTCCACATGTAACTCTGCCCTTTCAGTGGCAAATCTGGAGTTGGTTAGACGTGACGCAGCCCTAGCTACATCCACACTAGTGGATACTAAGGTGAAGAACTCTCGTAGAGTCGCTTCGGTCTCAGGAGAACTTCTCTTTGACGGCAAGCGTTCTGCTATTTATGATAAAATTACAAAGAAAGCTAAGGATTCTCTGTTGTTCAAATCTGCTCCTAAGAAGTCGGATACAGCAGACACGAATAAGACAGGCACTTCTGGGTCTAATGCACCCAAGAGAGGTTCCTATAGAGGTTCCGGTGCGTCCTCTTGGTCTTATTCGAGAGACCGTCAGGGTAGCGACTCTCGTTCGGGACGTCCTTCAGGCCGGGACAATCGGTCGGACGCCCCGAGGTCGACGGGGCGAGGTGCGGGCCGTGGAGGACGTGGTTTCTCCTACCGCAGGCCTCGCAGGTCCAGGAGGTGATGGCTTAAACCTCTATCGCGTACCGGTTGGCGGAAGGTTGTCGAGCTTTTCACAAGAATGGGTGTCGATTACGGACGACCCTTGGGTGAGAGGAGTGACTTCGGAAGGTCTAAAGATATCCTTCAAACGAAAGCCTCCATTAACTCGAAGTCCAAAGTGGACTCATCTTCCGTCAAATCCGCAGAAAAGAGACGCTCTGTTATCAGAGGTGCAGTCTCTTTTAAATAAGAACGCGGTAGAGGTCGTAGAAAACCAGGAATCTCCAGGATTCTACAGCCATCTGTTTCTGGTAACGAAACCAGACGGCTCGTTCCGTCCAGTCATAGATTTGAGCTGGATAAACAAGCTGATCGTCGCTCCGAAGTTTTATATGGAGACGATTCGATCGGTCAGAGCGAGTATTCGGGTGAATGATTATGCAACGAGCATAGATCCCAAAGATGCGTACTTTCACGTCATGGTACATCCGACATTCCGAAAGTACCTACGCTTCGCAGTCCTAGGAGTGGTGTATCAATTCCGGGAGATGTGCTTCGGATTGAATCTAGCACCCTGGGCTTTCACTCGGGTAATGAACTCGGTAATGATCTATTTCCGAGCTCATTCGTCTGCGGTAACGTCAGCCTACCTGGACGACATTCTTCAGAGGTACGGCAACGAGTTAACGCTTCAGAACGATGTTCAGAATCTTCTTCTATTGCTCCGACGTCTCGGTTTTATAGTAAACGAGAAGTCGGATCTGGTGCCGTCCAAGTCATTCACTCATCTGGGAATGAGCTTCGAGACGCACAATAATCTCGTTCGTCTGCCGTTAACCAGAGCGAAATTAGTCAGTTGTTACGCTCGCTATTGTCTGCACGCAGACAAAGTCTCGGCGAGAGAATTTATGAGACTGATAGGTCTGTGCGGAGCCGCCGCGGATCTCATTCCGATGGGGCGGTTACGCACACGTCCTCTTCAAATTTTCTTGACTCAGAATTGGAGTGTGAAAATTCATTCGCTCGATGTAGACGTTCTCTTGTCAGATCAAGTGAAACAAGAGATTCAGACTTGGGCAAACATTCAGTGGTTAACTCAGGGAGTTCCGCTGCAGTTGCTGGATCCGAGTTTTACCATTATGACGGATGCCAGTCAAACAGGTTGGGGTGCATCATTAATCCCAACGGATTCGAGATGCCAGGGTCTTTGGGATTAGCAATTCCTGTGCAAGCACATAAACATCAAGGAAATGATGTCAATTTGGCTTGCGTTACGTCACTGGATGGACATTATTCACAATGCTCATGTCCAAATCCTATCCGACAATACGACAGTAGTGGCGTATATACGGAATCAGGGAGGCACTCATTCAGTTCCGTTGTTCAATCTAACGGAAAGAATCCTTCTGTTTGCGCTAGAACATCATGTTCTTCTTTCGGTCCGTCACATACCGGGTCGTCTGAATGTGCTAGCAGACTCCTTTTCACGAGAGGGTCGCTTGTTGCCGTCGGAGTGGACTCTCAACAAACAAGTATTCAATCAGATTTGCTACCAATGGGAACGGCCAATGATAGACTTATTTGCGACACATCTCAACAATCAGTTGCAGACGTATGTGTCTCCGTGTCCGGATCCAAGAGCATTTGCAGTAGACGCTCTGTCGATCCCTTGGGACGGAATGATAGGATATGCGTATCCTCCAGCGTCGTTAATTCAACAAGTATTGCTAAAGATAAAACAATCTCACTGCAAGATTCTGTTGGTAGCATCTCTGTTGCCACAGAGACCGTGGATAAATCTACTCAGGTGTCTGTTGTGGGACCTACCGCGAAAGCTTCCTCCACGGGAGGATCTTCTTTCGCAGGGGAAATCGCGCCAACTCCATCACAACCCGCAAGGTCTCAACCTTCACGTTTTTCCATTGTGCTGTCCTTCTTGCATGGCAAACACTTTACAGGACGAGCAGTGGACGCGATTTCTAACTGTAGGAGGACCTCCTCTTCGCTAAACTATGCGGCTAAGTGGAAGGTTTTTCGTCGTTGGTGTAGGGATCATTCTGTAGATATATTCGATCCTTCTATACCAGACATTGCAAACTTTCTAGTATACTTGTTTGACGAAATCAAACTGCAGCCTGTTACTATAAAGGGTTATAGATCTATGTTATCTGATACCTATGCACATCATGATAGTTTACAAATTGGATTTAATGTCTCTTTATCTAAGTTGGTTAGAAACTTTTCGATAAATAGACCCAGAACTCTTAGATTAATTCCTAAGTGGAATTTAGCTTGGGTTCTTCTTAAATTGAAGGAAAAGCCATTTGAACCTCTTGGGACAGTAGATTTCAAATTCTTATCTTATAAGACAGCTTTTCTCTTAGCTTTCTCTTCTGCTAGAAGAGTCAGTGAGCTTCATGCACTGTCGGTGGATGATTCTCACTGTCGTAGTGTCGGGAACACTATCACCTTCACTACTAATATGGGTTTTTTAGCTAAGAATCAGGCTCCTAATAAATATCCGGAACCTATTGTTATTAAGGCTCTTCCGTCTTCAGACGGGCGTAGGCCTTTACTCTGTCCTGTTAGAGCACTACGTATCTATAAACAGAGATCTCAGTTTATCAGAAAGGGACGGAAACGTTTCTTTCTGTCTTTGATGCCTAATAGAAAGGACATTTCGGTCCATTCTATTGCTAGATGGATTCAATTAACTATCCGTACTGCTTATGAAAGTTTATCTTCTTCTCAGCAGTCTGTGCTTAAGATTTCTGCTCATGAAGTAAGAGCTCTTTCTACTTCCTGGGCTTATGCTAATAGTGTTGCTATTACAGATTTAATGAAGGCTGCTTATTGGTCTCAGCCATCCACATTTACGAATTTTTATCTCAGAAATATTGAGTCCATTTCTGGAGACCTGCATTGTTTAGGTCCGTTATCTGTTGCTCAGAATGTCGTCCACTAAACAGTTGCAACTATAGTTATGCATGCTTTCTGTTCTGGCAGTGACTCCGTCCGGCTGCCCTCTTCGCTCTGGGTTATTTGACCCAGGGCAAGGGGAAGGGGGGGGGGGGGTGTTCCCTTAGGTCACCTGCTTTATAGTGAAAAGCAAGGGAATGCCTCCTCCCAGTCAGTATTTCTGAGTCGCTTCCGGGATGGTTTTAAAGTGTAATATTAATGTTAAAATTCATTCATGTCTTATTTTTAAAGTGTAGCTCGGTGTGAAGCATTTGTATATGTCAAGTGTCGAACGGGCTTTAATATACAATACTCGGACACTTTTAAATGACTATAAAGAGTCTCAATTCTCTGGACTACTTTATTTATTGGCTTGCTTTAAAAATAATTAGTATAAGGGATATACTGGATGTTAATAGAGAACATGAATGTTATTGTGCTCAATTATTAAGGGTAGTGTATCTTTCTAATTTAATATTAAATAAGAAAGATACATGTAAAGCCTAATACTCCTTTTCTCCTTAAGGGGTTACCTCTTTACTATATAGTTGAGCTTATTGGATTTTCCTCTATGTCCTAGGCCCTCCAGCCTGTTTACTATTCAGCTAAGTCTGGGTCATTGGTACAGTATAAAAATGTTAAAAAATTTATAGTAATTTATATATTTTTTATACTTACCAATGACCCAGACGGGGATGGCCCTCCCTGGAGTTGGGAACTCTTGCCTCCCCGCTGAGTACATAGCGCTGACCAGGCACTGCCAGTAAGAATGATAATTGGCGCCAATTTCGGGACGTCTGCGTCACTGCGCATGCGCAGTAGAGGCGTAGTATGGAGGTCCTTTAGGACATGATTTCTTTTTGTTTTGGATGCAAATTTTGGGGATTGGGGGGCAAAATTTGTGTTTGGCCCTGGTTTTGTTAGAGTTAGCACCAGCTAAGTCTGGGTCATTGGTAAGTATAAAAAATATATAAATTACTATAAATTTTTTAACTTTCTTAACAATTCATCTGAATTTAAGTTAAGATGAATTGTTTAACCTACACTTATTATATGCTAGTCTGTGAATTGTCACAGATCATCTAAAAGATATTTCTCGACTTGATAGATATCGAGAAATATTCCTGAGTAACTTCCTAAATGACGTCACACTTCTGTGCATGACATCGCCTTGAAGGAATGATCAGCTGATCTTTATTATTGTTTTGAAATGTACGCATTTGGGCTCGAATTGGGCTGAATATTGTGCAATAAAATGTCTCGTAGCATATAATAAAAAAGAAAATCTACTCTATTTTAGTCATTGTTGGTAATTATCTCATGAGTGTGAACCTGAAAGTTTTATTTTTCGCAAGCACTTGCATGAGTGAAACATAAAACTTTCTTGAACGTCGCCTTGAAGGAACTATCAACAGCTTTTTTGTTATTGGCTTGAAACTGTTTGCAATCGAATTGGGCTGAATATTGCTCATTAAAATGTCATGTTGCATGTAATAAAAAGAAAATCTAGGCTGTTTTAGTGAATACAGTAGAACCTGTCTTGAGAGACCACCTTTTGTGCCACACAAAAGTGGTCTCTCAAGACAGGTGGTCTCTCATAACAGGTTTCAGGCTTTCTCAAGTCAGTGAATAACCAACCACAAAATTCAGAAATGGAGAAGAACGGATTTTTGTAATTACTTTGTAGTTGTTCTTTTTTTATGAAGTTTTTGTAACAAATTGAAATAGACTGTTATAAAATTATAAAAATAAATTAGTGTTGAAAATCTTCATTGAAGATTTTCAACACTAATTTATTTTTATAACAGTCCATTTCAATTTGTTACAAAAAGATTTTCAAAACAAATTTATTTTTAATCCTATCTGTCACATTTCACGTATGTATGAAATTGTTTATTCAGCAATAATCCTAATCTTTTCACAGGGGTCTTATAAGAACATCTCAATCTTTAATGAGTTAGCAATTGAAGAGAAGGAATGGTTTCGCGCGCCGAAGGCACGCAGGGACGGTATGGGGGACAAACCCCTTTTGACCCTCGGTAATTGTATATGATTGGATGTCACATGTCTAGGCGTGTTGAAGGAGGAAAAGGTTCCGGTACTCGGCAGGTGTCTCCAGTTGTGTCCAGTTGTGGTTGGTCAGTCTCGCTGGCTGATGTCGGTTGAACCCTCGGGTGAGGACCAGTGTAGGAGGTTGGGTCCTCTCACAAAGGTACTACCTCTCCCCGGGGTGCACTCGATCTGGATTTTCGGGCAAGTATAGTCTGCCACTTCGAGGATGATTTGAGTGGTGGCCATCACTGGCAAGTATAATCTGCCTCAGGCTGTCTCTGTTTGATAGGATGTCTTTGAAAGAAACTTTTAGGGATGGAGCGGAGGATGTTCAGGAACGGTGGGGGTGACTGTTTCCATAACGGTTAGACTGTCTGTAGCGGTTATTGGGTTGCTGGTCAAAAAAACATCTTCTGTGTACCTGCTTAAAAGACGAAGGTAGAATTAGTTTTCATTAGAATATGTAAACTGTAAAGATAAAAGTAGCACCTCTTTAGTTGCGTGTCCGTGTGGTATCTGCTGTGTATGTGGGGGAGAGTATGAAATGCACGAATCTTTACATTCGTGAGCGCAGTAACATACTCTCGTGCTTGGGACCCAGCCCCCTCCACCACCCCCCACCCACCCCCCCGTCTGGTATTCTGCTGTGTGTGTGTGTGCGCTTGTCGCTATGGGGGAGAGTATGAAATGCACGAATCTTTACATTCGTAAGCGCAGTAACATACTCTCTTGCTTGGGACCCCAATCATTCCCTATTTATTATTTAGTTTTTATAACAGTATTTAATCCTGATGTAACTTTTAGTTGAGTCGGTGAAGGCAGCCCTTTCTGGTAGAAGGCCACAGTTAAGCTGTTTTTCTGCCTGTTTATTCACATTCTCATTCCCTATTTATTTAGTTTTTAACAATATTTAATCCTGATGTAATTTTACTTGAGTCGGTGAAGGCAGCCCTTTCTGGTAGAAAGCCACAGTTAAGCTGTTTTTCTGCCTGTTAGTTCACCTTGTCGTTCCCTAGTTTAATTCGAGCGGTCTTAGTTTTGATTGCAATTTTTGGGCTTTTGTCGGCTTTTGCAAATTGTTCCAAGTTCGGTGATTAGTTCGCTGTCGGCTAACCGGTCATGATTTTTCGTGGCCAGGGTGGCTAGGCAGTCTTTAATGGTGGGGATATCGGCCCTGTCATGGAGTGTTATGATGGGTGTGTCCCATGGGGCGCGGAGGGCAACTCTAAGCGCGTGATTTTGGACCCTCTGGAGTTTTGCCATATTAGTTTGGTTGAGGTCAGTTAGTATGATTGCACCGTATTCGAGTACTGGGCGCACAAAGGATTTGTATAGTTTGAGTAGGGTGGACTGGTTGGCCCCCCATGAAGTACCCTTAAGCATATTTTTATACTGTACCAATGACCCAGACATAGCTGGTGCTAACTCTTAAAATATAGGGCCAAACACAAATTTTGCCCCCCAATCCCCAAAATTTGCATCTAAAACTAAAGAAAACATGTCCTGAAAGGCCCTCCACACTTCGCCCCCACTGCGCATGCGCAGTGTCAAGGACGTTCCGAAATTGGCGCCATTAATCATTCCAAGTTTGGCCCTTCATCAGTTAACATCTGACTGATCTTTGTGCTTATAAATCTCAGTTTAAATGATGCCAGACACATAAATATTAGTGAAATGGTGATTCTAAGGAGGATAGAGAAGGAGGAGAGGAAAAGAATGTGTGACAGAATATTATCAGGGCTGTAACTTAAAATTTTTCAATGAAATTATGTTAAGTTACCTATTTTCAAGGCAGCAGCCATTTTGTTGTCATTCTGATTATTTAGTTACACTGTTTTTTTTTTAAGTGTTTTCCTCTCTCCCTGTCCTTTAAGTTCCCCCTTGCTATTCTCCCATGCTTTTGGCATAGTTTTTGTAATTATTATTACTAAATTTTCTTGGGAGTTTTAGCTGAATAACAGAATGAATTCTGTTCTTTCCCCATGTTTACGTCTTCACCTAGGGGTGGTTAGGCGTTGTGTTCTGCATCTACCATCTGATGTTCTGCAGTTTCTTCCCTGGAAGTCTCTGTTTTGCATCAGATAGTGTATTTTTGGTAACTGATTTCGGGCCTGGGTGCCTGGAGTCTCATTTTAGTGTTTTTACACTCATTGTTTACATTTACAACAGCCCTCTGTGTGAGGGGGGGATTTCTAAAAATAATATCTTGATGTTATTTTAATCATAACTAGATACATTATTATTGTTCGTAAGTGTTGAATAAATTGTTTAAAATATTTTAAAAATTTTTGTCCACACTTAGGCTTGGGATCCATTGGGGCTCAACGTTACTTTTCCGAAACTTGGGCTGTTCTGAAAAAAATTTTTTTTTCAAAATATTTTGATTTCAATTATTTTTTCTATATCTATGGATCATATTATTATTATGTATTTTGATTGCCAGGGGTTAGTGCGAGTTCCAGGACTTGTTTTCTTTTCACATTGAAAGGATATTGATCAATTGTTTTAAGAGGAAGTCTTCCTCTGACTTTATTATCATTCTATATGTGGTCAGTGTACTCGCATTAACTCCTGTTCTGTATCGTATGATTTCGATGACTATATGGGAAGCGTATGTCATGGTATATTGTTGGGGATTTGGACACTCCGGTCCTTTCCCCGCAGGGTCACTCTACTTTATCAATTTCTATTTCAGACGATCAAGATTAGGGTGATGTATCTGTGATGTCTTCCAACAGTGTGCCTCCGTCGTCACAATTAATGAAGGGCTAGCGGAAAAGTGCTCATGTAAATACGCCAATTGCCTAAGAGGACCCTAGTAGGTTCGACGGCCTTTGACGTCCGCTAGCTCGCCCGGTGTAGCGTCCATTCACCGAATGGTTCGGCAGCCGGGTTCGTCCGTTGCGGTCTAGAAGGATTTTTGGGGTGATGCGAGCACTATAAACTAACCTAATGCACACCCAGTGACGGCGGATCGGAGGGAGAACGCAGGAAACCTTTTAGTCCGGTTCATAGCTCGTTCCGGTCCATCCGGACGGCAAGCGAGAGAGGCCCCTCTCTCGTTCAACAACATCTGGCCCCAGATGTTGTGGTACAAAATGTGTCGTAAGCGGAGCATACGTCCATCGCTCGGGACGCTCCGTTGTATAGGCAGTCCGCTGAGACTGCTAAGGCTTCCTCTTCTCGTCAGCGCACACGACCGCACCTTGGCTGCGTGACCGCCGATATATTACCAGCTTTGCCGATCAAGGATTCTTCGGCGACCAGGTCACACCATCCGGTAGCCAGGGACACGAGGCCTGCAGACTCCGGACGTTCGCATAGGAAGTGTGCGGGAGTCAACATACACGGAGCTTCCGGCGGCAATGCATCGTAAGACCGCTACTGCACAGGCCTCGGGAATGGACGTGCTTTCCTTAATAGCACAGTTTATCGCAGCATCCCAGCATCAACTGAATCTGTCGCATATATTTTATCCGACGATGCTGGGTCGGGACGCTCCGCGGAAGCGGGTACGGACGTCCGAAAGTTTCATCCGGTCCGACGGGATACCGAAAGGGATTCGGAGGATTTCGAGCTTTCCCTTTCGGAACAACATATGCTGTTGTGTATGTCATCTGACTTGGTCTTCTACAGCTTCTTTCGTCGGACCAGAATGCTGCGATGCCGGATAAGAAACTGATAGCGTCGGTGGACTTAGAAATTTTTGGTTCGGTTCAGGGACATCGTCCCTCAGTTCCGACATAGTCCAATAATGTCACACAAACTTTTGAATTATTGAACGACGCTATATATATATTATTATTTTATGCTTGCTAACCAAGCATTTCTGGTTTCTTGTTCGAAGAGTTATGGAGATGTCTTTCAAAAGTGTGCCTCTGTCGTCATAGTTAATGAAGAGTTAGCGGCAATAAGTGCTCATGGAATATGTCTATCGCCTACGGAGTGACATTCGCTAGCTCACCCGGTGTAGCGTACATTCATCGAATGGTTCGGCTGCCGGGTTCGTCCGTTGCGGTCTAGGAAGGAGATTTGGGTGATGCGAGCACTTTAATTACTTTAGTACTCACCCAGTGACGGCAGATTGAGGACAGATCGGAGGAAGCCTGTTAGTCCGGTTCCTGGCTGGTCCAGGTCCGTCCGGGCTGTGAGCGAGAGAGGTCCCTCTCTCGCCCAACAACATAGGGGACCGCATGTTGTGGTTCAGATATTTTACATTCGGAGCATATGTCCGTTGGTCGGGACGCTCCGTTATATTGACAGTCCGAGAGACTGTCTTTAATGCTTCCTCATCCTCACAGCAGGGCACACGACCGCACATTGGCTACGTGACCTCGAGTATCCGATCAGTTTCGGCATTCAGTGATTCCACGGCGAATAGGTCGCGCCATCCGGTAGCCAAGGGACACGAGGCCTATACACTCCGTTCGCTCGCATATTGGTAGTATGCACGGGGTAACGATCACGGAGCTTCCAGCGGCAATGCATCGTAAGACCGCTTCTCCGCAGGCCTCAGTGACGGACGTGCTATCCGAGTTAGCACAGTTGTTTCGCAGCATCCCAGCAATTGATAGTTTCTCGGCCGAATCAGGAATTATCCGACGGCGCTGGGTCGGTGCGGTCCGCGGTTGCATCAGGTACGGACGACCGAACGCTTTATAGGGTCCGACAGGATGGCGAAAGGGATTCGAAAGTTTTCGAGTTTTCCCTTTAGTAGTATCGGAAGATGCCTTTCATATCTTCTGGCATTATCTTCCAGTGATTATTATTTCGGACTTCATTGCTGCGATCTTGGATAAGAGACTTATAGCGTCATTGGACTCGGATTTTTCGATCGGTTCGGGGACATTGTCCCTGACTTACCGACGCAGTCCAATATTGTCATTACAACATGTGTTTTATTTTTCGACGCTATATATATATATACAAGCCTGCTACTAAGCATGATAGTTTAGTTTCTTGTCCGCGTTGCTCATTTCTGCCATTTTATCATTTATACAAATAGTTTATTTTGGCAGAGCAGGGCATACCGAGAGTTCATATGCGTCTTGACGGTGTGATTAAAAACTGCATATATTCTTTTTCGCCGTTTATGTCTTTTCCAATTTCAATGTTGGGAACGACATTATGTATAGTAGACTTAACTTAGACGCTTTATTATAAGTAATCCGCCTTACTGAGGCGTTATCATTACGTCTTCAAGAAAAGATTTACGGGATATTATTCTCAATGTAATTTCTTTTGAGGGCAGTAGTTTGTTCACGTATAACTCCGCCCTTCAGTGGCTGATTGGAGTTAGTTAGACGTGACACAGCCCTAGCTACATCCACTCGCGTGGATAGTAAGGTTAAGAACTCTCTCAGAGTCGCTTCGTTCTCGGAGGAGCTTCTCTTCGACGGCAACTTTTCGGCAATCCATGAATTGCTCGATTTACACGTTCTCTTGTCTATCTAGTGTTACAAGAGATTCAGACTGGGGCAAACATTCGGTGGTTGACTCAGAGAGTGCCACCGCAGTTGCCGGACCCGAGTGTGGCTGTTATGACGGTTGCCAGTCAAACAGATTGGGATATAATACTGATCCCTACGGATTCGAAGTGCCAGGGTCTTTGGGTTCCGCAGTCTCTTAGCAATCAGTTTTCTTCCGCGGAATAATGTTTTTTAGGCTTGCTTTATGTCATTGCACGAACATTATTCAGAAACGCATGCCCAAATTCCTGTCCTTTAATTCGACAGTAGTGGCATATCTCCGGAACCAGGGAGGCACTCTTTCGTTTCCGTTATTCAATTTAATGGAAAGAATCCGTCTGTTGGTTATAGTACACCAAGTTCAGTTTTGGTCCGTCATATTCCGGGTCGTCTGATTGTTTTATCGGACTCCCGTTCTCTTACGGGTCGCGTGTTGCTGTCAGAATGGACTCTCAACAAACAAGTATTCAATCAGATTTGCTATCTATGGGAGCGCCCAATGATGATTTATTTATGACACAGCTTGCTATCAATTGCAGACGTATGTGTTGGCTTGTCCAGATCTCTGAGCTAATATTCTTAACGCTCTATTGATCTATAGGACGGAATGATAGGATACGCGTATCCTCCGGCGCTGTTGTTTTAGCAGGTATTGCTAAGATAAACAACCACAATACATTTCTGTTGATAGCATCTCTATCTTCACAGAGATCATGAGTAATTTTCTCTCTTGTCTACTGTGGGTCTTATCGTGAAATCTTCCTCTATGTGAGGATCTTTTTCACTGGGTAAATCGTGTCATCTTTATCACAACCTGCAAGGTCGCAACCTTCATGTATTCCGTTGTGTGGTCCGTATTGCATTGTAAGCACTGTACTGGACGAGCTTTGGACGCGATTTCTTACTATAGGAGATCCTCTTCTTCGCTATTCTATGCGGCTAAAGTAGAGGCTCTTCCGTCGTGGTGTAGGGATCATTATGTTCATATTGTTGATCCCTCCATACTACTCATTGCTATTTTTTAGTATACTTGTTTCACAAGATCTACTGCAGCCTGTCATTATTTAGGTTATAGGTTTATGTTACCTCATACCTATGCACTCTACGATAGTTTACAATTGAGTCTTTTGTCTCTTTATCTAAGTCAGTTAGTAACTTTTTGATAAATAGACTTAGAATCTTTAGATTAAATTCCTATACGGATTTTAACTTCGGTTCTTATTTAGCTAAGTAATCATTTGAGCCTCTGGAAACAGTAGTTTTCAAATTCTGACCTTTTAGACAGTAATTCTGTTGGTTTCTCTTTTACTGTAGAGTCAGTGAGTTTCATGCACTATCGATGGATGATTTTCACTTTCATAGTTTCGGAATCAATACTTCCGTTACTATTTAGGTTGGATTGTTGCATAAGAGTTAGGCTCCTATTATCCGGAACCTATTATTTTAAGGTCCTTCCGTCTTCGTATGGGCATAGGCCTTTACTCTTTCCGGGTACAGTTTATGTATTTATAAACAGATTTCTGTTTATTACTATGGGCGTAAGCTTCTTCTGTCTTTGATGTCTAGTAGAAGGACGTTACGCTCCTTTTTTTTTTTGTTAATCGATTCTATTAACTATCGGTACTGCTTATAGTATATCATTGACTTAGCAGTTGTGCTTAAGATTTCGGCTCATGAAGTAAGAGTTCTTCTACTTCTTGGGCTTACATTAATAGTGTCGCTATTATAGATTTTTGAAGGCCGCTCATTGCGCTCAGCCATCCACATTCATGAATTTTATCTCAGAAATATCGAGTCCATTTCTGAAGGCCTCTATTGTTAGGTCTATTATCTACTGCTCAGAATGTCATTCACTTAACAGTTGCTACTATAGCTAGGTAGGCTGTCTGTTTCGGCAGTGTCTCCGTTCGGCTGCCCTCTTCGCTCTGGGCTATTTGACCCAGGGCAAGAAAAAGGGGGGGGGGGGGGGAGGGTGTTCCCTTGGGTCACCTGTTTTACTATGAAAACAAGGGGATACCTCCTCCGGAGTTAGAAATTCTGAGCTGTTATTGGGATGGTTGTTTACTGAGAAGTTTAGGTTTTTAAAATTCATTCAAGTCTTAGTTTTTAAAGTATAGCTTTTGAATATTGCATATGTCAACGGACATGATTATGCAATCCTCAGACACTTTTAGGAGTATAAGAGTCTCTATTCTCTAGACTTACTTATTTATTGGCTTACTTTAAAAATTATTAGTATAAGGATTATATTGGATATTAATAGAGTACATGGATGTATGAAGCTCAATTTTGGAAGGTGTTGTATCTTTCTAATTTATCATAAATAAGAAAGATACATGTAAGGCCTATTACTTCTTTTTCCCTACAGGGGATGACTCTATTTTATTTTATTGAGCGTATTCCATTTTGCTCTATGTCCTTGGCCCTCCAGCCTTTTTACTATTCAGCTATGTCTGGGTCATTGGTACAGTATAAAAATGTTAAAAAATTTATAGTAATTTATATATTTTTTATACTTACCAATGACCCAGACGGGGATGGCCCTCCCAGGAGTTGGGAACTCTTGCCTCCCCGCTGAGTACATAGCGCTTACCAGGCACTGGTTATTAGAATGATTAATGGCGCCAATTTCGGAACGTCCTTGACACTGCGCATGCGCAGTGGGGGCGAAGTGTGGAGGGCCTTTCAGGACATGTTTTCTTTAGTTTTAGATGCAAATTTTGGGGATTGGGGGGCAAAATTTGTGTTTGGCCCTATATTTTAAGAGTTAGCACCAGCTATGTCTGGGTCATTGGTAAGTATAAAAAATATATAAATTACTATAAATTTTTTAACTTTCAGTAAGTTAATTCGTTTGGTAGCTTTTTTCGCCATGTCATCGGTGTGTTTGTTGAAGGACAGTTTTTGGTCATTGGTGATGCCCAGGAATTTTGCTTCTTTGCATTCTGGGAGGGTGTTATCCATAAGTTTTAGGTCAAAATCCCATTTAGTTTTCTTGCGAGTAAAGGTGATTCGTTGGGTTTTATTGGCGTTTAGCTTAATTCTCCATTTGGCACACCATTCTTCAAGCTCGTCGAGAGCGCGTTGCAGGGGTTTATGGAGCAGATTGGCCGTATTGTTAGAGTCCCAGAGGCCCTTATTATCCGCAAATTGGGAAACCTGAACGCGGTCATCGGAGAAGCTAAGGTCATTTACGAAAAAGATGTATAGGAGGGGGCTTAGGACGGAACCTTGGGGGGTGCCTGCTTCGAGGGGGACACTGTCGGACATTTCATTGTTCACTCTGACTTTAATTTCGCGATCATTTAAGAAGGAGGATAGTAATCTAATCAGTTTCACAGGGAGTCTAATTTTAGATAATTTGTAGCGCATTCCATTATGCCAAACAGAGTCGAATGCTTTTTCAATGTCTAGTAGGCCTGCCGCGCCTATTTGCTGATTGTTGATAGCAGTTTTCATTTGGGTCACTAGTCGGTAGACATGTTCAATGCCTTCTTTACGGTTTTTGTAGGCTCTTTGCCATTTATTGAAGAAGTCGATGTCTTCAAGGTGCCCCCTGAACCGATTGGTAAGGATTCTTTCGAATGTCTTACCAATGCAGCTGAGCAGGCTGATTGGGCGGTAGCTGGCTGGATCGGAGGGGTCCTTATAGGGTTTTGGTATCATGACACCGATGGCTTTTTTCCAGCATTTGGGAAAGTAGCCATGGGTGAGGCATGCGTTGAATAGTTTGTTTAGTTTTTCGATTAGGGAGTTTGGGCTTTGTTTTAGAATTTTGTAGCTTACTTCGTCTTCGCCGGGTGAGGAGGAGTTTTTGCATTTTTTTATGACATTAATGATTTTGTCTTTGGTGATGGGGGTGACAAGGTCATCATCGTCCCCTTCTTCTGGCTCGTTATCGAAGTTGAGGTCCCGGTAGATATCGGGGTGTTCATTGATGAAGTCATCAATCACGTTGATGACGGCGTCATCATTGCCCGTGCCTTGATACGGGCGATGCGTTTTTCTTAGGAGGTCGGCAAAGGTGTCGGCCTTCTCTTTGTCGGTGCGAGTGAAAGAGCCATCTTCCTTCTTAAGAGGTTTTACTGCGGCTTTGCCGCCCTTGTTTTTTTGCCCAGTAAGAATTTTGAAAGAGTCCCAGAATTTTTTAGCATCTTGGGTCCCGTTTAGGTTGGCTGTTGCCTTTTCCCAGCTGGCTTGTTTTTCAGCCTTGAGGGCTTCTTTGACTTCGCCATGAAGGCGTTTGTATGTTTTTTTGAGTTTGGATTTCTTGCTGGGGTCAGTTTCTTTTTTGAGAGTGCGGAGAGCTTTCCGTTTAGATTTGATAAGTAACATAGTCTCGCCCGAGATAGTGTTTCTCCAGGGGGGCATACTTCCTCTTTTGGGCATATTTCGTTTAAGGTTGAGTTAATGATTTTCTCCATGCTCTCGCATTGGGTTTCAAGTTCCGCTGCATTGGATGGAGGGGAGTTAGTGAGTTTGACATCAATTATGTCGCGGTAGAGGTTCCAGTTAATTTTCCTGAAGTTTCTACGGAGAGTGGGAGGGTACCTGAGTGGGCCATTTCCAAGCAATTGAAACCCATTTAAGAGCTTTTAATACTTTTAATTATGTTAGTATAACCACAATGGATTTTCCAATTCCAGAACAGGTAAAAAGCTTTTGTCATGGTTTCAGTCTTCAAAGGGGCAGTCTCTCAAGACAGGTCCATTATGGCATAAAAATACAAGTTGGTACCAGGTCACAGTGGTTTCTCAAGACAGGTGGTCTCTGTCTTAGACAGGTGGTCTCTGTCTTAGACAGGTGGTCTCCCATAGCAGGTCCATTATAGAGTAAAACCAATCGATGCCTGACAGATGTGGTCTCTCAAGACAGGTGGTCTCTCAAGACAGGTTTTTCTGTATTGGGAATTATCTCATTTGTGTGGACCTGAAAGTTTTATGTTTCACTCTCGCAAGCGCGTGAAAAATAAAACGTTCAGGTCCACACGAATGAGATAATTCCTGATATTCACTAAAACAGCATAGATATCCTCTATACAGTACGTGAAGGGTGGATTGTAACTAAATCACCCATGGAGTGGAGTTATCACCCAAGCTATAACTTTCAAATATTGTACATATCTACAAAAAACACAAGCAATGTTTCAGCCAATGGACCTCCGGGTTTAACCCGGAGGTCCATTGGCTAAAACTTTGCTGGTGCTAGTTATGCTTTGCAACAAATGTGCAATTATTCCTCGGGTGGAATCTCCACTCTGCGGGTGATATTGTGATAATACACTCTCCACGTACTGTATATAACTTGTTTGACCGAGGTCTGTCACACAAGATAATATAAAATAAAGGTAGAGTATGACAAAATTCCTGTTAACTAAATACTCCTGTTAACTAAATACTCCTGTTAACTAAATATTTTTCATTGGCCAAGTGGCTATCCAATTAACAGGATTCCACCTGGTTCCACTGTATATAAAAAAAGACTTAAAAAAAAAGAAACTTGTGTGCTCTGGCAATTCAAATTTTCTCCTTTATCAATTGGCTTATTCAACAAAATAATTTTGAATTCAAACATTTATATAGCAATACAGTTGAAGGTAACAGTATTAGATGCATCTACATGTGAATCATTCCAGAAATGATTTCTAGATGTTTTTTAGCTCACCGAAGGGAGCTTAACTTATCACTTGCCGCCCATCGTCATCGTCGTCCGTCGTGAACTTTACATTATCGACTTCTCCTCACAAACTACTCAACCAAATTGAACCAAATTTTGTGTGCATGTTCCTTATCATATGTCAATTCAAGTTTGTACAAATACACTTGCCGCGCCCACAGGGGGCACCAGAAGGGGCATAACTCTGATAGCACCCATAAATTTTTTCAAAAATTCAAAAAAATCTTCTTCTTCAGATCCACCAGTCAGAATCTTTTCATATTTGTTATACAACATCTCTAGGGGGGGGGGGGGGGGGGGGGGGGGGGGGGGGGGGGGTCAGATTCAAGTTTGTTCAAATCGAGTCCCTGGGTTAAGATTTGGGCTCTCTATTGGAGCCCAAAGTTTAACCTGGTGCAATTTGAGGAAATTTCTTTAAAAATCTTCTTCTTCAGATCCACCAGTTAGAATCCTTTCATGTTTGGTATACAACATCTGTAGGGGGGGGGGGGGGGGGGGGGGTCAGATTCATGTTTGTTCAAATTCAGTCCCTGGGTTAATAATTGGTCTCCCTGTAACTTGGATTGTCAAGTTACTTTATATTTGTGTTCAGATTACTGATGTGCTTAGCTGTATAGTTTTTGGAGTAAATCTGATAATTTGATTCTGAGAAATTAACCCTTTACCCAACGCAGACGATATCAAAATTTATTATTTTAAATATCATTTTTTCAATTTTTTCAAAAAATTTCAACAAAACCATATCATGTGACCCCTCGTTGGAACGAGCCCGACGAGCTCGTTCCAACGAGGGGTCACATGATATGGTTTTGTTGAAATTTTTTGAAAAATAATATATTTTTCAACTGCTGAATTTGCATATTACGCGGGCGGATGTGGGCGATTCGTTGGGTAAAGGGTTAATTCTTTATCCTTCAAATTGAGAATTCTTCCAATCCCTTTGGTATGAGATAACTCAAAAAATATCAATCCAATTGTCATGTTACTTTATATATATCTTCAGGTTACTGATGTTCCGAGCTGTATAGCTTTTGGTGTAAATCTGTTATTTGGATCCTGAGATATTAACCCTTTATCCTTCAAATTGAAAATTCCTCCAATTCATTTGGCATTTGATAACTCAAAAAATATCAATCCGATTGTCATGTTAGTTTTTGGTGTAAATCTGATAATTTGATCCTGAGATATTAACCCTTTATCCTACAAATTGAAAATTCCTCCAATCCCTTTGGCATGAGATAACTCAAAAAATATCAATCCGATTGTCATGTTACTTCATATATGTGTTCAGGTTACTGATGTGCCGAGCTGTATAGTTTTTGGTGTAAATCTGATAATTTGATCCTGTGATATTAACCCTTTATCCTTCAAATTGAGAACTCCTCCAATCCATTTCTTCGGCATGCGATAACTCAAAAAATATTAATCCGATTATCAGGTTACTTTATAAATGTATTCAGGTTACTGATGTGCTGTGCTGTATAGTTTTTTATGTAAATCTAATAATTTGATCCGGAGATATTAACCCTTTATCCATCAAATTAGGCACTCCTCCAATCCATTTCTATATGTACAGTTAAAACTAAAAGTCCTGTCATGAAATGCGCACAAATAGCACGTTGATATGCGCGTTAATGTACGCGTTATGGCCCAAGTAAAGCTATCAAATTCTGTACATATGGCCTGTGCACAAGCAATGTTTCAGCCAATGGACCTCCGGGTAACCCGGAGGTCCATTGGCAGAAACATTGCATGTGTTTGCTATGAGTAACCAGGAGAACCTGTCGTGCTTTGGATGCCATTCGATATGGCAATTGCGCGCAATTCCAACGCGCAATTAAGCCTAGATAAACGCACTATTCGTGACAGGACTTCTAGTTTTAACTGTACCCATACCATGTATGGTGTATATAACGTCGGCATCCGGGGTGGCCTTCCGTCATACAGCTTTCTACTAGTTGTGCGTATGGGTACATATCTGACAATTTAATCGGCCTATTTTTTATTTATTTCAGGTAACAATAGATGACAGCTCTGTTTTAATCTTTGGTGGTTGTGTTGAACCCCGAAAAAACAAGGTAATCCAGTTACACAGTACATCTAGGCTGAGCGGACCCTCAGACATCTGATCGATGAACATCGATGTAATACCCTCACTTGCCACTCGAAATGTGAGCTCAAAAAAACAACTTAACATTTCATAACCCACCCAGTAGACTACCCAATGGTCCATAGAAAGTCAGAAGAATGGAGGACAGATATAAATAGAGGATATTCACGAAAATTTGATGAATACCGAAAATATCTCGTGAGTGGCTACAAAGAAATATGAGGATCTTCACGAGCGACGCAGTCGCAAGTGAAGATCCTCATATTTCTTGTAGCCACGAACGAGATATTTTCGGTATTCATCAAATTTTCGTGAATTTTCTTTTTATTTAATGCTCTACGACTACAAACTCTCCAATTTGTGGCCTTTATTTGCCATTAAGGCGCAAAATTTATGTGCCGAACCGGCGTCCATACAAAAATTACAACAACCAAACTCCAACCATTGGAATGTGTGAATATCCGCACAAAAAGTAGTCCCGTCTTATTTCTCCCCTAACTTTACGATTTACCAAGGCTGGCGAATTGAAATAATCGCAATGTGTTTCGAAGAAATAGAACAATAACAAAAAACACCACTTTCTTATTTTCAATAACAAGACACGTCATTTTATTTTTTTTGAACTCAATGCACTGAAGACGTGTGAAGTTGAACTGAAGAAATTTGAAAGTGATTTCGGCTTTTCGCTGGAAGGTGAATGAGAAAGTCAAACTTTGAAACCGCTGATTTAATGAATTGATTTAGTCACTGTCACTATCAATTATTCAAATTCGTTTGTATTTGGGACTCTGGAATTCATTACTGATGTGCTGACTCGTTTAAAGTACATGTGATTCGTCATCCGAACCTACGATGAAATATCGATTTCTAAATATCATTTTGATATTTCGTTTTGCCGACCGACAGGGGAATATGACTTAATTTTTCAGCGTGAATTGATGCCTGAGCATTAAATAAAATACATTCTTCCATTCATTCACTTATCTATGTTTGGCAGTTTCTGCATCAAGCTATCTATTTGTCAGTCCATACAGTACATGGAGGGAGCGTGTTGACTCCGTAGTAACCGCATTGAACTTCACACCAAAAGGTCCATGGTTTGATCCCCGCCAGGGGTAACTGCATTGTGTCCGTGGGCAAAGCATTTATTCCCAATCACTTATGCCCGGGGGTTCTCTCCAGGAACAGAACATCACTACACTGCCTTGGCCAGCACTAAGTTCAGACCTTTCACTAATTGAGCACATCTGGGATATGCTTGGCAGGCACCTATGACAATGCCAACAGCCAGTGTCCCAAGAACTCACCACTGTACTGCAGGAAGAATGGAATAAAATCAGTCAAGCTGATATTGGATATTTGGTGAGGAGTATGCTTGTCTCGCGAACCGAGGAGGATTTACAAGGTATTGAGGTCTTGGACAGAATGTGGTAAATTCTTCAACTGACCGTCTTCTACAGCTGAGGGTGTGGAATGTGTGCTTGTCAGACACCCAACTGTTGCTGAAATCATTCACCAGATGTCACAGTGCAATGCCTCAACTGTCTTTTTGATGAAAATAGAAATATATTTCTTCATATATCTCACTTTTATCAAATATCCCCTTCTTTTTTTGAATAGTATATATAAATTTTTGTCTAACAATCACATAGATCTTGGCCTGAAAACCACGAGAAATGGTGCGTATCACATAATGTGTTCCGATTCCGTATCATATAGACGACTCATTCTGATTCCGTATTATAGAGATTCTACTTCCGGTAAACATCACGCTATGACAAATAATATAATTATATGCATTGTTATTTGAAATTTTGACAATTCCAACCCAATTTAAACTGAAAAACGGAAAAAACGGCTTTATGTAACGGGATTGTTAGATAAATGTATTATCATGACCAAATGCATGTCCTGTAATTTGTATCAGATTATCGGTCATGTTTACAATCGGATCACAACTCGTCCTGACGTGCTCGTTGCGATCTGATTGTAAACACGACCTCGAATCTGATACAAATTACAGAACATGCACATGGTCATGATAATCTCTAGATATACACTACCCCTCAACCTTGAACCCACCCTATTTAAGACACTAACCTTAGCACATTTATTTTGTTTTGTTTTTACTTAACCCGTAGAAGTTGGTGGAATCTTCCATATCAATTCAATGGCAGCAGTTAGAAGAGGCCATATTCATTTTTTGTGGGCAGACCAATTAATATTTTCAACGTGCAGCCTCAGGGCTGCACGTTGAAAATATTGATTGGTCTTCCCCACACATTTACATACCCCGCTATCCTACTTAATGGGGGCACAGTGGCTCAGTTGGTAGAGGTGCAGACTGCAAGCCGTGAGGTTCTCAGTTCGAATTCCACCTGCGGCAACAGCGTTGTGTCCTTGGGCAAGACACTTTACCCCTATTGCCCACGTGGGGGCACGGTGACGCTGTGTACTACGGCGTACTGCACGTCGATGGTGCACCTGTCTTCAACCAATGCTAACCCTGCTTGTTTGGACTTAGTATGTTGGGGAGCTGACAGTTGCTCGCCGTTGCTTGGTGGTTCTCTCTGGGTACTCCGGCTTCCTCCACCCATAAAACTGTCGACGTCATGATTAGCCATTGTGCAGAAATATGTGTGACCTTAAACACCAATAAATAAATAAATAATCCTACTTAATGAATTTGTAAAGTATCATGTTCAAGGGCCAGAAAAGCGGCCTCTCAGTTTCAAAGGGCTAATCAAAACTTTGAAACCGTTCTTTGAAATATTACGATCCATTTGGAGCTTTCTACTTTTATTCAATAAAATCTTTAACCTTGAAAATCAATTTGGTCATATATTTATAGGTGATGGGTCGTGACCATAGAGGTTGTGTACGTTATGTTTGGAATGCCTTTCAGGTACCTATAACTACTGCCCCTGTCTCGAGATGGACTTTTTCATTCATCTGTGAGTGTGTGATCATATGCCATTCACCTGAGCTCTGTAGAGGTGGGTAATTTTTCAGTTTGATGGTTCAGTTCCAGTTTTGGTGGCAATCCAGAAAACCAAACTGCAAAACCCAGCAAAAAATGGCCGAATGTTTTTTTACCGTGTTTGCGCATAAACTGCTCAAACTATCTTATTGGGAGGGGACGTTCATGACATAATCTATATGGCAAAGGGGTGAATATGTGATTTTATCAAATGACTCGTCCATTTTGTTCACTTTAAAACATTTGATATTTTGTTTTCATATTAATCAGTGATAAATAAAGCCTTCCGTCAATTTCATTGGTCAATTTCAAAACTAGACAATTTGATTTGCTGAACAAAATACAACTGCGCCACATTTTCATAATTTGCATAATTAGAGTTGGGAGCTTTCATTGGTCAATTTCAAACTGGATAATTTGATTGGCTAAACAAAATACAACTGGGTCACATTTGCATAATTTCAGTAGGGAGAATTTACGTTATCTGTCCTATTTAGGGTGGGTTATATTGTATTAATCGTTTACCTACAAGAAAAACGCCATTCATTTTTTTTTTATATTTTCACTTTTTGCTTCCAAAACATAGGTTATGACCCCTCATTGGAACGAGCTCGACGAGATCGTTCCAATGAGGGGTCATAACCTATGTTTTGGAAGCAAAAAATGAAAATTTTTAGTTATACAAGGATGTTTTTTCCAAGTGCCGTCTGCAACTCAAGTTAGGTGATGTGTTAAAAAGTCATACTAAGTGGCCAGTTTGTGCGTGTGTCATATGATAAATAGGATTTTCTGTTTGGGCTCGCCAGAGGCTCGCCAAAACGGAAAATTCTTAGACTCGTTTCATAAATATTATATGAGAAAAACACTCATTCCATATCCTCTATTTCTCAGAAAACCTTTGTTCATTTGTTAGTCTAATTTAAGTATTTTCTGACTCAGTGGACTTATCAACTGAACCTCCAGAACCCCTTAGAATGGTCAAATGGAAGTTAGACTGAACCCAATGGAGATACTTACAGACAGGGTAGGACAAGTTTCACCGTTTTAGTTGGCTGTAGTAACAAAATACTAAGTTGAAATGAAATCGTGAGAAATGAATTTCTTCTGGACATGCTGGTTTTTGGCTCATTGGTATGAGGTTTTCTTATTTTGCAGGTATTTTCTGATTTCTGGCTGTTGAATATGCAATCAGAACCTTGGACATGGAAAGAAGTGAAAGTACTAAATCCTGAAAATGCAGCTCCTCAGCTGTGGAGTCATCCAGCATGTAAGGTGAGTTTTATAGTACAGTGGAGCCCACTTAATTGGATATCTCTTAATTGTATATCCCTGTTAATTGAATATAATTTTCAAACACAAAACCATTTACCATACCTTTAGTACAAATTTGATCTGTTTATTGCATATGGTTTGTAGAGTAAACTCCTGTTAATTGTATATAAATTTTTATAATATGTCGAAAAAATTACTGTGACACGTACCAAATTCCCCTTATTTATCAACCTTTTTGGCCTCACTACATCCAATACAGGTATTTATTCTATTATATCTTGTTTGACAGAGCTCTAAGAGCTCTGTCAAACAAGATATAATAGAATAAATGCTCAGTTTACCTCCAGAACACAGGAAACTGACCAAATCCCTGTTAATTGTATACTCCTGTTAATTGAATAATTTTCACTGGCAAAATGGATATTCAATTAAGAGGATTCTACTGTAATAAGAATAATCAAATAATCACCCCCCCCCCCCCCCAAAATGTTTTCACTCTTCTGTAAATCCCTCTTTTAAATTTAACCCCCTTGTTGAATATGTTTATTGGCTTACAGTGTCTTCCAAAATTCCTATGAAAAGGTGAGACTTTTAAATTTTACTTCTTTTGGCTGATGTATATTTACGACTTTTTTTTCAGTATTTTCAACAAATCATGATTACAGTTTACTTGTTTTGTAAACATCTGGTTTGCACTGTTCTGCCGAAAATAATTCAAATATTATGTGGGTGCTATTTATTTTTTTTGAAAAAGGTTCTTAACAGGTAGAGTGCTGGAAGCCCATAGTTGGGCTTTATTCTGAAATGCAGGTACGGCAGCTCAAAGGCTTTATATTGTGAGGATGTGCTTCATGTTGTCTCAGAAGTGAAACTATTTGGTCTGTGTTAATTTGCCTTGTTACAATTTATAGGAGAGTGCCTTGTAACGAGGGAAAAACAGGTGAAACAATTTTGTGACCAGAAATAATTTAACACTCTACCAGGTAAATATAACAGAACACAAATGTTTTTCGTATTTCTATTTTGACTGGTAGAGTGTGGTAAGTCCAAATTTTTATGCCCCCGACTTGAAAAGTCAAAGAGGTCTCTAATGGAGACCTCCATCCATTCATCTGTCCATCTGTCTGTACCAACATTTTCCCTTGTATCTCAGCCACTGCTACTCCGGTTTGAATGATATTGTGATAGAGTATCATGGGAGAATGATACCTGCATAGTGTGAGTTTCTTCCACACATTTTCCCAGAGTTATGGCCCTTTTTCACTCAACTTTTTGTGGTTGGGGAGCATTAGCAGCGCTTTGCGATGCGGTCTTTTGGGTTTTTTTGTGAAGTGCAGGTACCACAACTTAAAGGAGTGATTACTCAAAGTATAACGGAAACGAAAGGTTAAAGAAAAAACTTAAAAATTATAAAAAATACTATATGTCAGTAGAGTAACACATGCTCTCCTTTGCCCTTCTAAAGGACGACTGAATGGAACAGATCTTAACCCTTTACCTAACATGAAAAGCAGACGACAGTTGCAAAAATAATTCTTGAATAACTATTATATTTTTATACTGTACCAATGACCCAGACATAGCTGGTGCTAACTCTTAAAATATAGGGCCAAACACAAATTTTGCCCCCCAATCCTCAAAATTTGCATCTAAAACCAAAGAAAACATGTCCTGAATGGCCCTCCACACTTCACCTCTACTACGCATGCGCAGTGTCAAGGACGTTCCGAAATTGGCGCCATTAATCATTCTAAGTTTGGCCCTTCATCACTTAACATCTGACTGATCTTTGTGCTTGTAAATCTCAGTTTAAATGATGCCAGACACATAAATATTAGTGAATTGGTGATTCTAAGGAGGATAGAGAAGGAGGAGAGGAAAAATGTGTGACAGAATATTATCAGGGCTGTAACTTAAAAATTTTTATACTGTACCAATGACCCAGACTTAGCTGGTGCTAACTCCACAAAAACCAGGGCCAAACACAAATTTTGCCCCCCAATCCCCAAAATTTGCATCCAAAACAAAAAGAAATCATGTCCTAAAGGACCTCCATAGTACGACTCTACTGCGCATGCGCAGTGACGCAGTCGTCCCGAAATTGGCGCCAAATATCATTCTCTGTTTGGCCCTTCATCAGTCAACATCTCACTGATCTTTGTGCTTGTAAATCTCAGTTTAAAGGATGCCAGACACGTAATTCTTGGAGAAAATGTGATTCTAAGGAGGATAGAAGGAGGAGAGGAAAAAAGAAGTGGCAAAAAATAATCAGGGCTGTACTTAAAATTTTTTGTTGAAATTATGTTAAGTTGCCTATTTTCGAGGCAAACGCCTCATGTTGTCATTCTTGCTAATTGTTGCACTGCTTATTCAGTGTTTCCTCTCCCCTAACCTTCTAAAGTCCCCCCTTGCAATTCTCCCATGCTTTTGGCATATTTTTGAGAAGTTTCATTTCTAAAAATTCCCTGGGAGAGTTGCTTGGTTACAGAATGTTTTCTGTTATTTTCCCCATAGTTACGTTTTCACCCATGGGTGTATAACGTTTGTGTTCTGCATCTTCCATCTGATGTTCTGCAGATTCTCCCCTGGGAGTCTCTGTTTTGCATCAGATAGAGTGTAATTGATGACTGATTCCGGGCCAGTTTTTTCAGTGCCTGGAGTCATGTTTTCTTCTGTGTTTACACTGTTTGTTTTCATTGGCAACAGCCTTTTTTGAGGGGGGCTGTTTGCCTTTGAGGTAGTTTATCTCATTATAAGATACATTTATATTATCCGAAAGTGTCTCATTAATTATTTTATATAATTTTAAAATTTTTGACCACACTTTGCCATCGGATCCATCGGGGCTCAACGTTACTTTTCAGCAACTTGGGCTTCTCTGAAAAAATATTTTTTCAAAATTATTTTGTTTTGCAATTGTTTTTTCATTTATTAATGGATCATGTTATTATGTATCTTTGTGTCAGGGGTTTTTGCGAGTAACTAGGACTTATTGTTGTTCTTTCACAATGAAGGGAACTTGTTCAAATTGTAATAGGAAGAAATCTTCCTCTGACTTTCATGATTATTGCATTAATTGTAGTCAGTGTTCTCGCATTAATCCCTGTCCTGTATGTGAACATTGGGATGAGAAACATTGGAAACGTGTGTCACGATATGTTGTTTCTGGAGAAAGAGCGATGCCGGCTCTTTCTCCACAAGGTCACTCTACTCTCTCAGTTTCTATTTCAGAGGAACCAGAACAGGGTGATGTTTCCATGTTATCTTCTTCAAGTGTGCGTCCGTCGTCACAATTAAATACAGAGCTAGCGGCAAAAGTGCTCATGGAGATTAGACAAATGTCGTCCGCTAGCTCGCCCGGTGTAGCGTCCATTCACCGAATGGTTCGGCAGCCGGGTTCGTCCGATGCGGTCCAAGAGGAAATTTTGGGTGATGCGAGCACTATAAAAATAATAGATGCACACCCAGTGACGGCGGATAGTGAACGAGAACGGAGGAAGCCTTTTAGTCCGGTTCCTAGCTCGTCCAGGTCCAGCCGGGCCGCGAGCGAGAGAGGCCCCTCTCTCGTACAACAACATCTGGGACCAGATGTTGTGGTACAAAATGTGTCTTTAGCGGAGCATACGTCCGTCGCTCGGGACGCTCCGTTGTATAAGCAGTCCGCAGAGACTGTTAAGGCTTCCTCTTCTCGCCGGCGCACACGACCGCACCTTGGCTGCGTGACCTCCGATATTTTGCCAGCTTCGCCGATGAAGGATTCTTCGGCGACCAGGTCACACCATCCGGCAGCCAGGGATTCGAGACCGATGGACTCCGGACGTTCGCATAGGAAAAGTATGCGGGAGCCATCTGATGCGGAGCTGCCCTCGGCAAAGCAGCGAAAGACCGCTCCTCCGCAGGTCTCGACGTCGGACATTCTAGTGCAGATAGCACAGCTTATCGCAGCATCCCAGCAGCCGACAGAGACGGTGTCGGATCGAGAATTATCCGACGGCGCTGGGTCGGTACGCTCCGCCGAAGCATCGGGGGCGGACGACCGGGAACATCGGGAGGTCCGACCGGATGGTGAACGGGATACGGATGAATTGGAGCTATCCCTTTCGGAACAACTCAAAGCTGCCGTGGACTTCATCCGGCACTTTCTTCCTCAAGTTGTTCCGTCGGGCCAGACTGCTGCGCTTCCGGACAGGAGAATTATAGCGTCATTGGACTCTGGTTTTTTCGAGCGGTTCAGGGACATCGCTCCCGAGTTTCCGTCGCAGTCCAATAATGTTGCAAGAACATTTGAATTATTGAACGACGCTATTTTTAAACTTGCTTCCAGGACGGGGAAAGCAGGCTTCTTGTCCGCAAATACTCTCAACCTGCCTTTCATTAATGCAAGGAATAAATTCGACACGGCAGGTCAGGGTATACCGAGAGTTCCTCTGCGTATGGACGACGAGGCGGAAGACTTAGAGCTATCTTTACCGTCGTCAGCTTCTATTCCAACCTCAGTGTTGGAAACAGCTATTGCGTCTAACAGAGCCAATTTAGATGCCTTATCTTACGCAGATCACCTTACGAAGGCGTTATCACTGTGTCTTCAAGGGGAAGAGTTTCAGGATATACAATCCTCCTTAAGACTTCTTTCAAGGGCAGTAGCTTATTCCACGTGTAACTCCGCCCTTTCAGTGGCAAATCTGGAGTTGGTTAGACGTGACGCAGCCCTGTCTACATCCACACTAGTGGATTCTAAGGTGAAGAACTCTCTTAGAGTCGCTTCGGTCTCAGGAGATCTTCTCTTTGACGGCAAGCTTTCTGCTATTTATGATAATATTAAAAAGAAAGCTAGTGATTCTCTGTTGTTTAGATCCGCTCCTAAAAGGTCGGATACAGCAGACACGAATAAGGCGGGCACTTCTGGGTCTTATCCGCCCAAGAGAGGTTCCTATAGAGGTTCCGGTGCGTCCTCTAGCTCTTATTCGAGAGACCGTCAGGATAGCGACTCTCGTTCGGGACGTCCTTCAGGCCGGGACAATCGGTCGGACGCCTCGAGGTCGACGAGGCGAGGTGCGGGTCGTGGAAGACGTGGTTTCTCCTACCGCAGGCCTCGCAGATCCAGGAGGTGATGGCTCAAACCTCTATCGCGTTCCGGTTGGCGGAAGGTTGTCGAGTTTTTCTCAAGAGTGGGCGTCGATTACGGACGACCCGTGGGTGAGAGGAGTGACTTCGGAAGGTCTAAAGATATCCTTCAAACGAAAGCCTCCATTAACTCGAAGTCCAAAGTGGACTCATCTTCCGTCAAACCCTCAGAAAAGAGACGCTCTGCTATCAGAGGTGCAGTCTCTTTTAATGAAGAACGCGGTAGAGGTCGTAGAAAACCAGGAATCGCTGGGATTCTACAGCCATCTGTTTCTGGTTCCGAAACCAGACGGCTCGTTCCGTCCAGTCATAGATTTGAGCTGGATAAACAAGCTGATCGTCGCTCCGAAGTTTTATATGGAGACGATTCGATCGGTCAGAGCGAGTATTCGGGTGAACGATTATGCAACGAGCATAGATCTCAAAGATGCGTACTTTCACGTCATGGTACATCCGACATTCCGAAAGTATCTACGCTTCGCAGTCCTAGGGGTGGTGTATCAGTTCCGGGCCATGTGCTTCGGATTGAATCTAGCACCCTGGGCTTTCACTCGGGTAATGAACTCGGTAATGATCTACTTCCGAGCTCATTCGTCTGCGGTAACGTCGGCCTACCTGGACGACATTCTTCAGAGGTACGGCAACGAGTTAACGCTTCAGAACGATGTTCAGAATCTTCTTCTATTGCTCCGACGTCTCGGTTTCATAGTAAACGAGGAGAAGTCGGATCTGGTGCCGTCCAAGTCATTCACTCATCTGGGAATGAGCTTCGAGACGCACAACAATCTCGTTCGTCTGCCGTTAACCAGAGCGAAATTAGTCAGTTGTTACGCTCGCTATTGTCTAAATACAGACAAAGTCACAGCGAGAGAATTTATGAGACTGATAGGTCTGTGCGGAGCGCCGCGGATCTCATTCCGATGGGACGGCTACGCACACGGCCTCTTCAAATTTTCCTGACTCAGAATTGGAGTGTGAAAATTCATTCGCTCGATGTAGACGTTCTCTTGTCAGATCAAGTGAAACAAGAGATTCAGACTTGGGCAAACATTCAGTGGTTAACTCAAGGAGTTCCGCTGCAGTTGCCGGATCCGAGTTTTACCATTATGACGGATGCCAGTCAAACAGGTTGGGGTGCATCATTAATCCCAACGGATTCGAGATGCCAGGGTCTTTGGGATCCGCAATTCCTGTGCAAGCACATAAACATCAAGGAAATGATGTCAATTTGGCTTGCGTTACGTCACTGGATGGACATTATTCACGATGCTCATGTCCAAATCCTATCCGACAATACGACAGTAGTGGCGTATATACGGAATCAGGGAGGCACTCATTTAGTTCCGTTGTTCAATCTAACGGAAAGAATCCTTCTGTTTGCGTTGGAACATCACGTTCTTCTTTCGGTCCGTCACATACCGGGTCGTCTGAATGTGCTAGCAGACTCCCTTTCACGAAAGGGTCGCTTGTTGCCGTCGGAGTGGACTCTCAACAAACAAGTATTCAATCAGATTTGCTACCAATGGGAACGGCCAATGATAGACTTATTTGCGACACATCTCAACAATCAGTTGCAGACGTATGTGTCCCCGTGTCCGGATCCAAGAGCATTTGCAGTAGACGCTCTATCGATCCCTTGGGACGGAATGATAGGATATGCGTATCCTCCAGCGCCGTTAATTCAACAAGTATTGCTAAAGATAAAACAATCTCAATGCAAGATTCTGTTGGTAGCATCTCTGTCGCCACAGAGACCGTGGATAAATCTACTCAGGTGTCTGTTGTGGGACCTACCGCGGAAGCTCCCTCCACGAGAGGATCTTCTTTGGCAGGGGAAATCGCGCCAACTACATCACAACCCGCAAGGTCTCAACCTTCACGTTTTTCCGTTGTGCGGTCCTTCTTGCATGGCAAGCACTTTACAGGACGAGCAGTGGACGCGATTTCTAACTGTAGGAGGACCTCCTCTTCGCTAAACTATGCGGCTAAGTGGAAGGTTTTCCGTCGTTGGTGTAGGGATCATTCTGTTGATATATTTGATCCCTCTATACCAGACATTGCTAACTTTCTAGTATACTTGTTTGACGAAATCAAACTGCAACCTGTTACTATAAAGGGTTATAGATCTATGTTATCTGATACCTATGCACATCATGATAGTTTACAAATTGGATCTAATGTCTCTTTATCGAAATTGGTTAGAAATTTTTCGATAAATAGACCCAGAACTCTTAGATTAATTCCTAAGTGGAATTTAGCTTGGGTTCTCCTTAAATTGAAGGAAAAGCCATTTGAACCTCTTGGGACAGTAGATTTCAAATTCTTATCTTATAAGACAGCTTTTCTCTTAGCTTTCTCTTCTGCCAGAAGAGTCAGTGAGCTTCATGCACTATCGGTGGATGATTCTCATTATCGTAGTGTTGGGAACACTATCACCTTCACTACTAATGTCGGTTTTTTAGCTAAGAATCAGGCTCCTAATAAATATCCGGAACCTATTGTTATTAAGGCTCTTCCGTCTTCAGACGGGCGTAGGCCTTTACTCTGTCCTGTTAGAGCACTACGTATCTATAAACAGAGATCTCAGTTCATCAGAAAGGGACGGAAACGTTTCTTTCTGTCTTTGATGCCTAATAGAAAGGACATTTCAGTCCATTCTATTGCTAGATGGATTCAGTTAACTATCCGTACTGCGTATGAAGATCAGCAGTCTGTGCTTAAGATTTCTGCTCATGAAGTAAGAGCTCTTTCTACTTCCTGGGCTTATGCTAATAGTGTTGCTATTACAGATTTAATGAAGGCTGCTTATTGGTCTCAGCCATCCACATTTACTAATTTTTATCTCAGAAATATTGAGTCCATTTCTGGAGACCTGCATTGTTTAGGTCCGTTATCTGTTGCTCAGAATGTCGTCCACTAAACAGTTGCAACTATAGTTATGCAGGCTTTCTGTTCCGGCAGTGACTCCGTCCGGCTGCCCTCTTCGCTCTGGGCTATTTGACCCAGGGCAAGGGGAAGGGGGGGGGGGGGGCGGGTGTTCCCTTAGGTCACCTGCTTTATAGTGAAAAGCAAGGGAATGCCTCCTCCAAGACAGTATTTCTGAGTCGTTTCCGGGATGGTTTTAAAGTGTAATATTAATGTTTAATTTCATTCATGTCTTATTTTTAAAGTGTAGCTCGGTGTGAAGCATTTGTATATGTCAAGTGTCAAACGGGCTTTAATATACAATACTCGGACACTTTTAAATGATTATAAAGAGTCTCAATTCTCTGGACTACTTTATTTATTGGCTTGCTTTAAAAATAATTAGTATAAAGGTTATACTGGATGTTAATAGAGAACATGAATGTTATTGTGCTCAATTATTAAGGGTAGTGTATCTTTCTAATTTAAATATTAAATAAGAAAGATACATGTAAAGCCTAATACTCTTTTTCTCCTTAAGGGGTTACCTCTTTATTTTATAATTGAGCTTATTGGATTTTCCTCTATGTCCTAGGCCCTCCAGCCTGTTTACTATTCAGCTAAGTCTGGGTCATTGGTACAGTATAAAAATGTTAAAAAATTTATAGTAATTTATATATTTTTTATACTTACCAATGACCCAGACGGGGATGGCCCTCCCTGAGTTGGGAACTCTTGCCTCCCCGCTGAGTACATAGCGCTGACCAGGCACTGCCAGTAAGAATGATATTTGGCGCCAATTTCGGGACGACTGCGTCACTGCGCATGCGCAGTAGAGTCGTACTATGGAGGTCCTTTAGGACATGATTTCTTTTTGTTTTGGATGCAAATTTTGGGGATTGGGGGGCAAAATTTGTGTTTGGCCCTGGTTTTTGTGGAGTTAGCACCAGCTAAGTCTGGGTCATTGGTAAGTATAAAAAATATATAAATTACTATAAATTTTTTAACTTTTTTAATGAAATTATGTTAAGTTACCTATTTTCGAGGCAGCAGCCATTTTGTTGTCATTCTGGTTATTTAGTTACACTGATTTTTCAGTGTTTTCCTCTCTCCCTTTCCTTTAAGTCCCCTCTTGCTATTCTCCCATGCTTTTGGCATAGTTTCTGTAATTATTATTACTAAAATTTCTTGGGAGTTTTAGCTGAATAACAGAATGAATTCTGTTCTTTCCCCATGTTTACGTCTTCACCTACGGGTGGTTAGGCGTTGTGTTCTGCATCTACCATCTGATGTTCTGCAGTTTCTTCCCTGGAAGTCTCTGTTTTGCATCAGATAGTGTATTTTTGGTAACTGATTCCGGGCCTGGGTGCCTGGAGTCTTATTTTAGTGTTTTTACACTCATTGTTTACTTTTACAACAGCCCTCTGTGTGAGGGGGGGATTTCTTGAAAATAACATCTTGATGTTATTTTAATCAAAACTAGATACATTATTATTGTTCGTAAGTGTTGAATAAATTGTTTAAAATATTTTTAAAATTTTTGTCCACACTTAGGCTTGGGACCCATTGGGGCTCAACGTTACTTTTCAGAAACTTGGGCTGTTCTGAAAAAATATTTTTTCAAAATATTTTGATTTCAATTATTTTTTCTATATTAATGAATCATATTATTATTATGTATTTTGATTGCCAGGGGTTGGTGCGAGTACCAGGACTTTGTTTTCTTTTCACATTGAAAGGATTTTGATAAATTGTAATAAGAGGAAGTCTTCCTCTGACTTTTATAATCATTCTATATGTGGTCAGTGTACTCGCATTAACTCCTGTTCTGTATCGTATGATTTCGATGACAACATGGGAAGCGTATGTCACGGTATGTTAGTGGGGAATTGGACACTCCGGTCCTTTCCCCACAGGGTCACTCTACTTTATCAATTTCTATTTCAGACGATCAAGATTAGGGTGATGTATCTGTGATGTCTTCCAACAGTGTGCCTCCGTCGTCACAATTAATGAAGGGCTAGCGGAAAAGTGCTCATGTAAATACGCCAATTGCCTAAGAGGACCCTAGTAGGTTCGACGGCCTTTGACGTCCGCTAGCTCGCCCGGTGTAGCGTCCATTCATCGAATGGTTCGGCAGCCGGGTTCGTCCGTTGCGGTCTAGAAGGAGTTTTGGGGTGATGCGAGCACTATAAATCAACCAAATGCACACCCAGTGACGGCGGATTAGAGGGAGAACGGAGGAAGCCTTTTAGTCCGGTTCATAGCTCGTTCTGGTCCATCCGGACGGCGAGCGAGAGAGGCCCCTCTCTCGTACAACAACATCTGGCCCCAGATGTTGTGGTACAAAATGTTTCGCATTCGGAGCATACGTCCATCGCTCGGGACGCTCCGACATATAGTCAGTCCGGAGTAGACTGTCAATAAGGCTTCCTCATTCTCATAGTAGCGCACACGACCGCTCTTGGCTATGTGACCTCGGATATCCAGTCAGCTTCGCCAGTCAGAGAATCATCGGCGACCAGGTCACACCATCCGGTAGCCAGGGACACGAGGCCTGCAGACTCCGGACATTTGCATAGGAAAGTGTGCGGGAGTCAACATTCACGGAGCTTCCGGCGGCAATGCATCGTAAGACCGCTACTGCACAGGCCTCGGGGACGGACGTGCTTTCCTAAATAGCACAGATTATTGCAGCATTCCAGCATCAACTGAATCTGTCTCATATTTTTTATCCGACGATGCTGGGTCGGGACGTTCCGTGGAGGCGGGTACGGACGTCCGAAAATTTCATCCGGTCCGACGGGATACCGAAAGGGATTCGGAGGATTTCGAGCTTTCCCTTTCAGAACAACATATGCTGTTGTGTATGTCATCTGACTTGATCTTCTACAGATTCTTTCGTCGGACCAGAATGCTGCGATGCCGGATAAGAAACTGATAGCGTCGGTGGACTTAGAAATTTTTGGTTCGGTTCAGGGACATCGTCCCTCAGTTCCGACATAGTCCAATAATGTCACACAAACTTTCGAATTATTGAACGACGCTATATATATTATTATTATATGCTTGCTGTTACCAAGCATTTCTGGTTTCTTGTTCGCAAAGTTACGGAGATGTCTTTCAAAAGTGTGCCTCTGTCGTCATAGTTAATGAAGAGCTAGCGGCAATAAGTGCTCATGGAATATGTCTATCGCCTAAGAGGTCCCTTGTAGGATCGACGGAGTGACATTCGCTAGCTCACCCGGTGTAGTGTACATTCATCGAATGGTTCGGCTGCCGGGTTCGTCCGTTGCGGTCTAGGAAGGAGATTTGGGTGATGCGAGCACTATAATTACTTTAGTACTCACCCAGTGACGGCGGATTGAGGACAGTTCGGAGGAAGCCTGTTAGTCCGGTTCCTGGCTTGTCCAGGTCCGTCCGGGCTGTGAGCGAGAGAGGTCCCTCTCTCGTCCAACAACATAGGGGACCGCATGTTGTGGTTCAGATATTTTACATTCGGAGCATATGTCCGTCGGCCGGGACGCTCCGTTATATTGACAGTCCGAGAGACTGTCGATAATGCTTCCTCATCCTCACAGCAGGGCACACAACCGCACATTGGCTACGTGACCTCGAGTATCCGATCAGTTTCGTCATTCAGTGATTCCACGGCGAATAGGTCACGCCATCCGGTAGCCAAGGGACACGAGGCCTATACACTCCATTCGCTCGCATATTAGTAGTATGCACGGGGTAATGATCACGGAGCTTCCAGCGGCAATGCATTGTAGGACCGCTTCTCCACAGGCCTCCGTGACGGACGTGCTATCCGAGTTAGCACAGTTTTTTCGCAGCATCCCAGCAATCGACAGTTTCTTAGTCGAATCAGGAATTATCTGACGGCGCTGGGTCGGTGCGGTCCGCGGTTGCATCAGGTACGGACGACCGAACGCTTTATAGGGTCCGACAGGATGGCGAAAGGGATTCGATAGATTTTGAGTTTTCCCTTTCGTAGCATCGGAAGCTGCTATACATATCTTCCGGCGTTATCTTCCAGTGATTGTTATTTCGGACTACATTGCTGCGATGTTGGATAAGAGACTTATAGCATCATTGGACACGGAATTTTGGATCGGTTCAGGGACATTGTCCCTGACTTACTGACACAGTCCAATAATGTCATTAGAACATGTGTATTATTTATCGACGCTATATATGCATATAAGCCTGCTACCAAGCATGATAGTTTAGTTTCTTGTCCGCAATGCTCATTTCTGCCTTTTTATCATTTATACGAATAATTTATTTTGGCAGAGCAGGGCATATCGAGAGTTCATATGCGTCTAGACGGCGTGGTTAAAGACTGGAAATATTCTTTTTCGCCGTCTTTGTCTTTTCCAACCACAATGTTGGAAACGACAATGATGTCTAGTAGACTTAACTTTGACGCTTTATCATACGTAATCCACCTTACTGAGGCGTTATCATTACGTCTTCAAGAAAAGAATTACGGGATATTATCCTCAGTGTGATATCTTTTGAGGGCAGTAGTTTGTTCATGTATAACTCCGCCCTTCAGTGGCTGATTGGAGTTGGTTAGACGTGACGCAGCCCTAGCTACATCCACGCGCGTGGATAGTAAGGTGAAAAACTCTCTCAGAGTCGCTTCGTTCTCGGAGAAGCTTCTCTTCGACGGCAACTTTTCAGCAATCCATGAATTGCTCGATTTACACGTTCTCTTGTCTATCTAGTGTTGCAAGAGATTCAGACTGGGGCAACATTCGGTGGTTGACTCAGAGAGTGCCACTGCAGTTGCCGGATCCGAGTTTTATAATTATGACGGTTGCCAGTCAAACAGGTTGGGATATAATACTGATCCCAACGGATTCGAAGTGCCAGGGTCTTTGGGTTCCGCAGTCTCTAAGCAAGCACTTATCTTCCGCGGAATAATGTTTTTTTAGGCTTGCTTTATGTCATTGGATGAACATTATTCAGAAACGCATGTCCAAATCCTGTCCGTTAATTCGACAGTAGTGGCGTATCTCCGGAACCAGGGAGGCACTCATTCGTTTCCGTTATTCAATTTAATGGAAAGAATCCTTCTGTTTGTTATAGTACACCAAGTTCTGTTTCGGTCCGTCATATTCCGGGTCGTCTGATTGTTTTACCGGACTCCCGTTCACTTATGGGTCGCTTGTTGCTGTCAGAATGGACTCTCAACAAACAAGTATTCAATCAGATTTGCTATCAATGGGAGCGCCCAATGATAATTTATTTACGACACAGCTTGCTAATCAATTGCAGACGTATGTGTTTGCTTGTCTGGATCTCTGAGCTAATGTTGTTAACGCTCTATTGATCTAATAGGACGGAATGATAGGATATGTGTATCCTCCGGCACTGTTGTTTCAGCAGGTATTGCTAAGATAAACAACCATAATACATTTCTGTTGATAGCATCTCTGTCTTCACAGAGACTGTGGGTAAATTTACTCTGATGTCTACTGTGGGACTTAACGCGAAATCTTCCTCAATGAGAGGATCTTTTTTCGCTGGGTAAAATCGTGTCATCTTTATCACAACCTGCAAGGTCGCAACCTTCACGTATTCCGTTGTGTGGTCCTTTTTGCATTGTAAGCATTGTACTGGACGAGCTTTGGACGCGATTTCTTACTATAGGAGATCCTCTTCTTCGCTATTCTATGCGGCTAAAGTGGAGGCTCTTCCATCGTTGGTGTAGGGATCACTATGTTCATATTGTTGATCCCTCCATACTACTCAATGCAACTTTTTAGTATACTTGTTTGACAAGATCTACTGTAGCCTGTTATTATTAAGGTTATAGGTTTATGTTACCTCATACCTATGCACTCTATGATAGTTTACAATTGAGTCTTATGTCTCTTTATCTAAGTCAGTTAGTAACTTTTTGATAAATAGACTTAGAATCATTAGATTAAATTCCTATATGGAATTTAACTTCAGTTCTTATTTAGCTAAGTAATCATTTGAGCCTCTGGAAACAGTAGTTTTCAAATTCTGACCTTTTAGACAGTAATTCTGTTGGCTTCTCTTTTACTGAAGAGTCAGTGAGTTTCATGCACTATCAGTGTATGATTTTCACTTTCGTAGTTTCGGAATCACTACTTCCTTTACTATTTAGGTTGGATTTTTACATAAGAGTTAGGCTCCTAATATCCGGAACCTATTGTTATTAAGGTCCTTCCGTCTTCGTACGGGCATAGGCCTTTACTCTGTCCGGTTAGAGTTTATGTATTTATAAACAGATATCTGTTTATTACTACGGGCGTAAACTTCTTCTGTCTTTGATGCCTATTAGAAGGACGTTACGCTCCATTCTATTGCTAATGGATTCAATTAACTATCGATACTGCTTATGGTATATCTTTGACTCAGCAGTTGTGTTTGAGATTTCGGCTCATGAAGTAAGAGTTCTTCTACATCTTGGGCTTACATTAATAGTGTCGCTATTATAGATTTTTGAAGGCTGCTCATTGCGCTCAGCCATCCACATTCATGAATTTTTTATCTCAGAAATATTGAGTCCATTTCTGGAGGCCTCTATTGTTAGGTCTATTATCTACTGCTCAGAATGTCATTCACTTAACAGTTGCTACTATAGCTAGGTAGGCTGTCTGTTTCGGCAGTGACTCCGTTCTGCTGCCCTCTTCGCTCTGGGCTATTTGACCCAGGGCAAGAAAAAGTGTGGGGGGGGGTGGGGGGAGGGTGTTCCCTTGGGTCACCTGTTTTACTATGAAAACAAGGGGATACCTCCTCCGGAGTTAGTAATTCTGAGCTGTTATTGGGATGGTTGTTTAGGGAGAAGTTTATGTTTTAAAAAATCATTCAAGTCTTAGTTTTTAAAGTATAGCTTTTGAATATAGCACGTGTCAACGGACATGATTATGCAATCCTCAGACACTTTTAAGGAGTATAAAGAGTCTCTGTTCTCTAGACTTACTTTATTTATTGGCTTACTTTAAAAATTATTAGTATAAGCATTATACTAGATATTAATAGAGTACATGGATGTATGATGCTCAATTTTGGAAGGTGTTGCATCTTTCTAATTTATCATAAATAAGAAAGATACATGTAAGGCCTAATACTTCTTTTTCCCTAGAGGGGATGACTCTATTTTATATAATTGAGCGTATTCCATCTTGCTCTATGTCCTTGGCCCTCCAGCCTTTTTACTATTCAGCTATGTCTGGGTCATTGGTACAGTATAAAAATGTTAAAAAATTTATAGTAATTTATATATTTTTTATACTTACCAATGACCCAGACGGGGATGGCCCTCCCAGGAGTTGGGAACTCTTACCTCCCCGCTGAGTACATAGCGCTTACCAGGCAATGGTTATTAGAATGATTAATGGCGCCAATTTCGGAACGTCCTTGACACTGCGCATGCGCAGTAGAGGTGAAGTGTGGAGGGCCATTCAGGACATGTTTTCTTTGGTTTTAGATGCAAATTTTGGGGATTGGGGGGCAAAATTTGTGTTTGGCCCTATATTTTAAGAGTTAGCACCAGCTATGTCTGGGTCATTGGTAAGTATAAAAAATATATAAATTACTATCAATTTTTTAACATTTTAGAGACAAAAAATGAAAAAATAATGAAAATTAATTGGCGAGTTTTGAGAAGAGCGCTGGCCATTTTTTTCCATTACGTTAGGTAAAGGGTTAATCATTGTGTGAAGTTTGATGGTTTCAATAGTTTCTGAGTTATGGTTGAGAGACATGACTTGTGACCTCAAACATAATTACTCATGTATGACCTTGACCTTGAAGAGGCATAAGCAAGTACAGTGGAACCCTGTTAATTGAATACCCACTTTGCCAATGAAAATTATTCAGTTGACAGGAGTATTCAATTAACAGGAATTGTGTCACTTTCCTGTATTCTAGAGATAAATTTAGCATTTATTCTATTATATCTTGTTTGACAGAGCTCCATGAGCTCTGTCAAACAAGATATGATTGATTATTTATTTATTTATTTATTGGTGGTTAAGGTCACATATTTCTGCACAATGGCTAACCATGACCATGACAGTTTTATAGGTGGAGGAAGCCGGAGTACCCGGAGAGAACCACTGAGCAATGGCGAGCAACTGTCAGCTCCCCAACATACCAACTCCACACAAGCAGGGTTAGCATTGGTTGAAGACAAGTGCACCATCGACGTGCAGTACGCCTTAGTACACAGCGTCACCGTGCCCCCACGTGGGCAATGGGGGGTGATGTGTCTTTCCCAAGGACACAACGCAGTTGCCGCAGGTGGGATTCGAACCGAGGACCTCTCGGCTTGCAGCCTGCACCTCTACCAACATATGATTGATTAAAGGCCTGTATTGGATGTACTGAGGTCAAGTTGGTCTATAAAGAAAGGAAAATTGGGGAGAGTTGGGGTAATTTCTTGACAAGTTACAAGATTTTTTATTCAATTGACAGGAGTTAACTCTATAACCTATATTCAATTAATAGGTCAAATTTTTACTGAAGGTATGGTAAATGGTTTTGTGTTGGGAAATTTTATTCAATTAACAGGGTTATTCAGTTAATAGGTATCCAGTTAAGTGGGCTCCGCTGTATTATAGGGGGCATTCCTCAATATATGTAGGAGGTTTGATAATTGTAGTTCGATTCGTTTCTGAGTTGTGGCTGAGACATGATTATCAACAGATTTCAACTTAGACCTTCAAAATTGACCTTGACCTTGAAGTTACGGACTCAGTTTGAAGTGACTAACCCAGCTAGGGTGTGTGTGACATCCTCCCATTGACCTTTATTATAAATTATTGTGATTCAGCGTCAACATTGAACATACGCTCCAAGCCACAAACCTCAGACCATGTTACCATCAACTCATCACAATAACATATATGTTCTAATAAGACACTGACCATAGCCCAAAACCTACATTGTGAAACATTGAGAGGCTTATTTACTAAACTTGTTATGATTAAAGTTGCCTTGTTCAAGGCAACTTTTAACGATCACAGGTGTAGTAAATAAACCTCTTATGTACCCACGACGACACTGGATAAATAGTCAATAAACCAGATAAACTCATTCCTTCTTGGTTCAAATAGTAAATCGGTTTGTAATTTAAACAACACTTTATCTGGAACACTGTCTGCTGCATATCATCGCCTGAGTGCTAGAATGTTCTATGTCATAGAACATTCGAGCACTCAGGCGACGATATGTGAAAAATCCAGAAAAATGAAGTCACTCCATTGATGGAGCAATTACGAAGCGGGCGACGTCATTTCAAATATTTTGTGTGGTGACATCAGACGGTAATATTTGCTACTGGAGCTGTAAACATAAAAGAAACTACGCCAGCTCTCATCCAATCAGAGGGCGTGGAGTTTTGGCTCAGACATGACTTGCAGCCTGCAGTATAAGGCACTCAAGTGTAACTTGACCTTGAAGATGGGCAAGCAAATATACCAGTGCAAGGCTAACATGACCTGAAATGTCCTGACACTTTGTCAATAAAATTGTACAAATATGGCTGTCATTGCAATTGGCTCAATGACATCCATATTTGTGAAGTTTTATTGGCAAATATTGTTTATATCGTTAAAAAATTATCAAAATTCAGTGTATGTTTAACCCTTTACCTATTTATTTATTTATTTATTTATTTATTGGTGTTTAAGGTTACATACTTATGCACAATGGCTAATCATGACCGAACCCTTTACCTAACATGAAAAGCAGACAACACTTGTAAAAACAATTCTTGAATAACTAATTTTTTTCATTTTTTGTCTCAAAAACATAGGTTATTATGACCCCTCATTGGAACGAGGTCGATGAGATCATTCCAAAGAGGGGTCATAACCTATATTTTTGAAACAAAAAATGAAAAAATAATGAAAATTAATTGGCGATTTTTCTGAATAGCGCTGACCGGTTTTGGTTGTTAAGTTGACGTTGGGTAAGGGGTTAAAAAAGTTGTGTTGAGTGAAAGGTTAACATGTGTTACCAGTATATTAAAGGGGTTCAACCATGGTGGCCTCATGGGAACCTGGAACAATTATAGCAGGTATGGATTCTCGCTACCATTTTTGCGAGAATACTAATGGATAAATGGATTCTCCCAAATTTAGATGAAATATAAACCCTACTGGATATGGCCATTACAGTGAGTGAAGTGTTAACATTGAGAGATGTGATAGAGATCAAGGGATGCGGTGGCGTCGCGGTAACCGGTTCTCGTCAGATCACCAAAGTTCAGCAACATCGAGTGTGGTTAGTAGTTGAATGGGTGACCATTTCAGCGACTGATTCGCACTCCCACGTTGTGTCCTTGGGCAAGGCACTTAACCCTGATTGTCAACATAGGGGCACGATGATCCTGTGTACTAAGGTGTACTGCACATCAATGGTGCGCATGTCTTCAACCAATCTAACCCCGTCTGTGCTACGGTGCAGAGTTCAGAGTTACGATGTTGGAGAGCTGACAGCTGCTCTTCGTTGCTCAGTGGTTCTCTCCGGGTACTCCGGCTTCCTCCACCCGTCAAACTGTCGCGGTCACGATTAGCCATTGTGCATAAGTATATGACCTTAAACATCAATAAATAAATAGATAGACATCATCAGCACTAAAGGTAATATATATTAGGTCAACAAAAAAGTGTTTTTTGATTCTCAGGCAATCCCTCATTGAAATTAAACCCACGAAGGACCGTTTAGGTTACATGAGGGTTACGTAATTGTGAAATACGCAAACAAACTGCAGGTTGCAACAAAATAATATGATGACAAAATAAGGCCTAAAAAAATAAAAAATCTGTTTCTCAGGCCCTCCCACATGGTCCTTTTGGCTGCCGCATGCTCTCTTTTTATAACCAATTTAAACTTTAAAAAAATAAAAATTAAATGGTTTATGTCTGATATTTTACCCAAGTTAAAAAAATTGATGAATTTGTCCCTTGAGTGCAAGAAGGCTTTGCAATGCTTTAGCATTGCAAAGCCTTCTTGCACTCAAGGGATGAAATACGCCACCACCCATGCTATTCTGTAGATTATGAGGCCTATAACTTGAACCAAGAACATGAACTTTTGATGGCAAAAAAGTAATTACTGAAATAAAAAATAAAATAAAAAAAGCTCGCCCGCATGCAATTTCATAAATAATGGCCTGAGAAACAGAAGATCTACTTTGTGTGGCCTAATACAACATTTATTAAATTCCTAATTCGGCATGTTTTATCTATCAGACATAAGCTCAACTCATTGGTTGTGCATTGCATCCACATATGACTAGGATAGCATGCCATTTATCTCTTAACCTTTTATCCAACATAATGGACAGAACCAGCCAGTGCTATTCACAAAAATCACCATTCAATTTTCATTATTTTTTTCATTTTTTGTCTCAAAAACATAGCTTACGACCCCTCTTTGGAACGAGCTCAAAAATTGGAAATAATTAGTTATCCAAGAATTTTATTTGCAAGTGTCGTCTGCCTTTCATGTTAGGTAAAGGATTAACAGAAGTTCTGCCACAATAAATACCAAGAACTATCTCGCGATATTGCCAAAGTGAGATCACACATTAGTTGTTGCTAATAATTGTCGCGGAAATTCTGTAAAGATGTAAATAGCATGAGAGAAGACGGAAAAGCATTACAACACATTATTTCTATAGGATACCACTGCTTTATTTAGTAGAGCCTGCTATAAATGGGTTACAATGTAAGTTCTTTATTCCCAGGCCTGTAAACCATATTACTGGAACATTTTTGTTGGCTTGCAATGTCGTCCAAAGTTATTATGAAATCGGGAGACTAAAATTTTACCTTTTTGCGATTGATGTGTATTTATTTGCACATATTTGCAACAAAGCTTGATTAAACTACAGTGTCTGCTTGTTATACTTGTTTTGTAAACATCCAGTTTGCCATGTTCTACGGAAAATAACTTGAATATTATATGAACTGTTTTTATATTTTTTGAAAAAAGATGCATAAATCTAACGAAACACAAATGTGTTTGGTATTTACCATTTACCCAACGTAACGTCCGAAACCCGCCAGCTCATTTCCCCAAAAATAATATTTTTATACTGTACCAATGACCCAGACTTAGCTGGTGCTAACTCTAACAAAACCAGGGCCAAACACAAATTTTGCCCCCCAATCCCCAAAATTTGCATCCAAAACAAAAAAATCATGTCCTAAAGGACCTCCATACTACGCCTCTACAGCGCATGCGCAGTGACGCAGACGTCCCGAAATTGGAGCCAATTATCATTCTCTGTTTGGCCCTTCATCAGTCAACATCTCACTGATCTTTGTGCTTGCAAATCTCAGTTTAAAGGATGCCAGACACGTAATTTTTGGAGAAATGGTGATTCTAAGGAGGATACAGAAGGAGGAGAGGAAAAAGAAGTGACAAAAAATAATCAGGGCTGCACTTAAAATTTTTTGATGAAATTATGTTAAGTTGCCTATTTTCGAGGCATGGGCCTCTTGTTGTCATTCTTGCTAAATGTTGCACTGCTTATTCAGTGTTTCCTCTCCCCTAGCCTTCTAAAGTCCCCCCTTGCAATTCTCCCATGCTTTTGGCATATTTTTGAGAAAGTTCATTTCTAAAATTTCCCTGGGAGAGTTGCTTGGATACAGAATGTTTTCTGTTATTTTCCCCATAGTTACGTTTTCACCCATGGGTGTATAAACGTTGTGTTCTGCATCTTCCATCTGATGTTCTGCAGATTCTCCCCTGGGAGTCTCTGTCTTGCATCAGATAGAGTGTAATTGATGACTGATTCCGGGCCAGTTTTTTCAGTGCCTGGAGTCATGTTTTCTGGTGTTTTTACACTGTTTGTTTACATTGGCAACAGCCTTTTTTGAGGGGGGCTGTTTGCCTTTGGTGTAGTTTATCTCACTATAAGATACATTTATATTATCCGTAAGTGTCTCATTAATTATTTAATATAAATTTAAAATTTTTGACCACACTTTGCCATCGGATGCATTGGGGCTCAACGTTACTTTTCAGCAACTTGGGCTTCGCTGAAAAAATATTTTTTCAAAATTATTTTGATTTGCAATTGTTTTTTCATTTATTAATGGATCATGTTATTATGTATCTTTGTGTCAGGGGTTTGTGCGAGTAACTAGGACTTGTTGTTGTCTTTTCACAATGAAGGGACATTGTTCAAATTGTAATGGGAAGAAATCTTCCTCTGACTTTCATGATCATTGTATTAATTGTAGTCAGTGTTCTCGCACTAATCCCTGTCCTATATGTGAATATTGGGATGAGCAACATTGGAAACGTGTGTCACGATATGTTGTTTCTGGAGAAAGGGCTATGCCGGCTCTTTCTCCGCAAGGTCACTCTACTCTCTCAGTTTCTATTTCAGAGGAACAAGAACAGGGTGATGTTTCCATGTTATCTTCTACAAGTGTGCGTCCGTCGTCACAAATGAATTCAGAGCTAGCGGCAAAAGTGCTCATGGAGATTAGACAAATGTCGTCCGCTAGCTCGCCCGGTGTAGTGTCCATTCACCGAATGGGTCGGCAGCCGGGTTCGTCCGATGCGGTCCAGGAGGAAATTTTGGGTGATGCGAGCACTATAAACATAATAGATGCACACCCAGTGACGGCGGATAGTAAGCGAGAACGGAGGAAGCCTTTGAGTCCGGTTCCTAGCTCGTCCAGGTCCAGCCGGGCCGCGAGCGAGAGAGGCCCCTCTCTCGTACAACATCTGGGACCAGATGTTGTGGTACAAAATGTGTCGCAAGCGGAGCATACGTCCGTCGCTCGGGACGCTCCGTTGTATAGGCAGTCCGCGGAGACTGCTAAGGCTTCTTCTTCTCGTCAGCGCACACGACCGCACCTTGGCTGCGTGACCGCCGATATCTTACCAGCTTCGCCGATCAAGGATTCTTTGGCGACCAGGTCACACCATCCGGCAGCCAGGGATTCGAGACCGATGGACTCCGGACGTTCGCATAGAAAAAGTATGCGGGAGCCATCTGATGCGGAGCTGCCCTCGGCGAAGCAGCGAAAGACTGCGCCTCCGCAGGTCTCGATGCCGGACATTCTTGTGCAGATAGCACAGCTCATCGCAGCATCCCAGCAGCCGACAGAAACGGTGTCGGATCGAGAATTATCCGACGGCGCTGGGTCGGTACGCTCCGCCGAAGCATCGGGGGCGGACGACCGGGAACATCATGAGGTCGGACCGGATGGTGAAAGGGATACGGATGATTTGGAGCTATCCCTTTCGGAACAACATAAAGCTGCCGTGTACTTCATCCGGCACTTTCTCCCTCAAGTTGTTCCGTCGGGCCAGACTGCTGCGGTTCCGGACAAGAGGATTATAGCGTCATTGGACTCTGAATTTTTTGAGCGGTTCAGGGACATCGCTCCCGAGTTTCCGTCGCAGTCCAATAATGTTGCAAGAACATTTGAATTATTGAATGACGCTATATTTAAACTTGCTTCCAAGACGGGGAAAGCAGGTTTCTTGTCCGCTAATACTCTCAACGTGCCTTTCATTAATGCAAGGAATAAATTCGACACGGCAGGACAGGGTGTTCCGAGAGTTCCTCTGCGTATGGACGACGAGGCGGAAGACGTAGAGCTATCATTACCGTCGTCGGCTTCTATTCCAACCGCGGTGTTGGAAACAGCTATTGCGTCTAACAGAGCCAATTTAGATGCCTTATCTTACGCAGATCACCTTACTAAGGCGTTATCACTGCGCCTTCAAGGGAAAGAGTTTCAGGATATACAATCCTCTTTAAGACTTCTTTCAAGGGCAGTAGCTTATTCCATGTGTAACTCCGCCCTTTCAGTGGCAAATCTGGAGTTGGTTAGACGTGACGCAGCCCTAGCTACATCCACACTCGTGGATACTAAGGTGAAGAACTCTCTTAGAGTCGCTTCGGTCTCCGGAGAACTTCTCTTTGACGGCAAGCTTTCTGCTATTTATGATAAAATTACAAAGAAAGCTTCGGATTCTCTGTTGTTCAAATCTGCTTCTAAGAAGTCGGATACAGCAGACAAGAATAAGACAGGCACTTCTGGGTATAATGCGCCCAAGAGAGGTTCCTATGGAGGTTCCGGTGCGTCCTCTTGGTCTTATTCGAGAGACCGTCAGGGTAGCGACTCTACTTCGGGACGTCCTTCGGGCCGGGACAACCGGTCGGACGCCCCGAGGTCGACGGGGCGAGGTGCAGGTCGTGGAGGACGTGGTTTCTCCTACCGCAGGCCTCGCAGGTCCAGGAGGTGATGGCTTAAACCTCTATCGCGTACCGGTTGGCGGAAGGTTGTCAAGCTTTTCACAAGAATGGGCGTCGATTACGGACGACCCTTGGGTGAGAGGAGTGACTTCGGAAGGTCTAAAGATATCCTTCAAACGAATGAAGAACACTGTAGAGGTCGTAGAAAACCAGGAAACTCCGGGATTCTACAGCCATCTGTTTCTGGTTCCGAAACTAGACGGCTCGTTCCGTCCAGTCATAGATTTGAGCTGGATAAACAAGCTGATCGTCGCTCCGAAATTTTATATGGAGACGATTCGGTCGGTCAGAGCGAGTATTCGGGTGAACGATTATGCATCAAGCATAGATCTCAAAGATGCGTACTTTCACGTCATGGTACATCCGACATTCCGAAAGTATCTACGCTTCGCAGTCCTAGGAGTGGTGTATCAATTCCGGGCGATGTGCTTCGGATTGAATCTAGCACCCTGGGCTTTCACTCGGGTAATGAACTCGGTAATGATCTATTTCCGAGCTCATTCGTCTACGGTAACGTAGGCCTACCTGGACGACATTCTTCAGAGGTACGGCAACGAGTTAACGCTTCAGAACGATGTTCAGAATCTACTTCTATTGCTCCAACGTCTCGGTTTTATAGTAAACGAGGAGAAGTCGGATCTGGTGCCGTCCAAGTCATTCACTCATCTGGGAATGAGCTTCGAGACGCACAACAATCTCGTTCGTCTGCCGTTAACCAGAGTGAAATTAGTCAGTTGTTACGCTCGCTATTGTCTGCACGCAGACAAAGTCACAGCGAGAGAATTTATGAGACTGATAGGTCTGTGCAGAGCCGCTGCGGATCTCATTCCGATGGGGCGGTTACGCACACGTCCTCTCCAAATTTTCTTGACTCAGAATTGGAGTGTGAAAATTCATTCGCTCGACGTAGACGTTCTCTTGTCAGATCAAGTGAAACAAGAAATTCAGACTTGGGCAAACATTCAGTGGTTAACTCAGGGAGTTCCGCTGCAGTTGCCGGATCCGAGTTTTACCATTATGACGGATGCCAGTCAAACAGGTTGGGGTGCATCATTAATCCCAACGGATTCGAGATGCCAGGGTCTTTGGGATCCGCAATTCCTGTGCAAGCACATAAACATCAAGGAAATGATGTCAATTTGGCTTGCGTTACGTCATTGGATGGACATTATTCACAATGCATAATAAATAAATAATTAAATAAGAAAGATACATGTAAAGCCTAATACTCCTTTTCTCCTTAAGGGGTTATCTCTTTATTATATAGTTGAGCTTATTGGATTTTCCTCTATGTCCTAGGCCCTCCAGCCTGTTTACTATTCAGCTAAGTCTGGGTCATTGGTACAGTATAGAAATGTTAAAAAATTTATAGTAGTTTATATATTTTTTATACTTACCAATGACCCAGACGGGGATGGCCCTCCCAGGAGTTGGGAACTCTTGCCTCCCCGCTGAGTACATAGCGCTGACCAGGCACTGCCAGTAAGAATGATAATTGGCGCCAATTTCGGGACGTCTGCTTCACTGTGCATGCGCAGTAGAGGCGTAGTATGGAGGTCCTGTAGGACATGATTTCTTTTTGTTTTGGATGCAAATTTTGGGGATTGGGGGGCAAAATTTGTGTTTGGCCCTGGTTTTGTTAGAGTTAGCACCAGCTAAGTCTGGGTCATTGGTAAGTATAAAAAATATATAAATTACTATAAATTTTTTAACTTTCAGCATTTTTTCATTTTTTGTCTCAAAAACATAGGTAATGACCCCTCTTTGGAACGAGCTCATCGAGCTCGTTCCAAAGAGGGGTCATAACCTATGTTTTTGAGGCAAAAATTTTTTCAAAAATCAGTTATTCAAGTGAATGTATAATCCATTAATATTTGAGTAATCTCCAACTATTGACAAGCAGCAAATATTAAACAAAAAAAAAAACCCCAAAAAACGAAAATAGTAAAACATTTGACAGTCAGAAAGGGTTCATGATAAAGTTGTTTGAAACACACGAGAAAAGGTTATCCTAGAGAATTGGATAAGCTTTGGAGGAACTTAATACAGGGTAACCCGGCCAGGCAATCTAGAAAATCAAGGAGTGCAAAACAATTGCTCTCAGATTTCTTGGAAGTGCAATTGCACCAGAAATTTTCGAAATCAAAAACTTGTATGCTATTTTGGATATTGTCTCCCGCTTTTTGAAAAAAATGGGAGATATTAAATTTGGGGTGTCCTTCCGTCCTTCCGTGTTTTTCCTTTCCAGACTCTAACATTCCTTACAGTGACCGGATTTCGCGCATATTTAATTAGGTTGCTTAAATTTGATTGGCTGATGGTTTCCAAACTCTAACTTTCCTTAGAGTCAACCGATTTCAATGAAATTTCATATATGGATTACTTTTATCAATACCTAGGTGAAGTTCGAATGTGGGAAATTTTGTACTGAAAATTTGTCTGCCCATGCATCAACACACCTCGGACTAAAAGCTGTATTTATGAACCGATCTTCATGAAACTTCTTGTATATCTTTGTTATCATTGTGAGACCAGAATATGTCTTCATCATTACTTCTTTTGCAACTCTACAAAGTCACCATATACAGACCACCAAATTATCTGGACATCACTTCCAAGGTTTCATTAACTGCCAGTCACAAGCTTTACAGGCTGGTTAACACTTTTCACATCAGTTTAATGTAATATGTCTTATCATACAGTCTTAATTTTTAGTGATTCTCACAGTTATACTCCACATCACTTTACTTGCTTTGACAGTGACCTCCGTGAAAATAAATCTGATAACCACTGTCTGAAGCACTGTCTGTTTTGTCTCTTCTAAATAACTTCCACTTGCAGCTCAACTATATTCCACTGGATGCATTAATTCCCCTTGAAACTGCTGCCCAGCGGGAGACATGAAATCACTGAATTTGCTTGTATTCACTTCAAAGTATTAATATTGTGACTGAAAAATTGTACAACATTCAGCTACATAATGGAAAAATTGGCACAAGCATCTTCTCATTATTCAAAATGATGCATTCAAATGATACGTGACTTGTCTTCTGCACTCAAAATGTTTTGAAATGCAACACAGAATGGGTCATGAATTTTTGCGAATCAATGCAACATTGACAAATCGTCTCCGGAGTTCCAATGTGTTCTCTGTGCCATTCGGCACAGAGAACACATTGGAACTCAGGGGACGAAATGATAATGGATTTTAAAGGCAGTCCCAAACAGGTCTGGCATTCCTGAAAATCAAGGGGTTCAAAAAATTGCCCTCCTCAATTTTTTCTAGGTGTGCTGCACTCCTAAAGAATGCCAGGCCTGATTCATGTCTCACAGCATTGAGAAGTGGGTCTATGCACTCAGCATTGTAGCTTATTATTACAGATTTTATTTATAATTACAGGTTGGCAATAATTTGTGTGTACTAAGTAAACCAAGTAAAACCCTGTCGTCTGCACCACATATACAGCTGCAAACAAACAAAGTTTGGATACCACCAAGGGAGGCAACTTCACAACAGTTATCTGCTTCTTCACAGCCAAGAGTAGTGAATCCTGCAAACTTTGTCGACCATGACAGGATTTCTCTGAGTTATGGACAGAAGGGAGGTAATCAACTTCTATTGGAACAGAGGGCATGTGTTCATTCACAACAGATTCCTCCAAGTTGTTCAAGTGCGGAATCGTTTGAGGTCAGTGTTTCATCAAGTCAACCAGGTCCATCTCATGTGAATTCTGAAAATTTTGAAAAACCAGATTGTGTTGTTTTGCCAGTTCCATCAAAAGGAACAATGGAAGATCCAGTTTTAAAAAGACATTTGCCTGATAGTAGTGAGAGTTCAGACAGCTCTCCTGATGAGGCTACAATAATCAATAAGGATTTTAAATTCAAAATTCCAGAACCACCACGAAACCGCCATCCCCCAAATCACTTGCCATCGATACGTCCAAATGCAATGAAAGACAGACAAAAGCAACTTGAAGTTTTGAGAAAATATGAAGAGCTTTTCAAAGGAAAACTTTCAGCTTACGACAATGCAAAAAAGACAGAAAATCAACGTGGCCCATCAGCTTCCGCTAATCCCAAACCAAGTAACCTATCAAGTGTTTGTGTTCGTGATTGTCGCAGTTTAATGCAACTTCATGTTTTAGATATTAGTAATGTAATTACCGAGTCAACTGTCTCTTGGCAACCAGTCAATGAGATGTATCTGTGTGATATTCCAGAAGAGACAAAGTTTTATTCAGTCGTTGAAGGACGAGGAGAGTTAATAATGTTTGGTGGTATTCAGCAGGACTTTAGAGTTGTACAGGGTAGAGATAATTTGAGATCACATGCTGTTAGCAACAACTTGTACATTATTGGTTCAAAACTTCAGAAATTATAATGTCTTTTACACAAGGGATGCGATGCAAGTACATTTAAAACTAGAAGTCCTGTCACAAATATTGCGCTTATCTAGGCTTAATTGCGCATTGGAATTGCGCACAATTGCCATATCAAATGACATCCAAAGCACGGCAGGTTCTCCTGGTTACTCATAGCAAACACATGCAATGTTTCTGCCAATGGACCTCCGGGTTACCCGGAGGTCCATTGGCTGAAACATTGCTTGTGCACTGGCCATATGTACAGAATTTGATAGCTTTACTTGGGCCATAACGCGTACATTAACACGCATATCAACGTGCTATTTGTGTGCATTTCATGACAGGACTTCTAGTTTTAACTGTACAATGAACTGACTTAATTGGATATTGCTTAATTGAATAACCCCATTGATTGAATATAATTACCAAACACAAAACCACTTTCCATATCTTCAGTACAAATTTGTGCTGTTAATTGAATATAAGTGGTAGAATAAAGTCCTGTCAATTGAATAAAAAATCATATACAGTAGAACCTGTCTTGAGAGACCGCCCTTTGGGCCACACAAAAGTGGTCTCTCAAGACAGGTGGTCTCTCATAACAGGTTTCAGGTTTTCTCAAGTCAGTGAATAATCAACCACAAAATTCAGAAATGGAGAAGAATGGATTTTTGTAATTACTTTGTAGTTGATGATCCTGAATGGAATGGTTTAACGTGCCGAAGGCGCGCAGGGACGGTATGGGGAACAAGCCCCTTTCGACCCTCAGTGACTGTAAATGACTAATTTCCACATGTCTACTCATGTTGAAGGAGGAACAGGTTCAGGTACTCGGCAGATGTCACCGGATGTGGCGTGATAGTCTCTTTGACTGATGTCGATTGAACCCTCGGGTGAGGACCAGTGTGAGAGGTTGGGTCCTCTCACAAAGGTACTACCTCTCCCCGAGGGTGCAGTCGATCTGGATTTTCAGGCAAGTATAGTCTGCCACTTCTGAGATGATATTGAGTGATGGCCATCACTGGCAAGTATAATCTGCCTCAGGCTGTCTCTGTTTGGTAGGACGTCTTTGAAGGAAACAACAACGCCCCCTTTCGGGGACCACCAGAAAGAAGACCCGAACTTCCCTGGTTCGGGGGCAGGCCTGCATTGTAATCCTATTGGGTTGGGACAAGAGATGCGCAATGCGCTTACAAAAAGGAGCAGAGGCGGGACGCAAGACCAACGCTTGCCTCCCTTAAAGTGGTCAACCACTTTTAGGGATGGAGTGGAGGATGTTCTGGAACCATGGGGGTTACCCTTTCTATAATGGTCAGACTGTCCATAGCGGTTATTGGGGTGCTGGTCAAAAAGTATCTTCTGTGTACCTGCTTAAAAGAAGAAGGCAGAATTAGTTTTCATTAGAATATGTAAAAATAAAAAAAAGATAAAAGTAGCACATAATGTTTTAATTTGTGGTCTAATCTTTTGCTGAGTCGGTGAAGGCAGCCCTTTCTGGTAGAAGGCCACAGTTAAGCTGTTAATCTGCCTGTTAGCTCATCTTCTTAGGCTGAGAGTGAGTTTGTAGCGGGAGGGTAACAGGTTTAGACATTAAACCACACCCGAGGGTGTTTCTGTTATGCCCTTCACTGGTTTCGACCATATTTAGATTAGTTTGAGTTTATTTTGGAGGCGCCTGGTATCGTGAGCATTTTATGTGGGCTGAGCTTCCCCGGCTGGAAATGAGATTGCACCGTTAAGCTATTAATCTGCCTGTTAGCTCACCTTCTTAGTCTGAGAGTGAGTTTGTAGCGGTAGGGTAACAGGTTTAGACACTAAACTACACCCGAGGGTGTTTCTTTCTGTTATGCCCTTTGCAGGTTTCGACCATATTTAGATTAGTTTGAGTTTATTTGAAGGCGCCTGGTATCGCGAGCGTTTTATGTGGGCTGAGCTTCCCCGGCTGGAAATGAGATTGCAGCTGGAGGGTAACAGGTTTAGCACACTAAACCACACCCGAGGGTGTTTCTTTCCTGTTGTACCCTTCGCTGTTGTGAGCTTATTTAGGTTAGTCTGAGATTTTATGGAGGTGCCGGGGATCACGTGCGTTTAATGTGGACTTTTTTTTTCCGAGCAGTCTTAGTTTTGATTTGAATTTTTGGGCTTTTGTCGGCTTTCGCAAATGGCTCCAAGTTCGGAAATTAGTTCACTGTCAGCTAGCCGGTCATGATTTTTTGCGGCCAGGCTGGCTAGGCGGTCTTTGATAGTGGGGATATCGGCCCTGTCGTGGAGTGTTTTGATGGGTGTGTCCCATGGGTCACGGAGGGCGACTCTAAGCGTGTGATTTTGGACCTTCTGGAGTTTTCCCATGTTAGTTTGGTTGAGGTCAGGATGATTGCCCCGTATTCGAGTACTGGGCGCACAAAGGCTTTGTATAGTTGAGTAGGGTGGACTGGTTGGCTCCCCATGGGGTTCCCTTTAGCATTTTCAATAAGTTAATGCATTTGGTGGTGTTTTTCGCCATGTCGTCGGTGTGTTTGTTGAAGGATAGTTTTTGATCAATGGTGATGCCCAGGAATTTTGCCTCTTTGCATTCTGGGAGGGTGTTATCCATTAGATTTAGGTCAAAATCACGTTTCTTTGCCTTGCGGGTAAAGGTGATTCGTTGGGTTTTATTGGCATTTAGCTTAATTCTCCATTTGGCACACTATTGTTCTAGGTCATCGAGAGCGCGTTGCAGGGGTTTTTGGAGCAGATTGGCTGTATTATTAGAGTCCCAGAGGCCCTTATCATCCGCGAATTGGGAGACTTGAACACGATCCTCAGAGAAATTAAGGTCGTTTACATAGAAGATGTAAAGGAGGGGGCTTAGGACGGATCCTTGGGGGGGGGGGCTGCTTCAAGGGGGACACTGTCAGACTTTTCATTGTTCACTCTGTCTTTAATTTCGCGATCATTTAAGAAAGAGGATAGTAATCTGAGCAATTTCATGGGGAGTCTCATTTTTGATAATTTGTAGCGCATTCCATTGTGCCAAACAGAGTCAAATACTTTTTCGACGTCTAACAGGACTGCCGCACCTATTTGCTGATTGTTGATAGCGGTTTTCATTTGGGTGACTAGTCGGTAGACATGCTCGATGTCTTCTTTGCAGTTTCTATAGGCTCTTTGCCATTTTTTGAAAAAATCGTTGTCTTCAAGGTGCCCCCTGAACCGATTGGTAAGGATTCATTCGAATGTCTTACCAATGCAGCTGAGGAGGCTGATTGGGCGGTAGCTGGCTGGATCGGAGGGGTCCTTGTCTGGTTTTGGTATCATGACACTAATGGCTTTTTTCCAACATTTGGGAAAGTAGCCATGGGTGAGGCATGCGTTGAACAGTTTGTTTAGTTTTTCGATTAGGGAATTTGGGCTTTGTTTAAGAATTTTGTAGCTCACTTCGTCTTCGCTGGGTGAGGACGAATTCTTGCATTTTTTAATGACGTTGATGATTTTGTCATTGGTGAAGGGGGTGATGAGGTCATCGTCGTCCCTGTCTTCTGGCTCGATATCGAATTTGGGGTCACGGTAGATTTCAGGGTGCTCATTGATGAAGTCGTCAATTGTGTTTATGACGGGGTCAGGTCATCATTGCCCGTGCCTTGATACGGGCGATGCGTTTTTCTTAGGAGGTCGGCAAAAGTGTCGGCCTTGTCTTTGTCAGTGCACGTAAAGGAACCGTCTTCCTTTTTAAGAGGTTTGGCAGCGGCTTTGCCGCCCTTGTTTTTTTGTCCAGTTAGGATTTTGAAAGAGTCCCAGAATTTTTTAGCATCTTGGACCCCGTTTAGATTGGCTGTTACCTTTTCCCAGTTGGCTTGTTTTTGAGCTTTGAGGGCTTCCTTGACTTCGCCATGAAGGGGGTTATATGTTTTTTTGAGGTCAGCTTTCTTACCGGGGTCAGTTTCGGTTTTAAGATCACGAAGAGCTTTCAGTTTAGTTTTGATTAGTGACAGCACATCGCCCAAGATAGTATTTCTCCAGGGGCGCACTTCTTCTTTTGGGCATATTTCGTTTAGGGTTGAGTTAATGATTTTCTCTATGCCCTCGCATTGTGTTTCGAGTTCCGCTGCGTTGGATGGGGGGGGGGGGGGGGGGGGGTGTTTGTGAGTTTGACATTGATGATGTCGTGGTGGAGGTTCCAATTAGTTTTTCTAAAAATTCTGCAGAGAGTTGGGGGGGGGGGGGGGGGGGGGGGTACCTGAGTGGGCCATTTCCTGGCTGCAGTGAGGCATGGACCGGGAGGTGATCGCTGCCTAAGTCATCATTGCCAACCCAGTGGTCATCGATGTGATTTATCAGAGAGTCACTAGCGATAATTAGATCGAGGATATCAGATGAAAATAGTGGGTTGTTACTAATATAGGTTGCTGAGTTGTTGTTCATAACCACATGGAGGTTATGTTTTTTTGTTATTTCGAGGAGGGCTTCACCATTGGGGCTGGTTTTGTTGCAGCCAAAGTACAAGTCGCCGAGGAAAATGCAGTGTTTGTATTTCCTCGTAAAGAAATCAAAGACAGTGTCAGAAACAATTTTGCTTGGGTCATTATAATAACAAACAATAGCGATGTTTTTATTGTCGACTGTGATTCAGTTGCAATCACCTCTGCATCAAGGTGATTTGTTTTTATTGTTTTAGTTTTGATGTTCTGCTTTATTAGAAGAGCAATGCCGCCACCTTTAGTGACCTGTCGGTCTCTTCTAATAGTGCTGAACCTGCTAACTGAAAAATTTTTGCTGGGTTGAAGCCAACTTTCGCAGATGCAGACAATGTCTGTGCCTTTGAAGTATTGGCTCATTTGAAGTTTTTTATTGTTAACGCTTCTAGCGTTCCACACAGCTATTTGTAATTTATTCATGATGGGCATTCAGTTCTTGCAGTCTTTTAATTATTCGTGGAGGGTGGCTTTAGTTGATGTTAATGGCGGCTTTAATTAAAGTTTCTGATATTTGGGTTTTGAATAACTTAGAAGCTGAGTGGCTGACATCCTGGCAGATGTCAGACAGGTTGGTTTTGACATGTTTATTAAGGACGGAGTAGAGAGCCCCCGCGACGAGAGAGCATATTGTATGGGGTGAAGAAGCGCTGTCAGGTTTTTTTAAGTTGAGGTTCTTCAGTTCTATATTTGTTTTAGCTTTTTTGAAGTGGGGACAGTCCCGGTAGTTGCTAATGTGGGGACCATTACAATTAGGGCATGAGGGGGATTTTGACTTGCATGCCTTGGTGAGATGATTTTCTCCGCACTTCATGCCCCTGCATTTGTTGGCAACGTGACCAAACTTCTGGCATTTATGGCATTGCACTGGTGGGGGAGTGGATCGGTACTCCTCCGCCATGTGCTTTCTTCCGTTGATGGTGACCCCATTAGTCAGTATTCTTCTTTTGATCTCAGAATCTGGGCAAGTAACTTTTACCTTCCATGTGCTGTTGCCAGTTGCTTTGGATGTAAATCGCTCCCATTTGCAGCTTTGGACACCCTTAGTGATGGCTTCAGCGGGAGTATCAGGGTGAACCCTTGTAACGACAACAAAGCAAGGCAATACTTTTGATTTTTGAGTGGGAGGAGCCGGGTCACCAACTTTCTTCCTAGCATCTCTTATTTGTCCTAGGCCGCCGGCATTCCTTTTGATCGCCGCGGAGAAGCTCATTTCCATGAGTGGGATTGGCAGTGGCGCTTTTCTGAGCGTTGACCGAGTTGGTTGGCCTTGTGCCTTAGGTACTTCAGATGCTCTGTTAGAGACGCTGAAGACACTATTGGTATCAATTACATTATTTGTTTCAGTACCAATATTGGAATGGTCTGGAACTGAGGCAGAGCCAGAGCCAGAAGAGCATGGGCGAGGAATTAAGCTCCTACACCTCTTGACTTTCCGTACAATCATGGTGTTGAAGCCCTCTTCGTTCATGATCTCCTGCAGCTCTGTATCTGAGTCTGTGTTGTCCCTGTTTAATTTCCGTTTTTGGGGAGTTTTACTGTTGTTGTGGACCCTACTTTCAGTATCCTTGTTGGAGGAGGGTCTCTGATCAGGTAGGCTGATCACATTTAGGTCTTCCAGGCTGTTACTGAACATTTCCGACAGTGGCTTGTCAGGATTGAAGCTTTTGGCATTTAGGGGGTCCTTCGGATCCTTAGGGGAGAGGCTCCTGTTGATTGCCTTTTTCCCAGCAGCCCTAGCAACCTCCGCATACGGAGGCCCTCCAGAGATGCAGAGATTGTTGGGGTTGCTGAGTTGCTGGATTTTTCAGCTATACTGTTATGTTCTATGGCACCCTGGTCATTTGTTGTTATGGCTAAGGAGTTATTATCACTGTCTGAGAGTGGAGTGGGTGTACATCCACCACCACCTGAATCTCCCTTGGAGGAGAGCCAGGGGTGAGTGGAACTACTTCCGAGGCAGTATCAGGCATACTGCTCAGAACATCAAGCCTTGGTTGCATTTGCTGCGACTAAACTGAGCCTAGCTATTTCCGCATCTTTAGCCTTGATATCCTCCCTAAGACCTTCTAATTGTGCACCTAAGGTGTTGACAGTTTGGGTCAGAGTGGCAATCTGTGCTACTAGACAGAGTCTCTCCCTAGATTCCATGTCAGAAAATCCACTAACCTTTCCAGTAGAGGCTCTCCTAGCTGCTCTTTCTCTTCTGGATTTTCTGTCATCCTTCTTTTCTTCCCTTTTTCTATCCTTGATAGTAGCTGCTGTGGCCGTGGCCGAATGCTTGTAATTTTGAGACATTTTTCTGTTGCAAGGCGCTAGTTTTATAGACAAAGCGTATAGTGTTTTAGTTTAACTCTTTTTAACCGACATATGATGAAAATCATTTTCTCGGAGGTATGACTTGTCTAATAACTTGTACTTTGCTGTCTGATGATCTAATGAATGGTACTTCGCTGTCTGATGATCTGTGTCTGTAGTTGTTCTTTTTTGTGAAGTTTTTGAAACAAATTGAAATGGACTGTTATAAAAATTATAAAAATAATTTAGTGTTGAAAATCTTCATTGAAGATTGTCACCACAAATTTATTTTTATAATTTTTATAACAGTCCATTTCAATGTATTACAAAAAGATTTTCAACACAAATTTATTTTTATAATCCTATCTGTCACATTTCAGGTATGTATGAAATTGTTTATTCAGCAATAACCCTAATCTTTTCACAGGGGGCTTATAAAAACATCTCAATCTTTAATGAGTTATGTAACTGAATAGCATTGAATCCCAATTAAGAGCTTTTAATACTTTTAATTACGTTAGTATAACCACAATGGATTTTCCAATTCCAGAACAGGTAAAAAGTTTTTGTCATGGTTTCAGTCTTCAAAGGGGCGGTCTCTCAAGACAGGTCCATCATGGCATAAAAATACAAGTTGGTACCAGGTCACAGTGATCATTCATCACACTCACACCTTGGATTCCGAGGTGTCAACCACTACACAATGGAGCTCCCAATTGTTATACAAGAGACACTGGTCAGAGTGAAGGCTACCCTAGCTACCACCTGGAGCATCCAGGTGCTCAAGGGTAAAATTCACCTGACAGTGGGTTTTGAGAAGGAAACCGAACCACCGTCCTTGGAGAGGTGTAGCACCTTTTCGCGAGGGGATTTCCCCCTGCACTGGTCACCCTCCAAGTGATACGGACTCGCAGGATGATGCCAAGAATACGGAAGCAGCCGAAGGAAAGAAGAAAAGGAGAAGAAAGAAGGGACCTTGCGCCAGACGACGCGATGCCTGCCGACTGACGGTGTTCATGGAGAAGAAAAGGATGGAAAAGGAAGAGAGGGAGGCTAACCATGGCGTTGAAAGCTCAATGCCTGCTACCCCTGGCCATTCCACGTCCACGCCGGTTCCCCCACTCCTGTGGAGGGTCCGGAGGACGCTGGTTTGCCAGGCAACACTCCAATCTCCAGCCCATCACCCTCTTCCTCGCAAGAGGCGATGGAGGAGGGAGGTTTGTTTATGGTGCAGGAAGTTGATCCGGACAGCGCACATGTAGCTACACCCGCTCTTGCTCTTCCAGCCTTTTCCGACCAGGACACCATCCAGGAAGCTCACACCGCCTAGTCCGTGGAAAGCATCCTTGGGGAAAAGGTCAGGGATGACAAACATCTAGCAATTCTCCAACAAACGCTGAATACCCTGGATAACCGCGGACTCTTGGAAAGCACGATTAGAGGAGCATTACAGAGTGTCAGTAACCACTATCTGCACACTACTCCAGAGAGCTCCCCATCACCGGCAGCTGCAAGGGCTAGACAAGGGCTAGACCATACCAACCTAGTCAGTCCTCAGCACCCCTCCTTCAACACCACCAAAAGAGGTATCACCATCACAGCCTCCTCCTCCAAAGAAGAACAGGAGGAAACATAGATGGCGCTGAGTACCATTTCCATTTTCCATCTTTGCCACGCCCAGACAACCCAAATCATCTACAGTTAAAGAGGGTCGAAAGGGGCTTGCCCCATACCATCCCCGCGTACCTTCGGCACGTGAAACCATTTCATTCGGTCACAGTGGTCTCTCAAGACAGGTGGTCTCCCATAGCAGATCCATTATAGAGTAAAATCAATCGGTGCCTGGCAGATGTGGTCTCTCAAGACTGTCTCTCAAGACAGGTTTTACTGTATATGTCAAGAAATTACCTAACATTCACCAAATTTCCCCCTTTTTATTCACTTAGTTGGCATCAGTACATCCAGTACAGGCATTTAATCTATTATATCTTGTTTGACAGAGCTCTTGGAGCTGTGTCATACAAGATATAACAAGAGGTTCGCATCGGAGATGCAGGCGTCAAGTTATAGTGGCAATCAGAGAGTGTTGCATTCCATAACCTGGTTATCAATCATATGCCGGTTGTCAAATCTGGAATCTTTGTTCAAGTTATTGTGCTAAAAAGCTCAAAATTCATAAAAGTTTACTAATTAAGGCCCATAACTCTGTAACAGAAAATCAGGACGGGCCAGTTTTCGAACTCGCTTGATATATTATTGCAAAAGACCTGTGTGGGAAATATTAGTCAAATAGGAGAATGTATGTTCAAGTCATTGCACTAATAGTGTGAGGATGCCCACAACCCCCCCCCCCCCCCCCCCCCCCCCCCCCAGCCCACCCTCTGCCCAGATGCACACTGACCATAGCCAAACAATAGGTACCGGGTGTTAACACAAGTCAACCACTAAAAATAAATGCTGAGTTTATCTGTAAGATACAGCAAAGTGACCATATACCTGTTAATTGAATAATTTTCATTGTAGAAGCGGTTTCTCAATTAACAGGGTTTCACTGTATTGTGAAGATGGATTAATAATTAAAACTGTGACAGTTTTTCTGTTTTTTTTTAAATTTTGACAGTGCTAGATCCAACTGGGACACTGATCAAATTGCAAACTGTTCTTACTTTTTGTTATTTTTCTCAGAAACCCCTAGTCTGAGAAGTGAATCTGTGCTTGTTTTCTCTTGTAAACAAGCTTTGTTTTACTGGTAAATTCAAGCCCAGACAACAATGCTTGGGGTTGAAAACCTCTAAAATGGGCAACATGGGTATAAATGATTGACTAAACTTGACTTTATCTCCATTGTGCAGAAATATGTAACCTTAAACACCAATAAATACGTATCCCAGTAAGCCCCATCAGATAAAAGGTACTCAAGAAGTTTAATGGAAAATGCAAAAGTTGTAGATTAGATTAGATTGGATAACAAACTCCCTCGAAGTTTGCCATATGTTTATCGATTACACACTCTTGATTTAACCCTTTACCTAACATGAAAAGCAGACGACACTTGCAAACAAAATTCTTGAATAATTAATTTTGTTCATTTTTTGTCTTAAAAACATAGGTTATGACCCCTCATTGGAATGATCTTGGTAAGCTCGTTCCAAAGACGGGTCATAACCTAAGTTTTTGAGACAAAAAATGAAAATATAATGAAAATTAATTGGCGATTTTTTTAGAATAGCGCTGGCCGGTTTGGGCTGTTACGTTGGGTAAAGGGTTAACATATATGGCTCTATGATAAAATTAATGGCACATTGTTTTTTTCAAAATAAATGACACATTTTATTTTGATGAAAAATGAAAAACGAAAGCCTGGAAATATTTCATTTTTAACTAGATGCATTAAAACATATATTAAACATCAATTACTCAAATCTTTATTTTGAATGCATTTATTTTGTGGGTGAGAGAATGGTCTTCCAGGTAAATTTTGAAAACTGCACTTTCATCTCATCCCAGATTCGAATCCCACCTGCGGCAGTGCGTGGACAAAACCCCATGGGACAATAACCCATGCAGACAAAAACCCATGGGACAATAACCCATGTGGACAAAAACCCATACTAGGCAGACAATAACCCATGAATTGAAATTTTATAAAGAGGCGGACTTTAACCCATACTGGGCTGACAATAACCCATGAATTGTAATTTTACCCCATGAATTTAAATTTTAATAAAATTTATTCTTTTAATTTAAATTTTTTAAATATTTTCCCAAAAATTTCAACAAAACCACATCATGTGACGATGAGCCCGTTCCAATGACGTGTTTTTGTTGACATTTTTTGGAAAATTTTGAATGTTTCAACAGCTTACTTTGTGAATTACGCGGACGGACACTTCTCCGGGAAATTTAACAAAATTAACAACACTTTTCATGTTAATCTTTTTTTATTTTACTTTCAGTTTCAAGAGAAAACACATCGTCATATAAATAAAAACAATAACAAAAGAGCATTTCGAAGTAGCACATATTACATTTAAATTCAGACATTGACAGAATTTATATATACATATATTCAAATATATATTACGAGTGCTCATTTCAATATATTTCAAGGCTTTTCTTATAACGCTACGTTTTTTTATTCTTCTCTTTTTGCACCAATAAACCTGAAATATATTGGAATGACTACTCATAATGTTTATGTACATGTTTTAAACTGCCACAGTCCTTTAGAAATTTAATTGTGTTTACATTTAATTGATTCAGATTCTCAACATTGGTGTCTAAACAATAAAGAAAGCCACATTATCAGTCTTCATATTGTTATTGTCACTCTCCCCATTTTTTATCTGAACCATAAATAAGCTTCACTCTTGGAACACAAAGGCTGATCCTATTTACGCATAGTTAGTTACTTTGCCATTTATGTTAATCCATGATTTATGATATTGTGATGTGACGAGGTTTCCATCTAAGGCCTAAAAAAATAAAAAATCTGTTTCTCAGGCCGTCCCGCATGGTCCTTTTGGCTGCCGCATGCTCTCTTTTTATAGCCAATGTAAACTTAAATAAAATAAAAATTAAATGGTTTATGTCTGATATTTGGCCCAATTTAAAAAATTGATAAATTTGTCCCTCAAGTGCAAGAAGGCTTTGCAATGCCTTAGCATTGCAAAGCCTTCTTGCTCTCAAGGGACGAAATACACCACCACCCATGCTATTCCGTAGGTTATGAGGCCTAAAACATAAACCAAGAACATGAACTTTTGATGACAAAGAAATAATTACAGAAATAAAAAAATAAAATAAACGCTCACCCGCATGCAATTTTACAAATAATGGCCTGAGAAAGAGAAGATCTACTTTGTGGGGCCTAAACTGATTATCCTTTGCACTATACAAAGTTTATTGCTTTCCCAATCCTATTTTCAAAGGTTGTGTTTTGATACCAATTCACAACTTTGGTGGCGTAGCTCGTTTGTTGTCCAACAAACTTGAGATATACTATGCCAGATTTTGTTTTGTCATCACAAAAAACCACATATATTTCAAGTTCGTTGGCGTTAAAAAATACCCAGGCCCTTGTATTATTTATTGGAATGCATTTGGGGAGCTCCCCAAATGCATTCCAAGAAATAATACAAGGGCCTGGGTTTTTTTAACGGCAACAATCTTGAGATATACTGTGGAATGATTTGTTTTGTCAGCACTAAAAACCACATATATTTCAAGTTCGTTGGCGTTAAAAAATACCCAGGCCCTTGTATTATTTATTGGAATGCATTTGGGGAGCTCCCCAAATGCATTCCAAGAAATAATACAAGGGCCTGGTTTTTTTTAACACTTAACAAACTTGAAATGTACTATACAAAATTCATCAGCTTGACTTATTTACACCTCATACATAACCCAACACATTCTAAAAATTCTTCCAATGTTTTAGTCTCATTTTGTCTATCGCGACACAAGTTTACTGTACGCTCTCCAAAGATTTTGTGGTTTCGCTTAACTCTTTTTTTGGGTTGCTGCCCAATTCGATGCTGCAAAATTGTTGTGGTTGCCAGAGCATTGTCTTGTTGAAAACCATCTATTAAAGTCTAGATCCTGGGATGCTTATGTCCAATGAGTTCACTAAATGAGTTGTTCCACCCCTCGCATATATTATTTGTTCTGTCACCTCTTTGTAAAGTTACCTCATGTACATTCCACACCTCAGGAGGGGGCAGTGGTTTTTGGCGATGAAAGCGAATTGCTGGAAGTGGATTATTTAGGTCCTCAGAAGGAGCCTGCACTGTACGGGGTCTACCAAAAACATATGTGGCATCAAAGTAGGAAAGAAAGTCCTCCAAACCTTCTGGGGTATTTTGCCTTAAATGTTCCATCCCCAGAGGAACATCGTCTAATGGTAAGAATGCCAGCCTATCTACCATAGCACAAAAGCGTTTCACTTCAATATTAGTTTTACATAAATTCACAAGGCCCAAGTCTTGAAGCTTTCTCCAAGTACTCTGTGTTAAGTGGTAATAGCAACCTTGGGTAATGACGTGATCACCAAAGACACGCTTGATGGCATGAATAGCAGAGATTTCAAAATCAGTAACAACAGTCTGGGGGTCAAGCTCAAAACCTAGGTTGTTACATCGTGACTGGACAGCTCCCAACATTTCCTCGTACAATGCTTGGGATTTTCCAGGGAGCAAAGCATATACACATGAAACAGCAGCATCCCCTAATGGCACTATTATCACATACAATTGTTTATGTAATTTGGGGGCCAAGGAAAAGGTTCCATCCATGTGCCACTGATCAGATCGGCCCAAAAGTCGTAAGCCAATCTCTGAACCAAATATCAGTATCCTATTGCTGGTATCTGCACCACCATCGTAAATTAGGAAAGGTTTTGGATCTTCCTCTCCTGTTGTTATCCAGCGCCCATTTAACTCAATCTCCTGTTGGGTTTTTGGTTCTGTTGGCTGAATGCCATGCTTTATGCGCCTGATTTGATGCCGAATGGTGTCTGGTTTCCCCATTGTAGTACATACATTGTCATTAGCAGACAATACTGCCTCTGCTAAAATCTGAGTTGTTTTAACTTTCTTGTTTCCTGCATCATTTTTGATTTTGGCACGTAGTTTAGCAACAAGTACGTCTCCTTCTTGTGGTTCGTGGTTGCGATCTTTAAAATTAGATGATGTTACCATAGCCAAGTCTGTTGTCACTGCACCACTGCATGACAGAGCGCAATGTTTAGTGCACTCCCATCTGATGCTTTTCTTATTTAACATCTTTTTGGTATACATATACCCATCCAGGGCCCGATCAGGACTATTTAAAATACGCTCTAGCCTTGGAGCCTATTTTTTCAATTCATGCGCCAGATTTCAATTTACGGAGTCACACTGCTGTTTGTAACACACACTGCAAGTATGTAATAGCTCTCATCATTTTCATTTAGTACACTATTATTGTAGGGTCTTTTTTTTATTGGGGTGGGGTTTCTGGGATAACCTTCAATGAAAAAGAATATATAACGTCAGATATTTATTTACATGCACTGGTCAAACTACTGATGGTGATTTGAATACAGGTATAAAGACAAAACTTACAAAGTGTCCCTTAGGGATCTGTGTCTTGTACCCTCAGGGTTAAAGCAACATATGGTTCTATACATTTTGACAGTGTAACATTTATGGCAATATTATAACGTCAGGATAAGAGCAGCCATCCCAGGCCTAGGGACGGCCAGCACACTTGTTCACATGGCCAATTAAGGCAACGTGAACATGTGAGGCGAATTCTAGACTGAACTAACACAAATTTGTTGTTGCCTAATTAAATTACTCATGTCAGTTTGCCTTGGAACCGAGTCCACATTTTGGACATAAACATAAGAATTAAAACAGGTTGACTTGTTTTCAAGCAAGTGAAGGAAATAGGGCCAAAGGTTCCATTTACTTCACTTGCTTGCAAAACAAGACTAGTTGAGTTTTTTGTACAGCAGTAAGCTCTTTGTGCCGATGTATTCAGATTGTTTCCAAGCAGAGGATGGAAGAAGAGCCGTAGCAGGCTCCCCTTGCTGCGTCGGCCAGGGAAACAATACTAAAATACAATTATGTGAATGGCAATTCCAAACGGTGAAGTCCACATAAAAGTGACCATAAACACCAATAAATAACTTTGGATATACTGGCATGTTCGTTTCCAAGCAAATAAAGGAAATGGAGTCTTAGCTCCATTCGCTTCATTTGCTTGTGAAACAAGATGAGAACATATATTTCTACTGCAGCAAGCTCCTTGAGTTACACACTGTGTCAAGCTCCCCGAGCTCTATATTGTGACAAGCTCCATGAGCTACAATTTATTATTTGGTTGCGGCCACATGAGAATTGGACTCTAACCTTTAGGCAAAATAAGTAAACCAGTTTGTTTATATAAAAATAAATGCCTAAGACCATTTTTTGTAACACACACTCTGAACTAAATATTTTGTTTTGGCAAATCTTAGGATAGAGCTTCAGTAGCTCTTCCTCAGATTCTTAGGATAGAGCTTCAGTAGCTCTTCCTCAGATTTGCCTCCTTCGAACAATACTGCAAGAACATATACAGTTTTTATTTTTACAGCTTCTAAAGAAATAAAGGACAAGTCAAGGCTCCTGTTACCTCATTTGCCTGTTAGACGACTTTAAACATTTTGGCAAGCTCTTTGTCTAATATCAAAAGATTCCTATCAAATTATAATTCTGTATCCACATTTCTGGATATCAACAGTGCCTCGTTTTTTCCGCGAGTAAATAATTATAATTCTTGCCAATTAATACTTCAATATGACCTCCAAGAGCTAACTCACTTTGCCCTGTGTTATTCTAAAATATAACACCATGGCCTAACACGTGCTTATGTTTAACAGAAGTTCACCAGAGCTCCACTGATCTGGGAATCAATAGCTCTTGCGAACTTCTGTGGAACATATAAATGATTAATAAACACTTGCATAAAGCTGCTAATAATTTGAGTTTAAAACAACGTATATGTCAGAACTCTCAAGATTTGCATTTCGATAATCAAAATAAATACACAGACACATACTCCGTGGCATTCACAATTTTTAACTGGTGAATGTTCACAAGTAGGTATTTTCACTTCTCAAATTACTTACAATTATATACACATTATTGACGAAATGATTTTTCGAACTAACTCTTCCATAGCCCAAAATGTATTGTTTATCCATTGAAACTCGCCAAACATTCAAAGAATGTTTAGCCAGTTCCAACAGAATATATGTGTGTGCATGCCAAGCGCCTATTGACTTAGGGTTCTAAAATGAAATACAAATAAATTACTGAACAACTAGACTGACCTTCAATGAAAAAGAATATATAACGTCAGATATTTATTTACATGCACTGGTCAAACTACTGATGGTGATTTGACCAGTGCAAGTCTTCTGTTTATATACTCTTTTCGGGAGGTGAGCTGAGTTGTCAAGTAAACAAACCTCTACCAGGGGTTACTCATGTTTTTACAATGTAAGAACACAAAGACATCTATTATTTACCTATGCTGAGTAGCGCCACAACAATACAGCATGATTAAGCCTTACATATTTTCTTTTGATAAGCCAGTGTCAGTGTACCAAGCTCTAAATCGCTCATTGTGCTATGCCAAGATTAATAGCATAACTCAACAGGATAATCTGCCATGATAAGCTGTCACCTGCTTACCAGCTTGTAGACTGCTAAATTTGATTCATTTACTTTACACTGTTGTATGTTTGTTTAGGACTTTTTATTGGAACATAATTTTACTTTAATTAAATAATATTACTAAAATATAACTTTATATTTCTTAATACTTTTACGACTAAAAAATATTACTCTATGACACACTCCGCCGGCCAACATATCTTTGGTCCCCCAAAGATAATACATGTAATTGGTGTTCCGTGCTAATTTAGCATTGTTGTAAAGCTGGGGCATGATGGGTAAATTACATTTTCAGTCTTAGTGTTTTGATTTAATACCCGAGAAAAACCGAGGTGGGATTGAACAAGAAAGACGCAAAAGGGATGTTTTAATATTCGTCTACTTTGTAATGCTTCAAACCAACTTAACTTGTATGTTTGCTTAATTTCAATATATTTGTCAGTCAGGCCATGTCTCAACTTCATGTCAGCTAAGTTGACATGGAGGCGAGGCATAACATGACCTTCAATTTTTAATCCATCTATCGCGGTTGGCATACACACCTCCCAACTCGATGGGCAGTAGGGGAGTGACAAAAGCTTAATTTTGACACAATGAACTCCATCTGTCAATTCTAACCAAATAGACGTTGTGCGATTTTTTTGCTGACAGAACTTTATAAGTTTATACATAAATATGCTAAATAGTGCTCCTATTAAAAATGAAACAAGTAGAAAATACATCATATAATCATTTGACCCTTCATCAACTTGATAATTTTCCATCGGAGAATCACCTTCTGCCTTAAAAACGAAAGAAGGCACAAGATTATTGCATTCTCCAGATGGAACTCTCTTTAAGAGCGCTAATGCCAAAGACAATTTCTTGAATTTCATATATAAGTATATAAATCCTAGAACTGCACAGCCTGCGGCAATGGCTGATGCCATGGACAAGATACCACTATGGTCAAAAAAAGATGAATTAATCGAAATTTCCCCTTCAGCAAGTGGCTCTGAAAGGGTGCGAAAGATAGTGGCATCTTTTGCTGCAGCTTTGGCCATCTTTTTCAAACTTAAATGTGCTTTCTGGTCTGCTGCCAGAAAGGAGGTTGCTGAGTGATTATATAATTTGAATGGTGGAGTGGAAACTGGCACGGGCTCAGGGAATAACTGTCCTCCGTTATACTGGTCATATACATCTTTTGTAAAAAATGCTTGAATGACTGCTAGATTCATTGGATGAGATACTGAGATATCTGAGCTATAATTATTACATTTATTTAATCTTGGCGGTAAGTACAAGTGCTGTGTAGAAATTGAACATAAACATGGGACTTTCAATACACAAAAGTCACAACCTTTTACCATTTTCTGCTTACTGGGGCAGTCAATGGCAAGAAGCGGGCTCTTGTATATTAAAACAGAATCAGTTGAAAGCTCCAAGAATGAGGGTTCTAAGGTATCCAAAATGAAATGAAAATTACACATCTGATTTATATCTACTTTCGAGTCAAAATACAGTGCACTTGCACAGGACTTGACATCAACTGGTCTGAATAGTGGGATAAAAGGGCATTCCAGAAGATGACCATTAGAACATTTAGATATTTCTGATGATTGTAAAGTTGTATAATAATCCATATTTGCCAAAATCACATAATAATTAGGCATATTCAATAACTTAGTGGCATGGGTAGACGTAGAGTTTATGGGCACTGGGAAAGTAGAAATTTGAAAAACTTGGTGGGGGCGAGCAAAATTTGAAAGGGGAAATTTGACAATAATATAGAGATCATTGCCATCTCGATTAAATGTAAATTTTGAATGTTTATAATAATAAAGAGGGTTTTTATGAATCAAATGGAAGGAGTGATATTTTTGGTCTAATGAATTTTCTATATCATTTAAACATTGTATAAGCAGTTTGGGTTGGACTAGGTTGGGTGATAATTTCCCTTTTAGTAAGTCAAATATGCCTGTTTTTAGGTCATTCAATGCCAGGTCCAAAGTAGAAGTTGCATTAATTTGTTTGACTAACATGTCAGTTGTTATTTGGTGTAAATACTCCAAATGTTCCAATTGTTTGGGAAGTTTTGTTGATAAATCATCAATTGCATCAAAATTTTCTTTAATGGCTTGCAAGGCATTTTGAAATCGTTTATCAACTGTGGAAATGAAAGAGGATAGTTTATTTGCATGTTTTTGTAAAACCTGGGCAATCTTTTGAGTTCTTTTATTTACAGCATTGATGTGGGAGGACAGGGCATTCAGGTCATCCGTTGTAGCAGTTCCAAATAATGACTTGGACAAGTCACCTATAAATCCAAAAAGGGAGCGCTTTCTTTGATTTCTATTAAAAACTTTGTGGGGTCTTTCTGGTAAAATGTGTTTCAGAAAGTTTACTGTTTCCGTTAGTCTACCACTGGATGAAAACCACAATGAATTAACTTCAGTCATCATAGGTGCTATTGAACGACAAAGTTTTTGATCAGTTGTACATCCTGAAAACTTAGATCTTTGTTGCTGTAGAGGGAGGACAATATGAAATGAATGAAGCCAGTAATCAGTACTGAAATGAACACTACCTTGCTGCAGAAATGAAACTCCATAATTCACTCTGAGAACTGTATCCTCACCAGTCACGCAACCAAATAGAACTGTAAAAACTGCCACGAATAAGAGGGGACCTACAGGAAATAAAAAAAATGTTCAAATAAGTTACTTGAAAAGGGGGGATGGGCGTTTTCTTTTCCTACCACTCTGTGTTTTATGAATCAGAAAGTTTCTTATTGTTTGTGCTGCTAAATGATGTTCAGGTTCCCAGGTCTTTTCTTTATGATTTTCCCATTTAACAAGATAATGTTTTACTCCTTTCATAAATTTGACCTTCAAAAGTTTTTCCACTGGATAGCGTTTTGGTTCTGAATTCTTGTTTTCAGCTGAATTACTATCAGATTGTATTGGAGTTGTCGTTGCATTTTCATCAATTGACTGGGGTGGGACATTGACAATTTTACGATCATCTAGATCATGATACCTCTTTAATCTAGCTGCTGAACATGGGCCCTTTAACAGCTTGTTAGTTTCTACATGTCTGAGAAAATAGGTAAAGTTTGGTCCTTTATCCACAACAAAATATGGTCCATGCCAGTGGTTAAAAAGTTTGGGTGATAAACCTTGTGGCGTATTGGGCTTGTTTAACAGAACCAAATCACCAATTTCAAAAGAGGGTTCCCGGGCATTTTGATCATAGTAAGCTTTGCTCTTCTCTTGAGCCTTTTGAATATTTTCTTTTGCAATTTTCCTCACAACTTTAAGCCTGTCAGTTACAGTTTCTATAAAATCTATGACATTTTTGGGCAAAGTGTTCTTTGGAATAACTGTTGTGTCAAAGGGTAAATTCATTTCCTTGCCAAACAGTAAACGGAAAGGAGAAAAACCACTACTTTGTGTAGATGGGCTCTGTCTAAAAGACATCATAATACTTGACAACAGGTCATTCCAATCATTTTGCTGCTTATTTACATACATCCGCAACGACTGCGCTAAAACACTATTCCATCTCTCACATGTAGAATTGGTTTGGGGGTGGTATGCGCTTGTGTGATGCCGAACGACCTGGAACAATTCACAGAGAGCTGAGACAAGCTTACTCATAAAATTTGGGCCTCTATCTGACACTAGAGTATAAGGAGCTCCATATCTACAAAAAATTTCTGAATACAAGATATTGGCTATTTCCCCTGCCTCTTGTGTTTTTAAGGGAAATGCCTCACACCATTTTGAAAAACTCTCAACAACCAACAATATATATTTATGACCAGATTTTGTCAAAGGTAGAGGGCCTAATATATCCATGTGCCATCTATTAAATGTATCTTCAACTGGTAGTGGAGTGAGAGGAGAGTTTTTGCCATGGAAATTTCTCTTGCCTTTTTGGCATGCATCACATGATTTTATGTAATCTGCCACATCCTGGTACATTTTAGGCCAATAATACCGAAGTTTCAATGCATGATGGGTTCTTTCCAGGCCTAAATGACCACCTCCGGCCCTACTGTCATGATATGCATTAATTGCTTCATGCCTAAAGCACTCTGGAAGGGCAATTTGACGACTGATGCTCAAATGTTTTGAAAGGTTTTTCACCCGTTGTTGATGCAAATGGTATAAAACTTCATTTAGAAACACATATTGCTCAGATTCAATTACTACTCTCTTGGAAGCTTTCTCATTTTCAGGTAGTTCTTTATCAATTAAGTATTTAATTATTGGTGAAAAATCACTGGATTCTTTTTGCAACTGTGAAAGATTTGAAGATGTTAGCTGTACATCATCAGAGGCTGACTCTTGATGATTTGCACTATCATCCTCAAAAACAGTCACTTCTGCTAATAATGGTTTGTTGTCATAGAAAAATGTTACCTGAGTCAATTCCAAAGAGCTGTTATTTCTGATACAATTTCTACTGAACCTATTGGCGTGGGGGATATATCTTCCAGAATACGTGACTCAGTGTCTTTTTCACAGCTTTCAGGGTACTGCCTCCTGGAAAGTGCATCAGCATTAGTATTCTTTTTGCCACTACGATGTACTAAGTCAAACTGATAGCTCTGTAACAAAATCGACCATCTTGCCAATCTACCAGTAGGATGTTTAATATTTTGAAGAAAGGAAATTGCCCTGTTATCGGTGTATACTTTAAATTTCTTATTTGCTAAGTAAACATGATATGTTTTAATTCCTTCCAAAACAGCAAGGCATTCTAATTCTGCAATGGGCCAATTTTTCTCATGGTTTTTTAAGCTTCTGCCCCCATATGCAATGACTTTTTCCCTACCATGATCATCTAACTGACCTAATATAAAACCTAGTGCAGTAGTAGAAGCATCTGTAGTTAGGATGAACTCCTTATCCATGTCAGGGTATGCCAAAATTGGTGCCGATAACAGTCTTTTCTGCAATTCTTCAAAAGCCTTCTGACAACTTTCTGTCCAAACGAAAGAGGTATCTTTCTGAAGTAGTTTTGTTAAAGGGCTTGCTATGCTAGAGAACCCTTTGACGAACCTACGATAGTAATTACATAGCCCAAGGTACCCTCGGACCTGTTTTTCATTTTTTGGAATAGGATAGATTTTCACAGCCTCAAGTTTAGTTGCTTCTGCCCTAACGCCTGCGTTTCCTAAAACATGGCCTAGATAATTTACCTCTTTGGATGCAAAAGTACATTTTTGGGGTTTCAAAGTTAAATTGGCCTTTCTGATCTGGGTGAAAATGGAATTTAAATGTCTAATGTGTTCCTGGACGTTTTTACTAAAAACCAAAATATCATCGACATACACAAGAGCATATTTGTAGTTCATCCCTCGGAGAACTTGGGCCATTAACCTCTGAAAACTGCTAGGCGCATTCATCAAACCAAATGGCATTCGTTTCCACTGATAGACACCATTATGGGTAACAAAGGCGGATTTATGGGCTGTACGTTCATCCATGGGTATTTGCCAAAAACCACTTGCCATATCGAGAACGGAAAATATTGACGCCTGACTGTCACCCAAGGCATCAAAAACACAATCCAACCTAGGCAATGGAAATGAAACTGGTTTTGTGACCTGATTGAGTTTTCTGTAATCAACCGCAAACCTATATTCCCCACTCTTTTTGCGGACCATCACGACTGGGCTTTGCCATTGGGAGTCACTGGGTTCAATAATATCCGCCTTTAACATCTCATCCACTTGTTTTTCAATTTCCGTTTTGACTTCTGGGGACTGTCTGTAAAACCTTTGGCAAATGGGGGAAGCTTCTGCAGTATCTATATAGTGATGTGACAAATCTGTGTGTCCCAGGTTTTCTAAATTGGTGGCAAAGACATCCTTGTTTCTATCCAAGAACTCTATGAACATAAATTTTTCACTTTCATTCAGATCGGAATTGTCAATTTGAAATTTGAGGGGATCTGGAGAAGGTTTCTTAGACATCTGATCAAGTTGTTTGTCATCCAATGAATGTATTTCATGGGAATCAATGTTTGAAAAAATGCCTAAAACCTTTCCTTTTTAATTTTGAGAGTAGCATTTGTGGGGTTAGTGATGGTCATGGTAGCCTGACAATTTTGAGGGCAAACTAAGCTCTTACCACCTATAATTTTGGACTGGACAAGACTGTTCACTGGTTCTAAATTCCAGGACAGGCATTTGTTGAATTGGGTAATTTAACATTTACACTGGTTTGTGAACGAGGCGGCAAAATGACTTTACATCCAGTTTTGGCCAAGGAAACATTGGTTTGTATAAGATAAGCACTATGGCCATCATCAATTTGGAAGGTGTTATTTTCCAAATTGACAATAGCATTATGTTTCTTCATGAAGTCCATCCCAATAATCAGTGGATGATGTAAATTGCGAAATACATAAAAAGTGTGATAAATAATGGCACCATTATAAAAAGACAGGGGCAATTCAACCATTCCCATAATCTCATGAATTTCTCCACCAACACCAACCACTTTTTCAATATTGGACTTGACCAATTTTGAAGACCTGGTGTGTGTTCGTTGATATAGGGATTGAGAAATACAACTTATAGAAGCTCCTGTATCAATCAAAGCACTAGATTTAATTTTGTGAATCTCAACTAGAACTAAATTAGTATCAATGGGCATCTGCAAAGACATCAGATGTCCATTTTTCTGTCCCCCTTTTCTATGCCTACCCATAAACGATTGTTTCTGGATAGGCGCCTCATCCTAGCGTCGGTTAAAAGTTGTGCCAGAGAGACACATTCTTTTAAAATGTCCATAATTACTGCAGAGATGACATTGGATATCTTTTGCTGGACACCTGTCTCTTGAGAAACAGTGCCCCCCGCAACCTCTACATTGTTCATGCTGAGAGCGATGATAATTGTTTTGCTTACCCCTATAATTCTGTGATCCTGTGCCTCTATTGTTCTGTGAGTGATGTGGGCTGGGAGATCGGCCACGGAAATGCACTTGTTTTGATTGATATCTATCTGTCATTGGTACATCTGTATAATTCACTGCTCCAGACTTTTTGTATTCCATGAATTCCTTCCAAAGTTGACTGTTTAACAACACTGACTCCTCTGGAACACTAGACTCATTAGCCTGTTCAGCTAAAACAGCAGTTCTTCGCAGTTCCTGAAAATTTTTCGGTGCCATTGGAAGGACAATCCTGCGAATGTGTTGATTGAGGCCTTTGAGTGCAAGACTTAGCAACATGTCTTCATCCTTTCTTCCATGCTGGGCACTCTGTTGAAATCGGGTCAAGTAATCAGACACCCTTTCTCCAACATACTGGCTTATGTTAAGCAATTTAAAATCCAATGAATAAGTCTGATCCTTGAACTTTGACTTCATTTCAGCAAGAACTTGGTCAATCTTTGACTTCGTAATTGTAGGTAGTCCTTGATACCACATGCTAGCATTATTGTCTAAGTTGAATACGATACTACTAGCAGCTCTGTCTTCATTAAGTCCGTGAAATTTGAGCCAATTTTGAAAGAGCTCAACCCATTGCTCTACATTTTGTGTGCCATCACCTTTGAATTTTGGTAATTCAATTACCACTCCTGCCATTAGTGTTGTTGATGAAGTTTCAACAAGGTCCACTGGTCTGTTGCTTCTTAAATTGTAATTCTGGGGTCTTGACATGGACTCGGGATCGAGCTTGATTCTCCACCAACTATTGTAGGGTCTTTTTTTTATTGGGGTGGGGTTCCTGGGATAACCTTCAATGAAAAAGAATATATAACGTCAGATATTTATTTACATGCACTGGTCAAACTACTGATGGTGATTTGACCAGTGCAAGTCTTCTGTTTATATACTCTTTTCGGGAGGTGAGCTGAGTTGTCAAGTAAACAAACCTCTACCAGGGGTTACTCATGTTTTTACAATGTAAGAACACAAAGACATCTATTATTTACCTATGCTGAGTAGCGCCACAACAATACAGCATGATTAAGCCTTACATATTTTCTTTTGATAAGCCAGTGTCAGTGTACCAAGCTCTAAATCGCCCATTGTGCTATGCCAAGATTAATAGCATAACTCAACAGGATAATCTGCCATGATAAGCTGTCACCTGCTTACCAGCTTGTCGACTGCTAAATTTGATTCATTTACTTTACACTGTTGTATGTTTGTTTAGGACTTTTTATTGGAACATAATTTTACTTTAATTAAATAATATTACTAAAATATAACTTTATATTTCTTAATATTTTTACGACTAAAAAATATTACTCTATGACACTATAGCAAACATTAATCTTCGCTGTGGTTTCTGATCAACTCTTGGCTGCCTATTTTGGCAGCCAAGACTTGATCAGAAACCACAGTGGAGATTAATGCTTGGTAATTAAGACTTGAAGTATTAACTTAAGCACTCTGCAACAATGATAAATGATAATCATATATATAATACATGTAAGAGTGCCTCTCTCGATTATCCATCGAAAGAATATCAAAATATGATCTGAGAAGTTACGCGCCAACTGAGAAGCCATTTCTGAGATTTAAGAGCCAGGTCCTGATGTTTCAGAACCAAATACGCACTGGCACATGCCCAGGTCGGTCCCTGCCCATCAAAACAAAGTTTTAAACCACCTTTGTTGTTAACTATTACCTCCATATTTGATAAAAGTTCGACATTATTTACCCATTCTTATACGTTTTTGCTGAAGCCACACAAGCTGTTGAGAAGAAATGTCGGTGATCGCAAAGCGAGTAAATGTTATCACAGCATAAAAAATCATCTGCTACCTTCCGACATTGTGATTGTTAAAGAAACAAAAGTGACAACTATAAATTGCAACGAGAAAAAGATCAGTGCCAGCATCTAATTCTAATCAACACTGGGAAAAAACAACAAACAATGCATTGAACAATGCATTGAACAATTCATAAAAAGTCGGCTCCAAAACAAGCGGATTTAATCCTGCCATATGGGCATAGATGTAATATTATTAAGAAAACAAAACAAAAAAAAAGAGAAAATACAATGGAAAAAAGAAAAAGAGGAATAAATTTAATCCAAAGTGAAAAAAAATCAGTGAAACAAAAATAAAATAACCGCAAAAACCAAATAAACTCCACAATTAAAAAAAGAGGGAAATGTCTGCTTAGTATGGGTTATTGTCCGCCTAGTATGGGTTTATATCTGCATGGGTTTTTGTCCCATGGGTTTTTGTCTGCATGGGTTATTGTCCCATGGGTTTTTGTCCGGCGTTCCCTGTGGCAACCACATTATGTCCTTGGGCAGGACACTTCACCCCCTTTGCCCACGTGGGGGCACGGTGACATTATGTACTAAGGCGTAATGCATGTCGATGGTGCACCTGTCTTCAACCAATTGAAACCCTTCTTGTGTGTAGTATGTTGGGGCACAGACAGTTGCTCCTCGTTGCTCGGTGGTTCTCTTTGGGTACTCTGGCTTCCTCCACCCGTAAAACTGTCATGGTCACGATTAGCCATTGTGCAGAAATATCTGGCCTAAACCCTTTAACCAACCTAACAGCCAAAACGGACCAGCGCCATCCACAAATCTCTCCAATTAATTTTCATTATTTTTTCATTTTTTGTCTCAAAAACATAGGTTATGACCCCTCTTTGGAACAAGCTCGGCGAGCTCGTTCCAATGAGGAGTCATAACTTATGTTTTTGAGACAAAAATGAAAAAAATTAGTTATTCAAGAATTTTGTTTGCAAGTGTCGTCTGCTTTTCAGGTAAAGGGTTAAACACCAATAAATAAACTAGAGAATTGTAATTTGTTGGACAAATTACGGGCTTTCCCAACTTTTTAATGTGAAAAGGCAAACTGTATTGTACACAAAACTATCGATCAGTTTTGAAAACAGAAAATTAGTACATATGAATTATGGGCGTATGGATCGGGGTTTCATGAAGGACTGTGCCCCAACCCACCCCTGAGTCAGGAAGGAGCCAATTTTTTCGGCCAATATGCCAGAAAATTTCGGACAATTTAGTTGCCAGAAATGACCACAAAACATTTTGGTTTTCCACACAAAATGTTGTTTTCCTATCTCATCACTTAGAAGTTGCAAGTAAACTGACCATTATACTGGTGGTGGAGACCATGGAACACTTTCTTATAGAATGCCCAAAATACCAGTCTAAAAGAACCAAGATTCACAGGGAGTATAATGGAGAAGTGGGATGAGAGAATGAAGGACATGTGGTTAGGGGGCGACTCAAAGGAGAGGGTTAATATACTAATCGGAGAGATTGGGAAGAATGGGGCAAGGGATGTCATCAAGCAGTTCGTCTCCGAGTGTTGGGAGGAGAGAAGAAGCGCGGGAATAGGGAGGCAGTTGGTAGAACATGGGTAACCAAGGCCTTCTCATACGAGAACCGCGACAAATCAGCGGCCGGCCGAAGATTTATTATTATTACTGTACAAGTTGATTCAGTGGAACTGTATCCACATTAATATTATTCATTTATAATCACACAAGTACACATAAAGAGCTTTATTACTGCATATTATGGGAGCACGGTGGCTCAGAAGGTGGAAATAATTGTTGCAATCCAAGAAGTCCTTGGTTCGAATCCAGCCTGTGGCAACCACATTGTGTCTTTGAGCAAGACACTTCATCCCAATTTAATTTCCCACTGGGGGGGGGGGGGGGGGGGAGGGGGGGGGGGCATGATGGCGATGTGTACTAAGGGTACTTTGAGGGTGCACTTGTCTTCAACCATTGTTCAACCATTGCTAACCCTCCTTTGTGGAGTTAGTATGTTGGGGGAGTCTGAGTCGCTTGCCATTGCTCAGTGGTTCTCTCCAGGTACTCAATGGGAGGGAGACCCCCTCCCTCCCATACCCACATTTGGCATTTCCTCCTGAGATTCAACTTTTTCGGGCTAAAATTCATCCTCCCCCCCCCCCTCCCCCACCTGAAAAATAGCCCTGTACGCCTATGCAATGAATACCTGGACTTGAATAAATACCTATATTATGGTCATGATATAGCTGTAGATGCTGAAAGTGACCTTAAATATCAATAATTAATTTATTCTCTATCATTTTGTCTGTTTCTGAATGTGTGGGATTTGTCAACAAACGAGGGTAAGCTTCCTACTGCATGATTTCACAATTTTTCCAACATATCTGTTTCAGATACAATGAAATACATGTAATATGAGTTACTGTCACACACAAATTAGTTGTTTATTTGATATAGTTTAAACCATCTAGAGAGCTAGTATACACAGTGATGGGTACAGTTCAAGTCAAAATGAGTTGATTAAAGGGATGTTGAACAGCTTGTTAATATTTCTAGAATTACATTACTACTTTGCTATTTATTGACTGAAGGATTTCACAGAGGGTTTCCCAGATGGTATTTATTTATTGGTGTTTACGGTCACATACTTATCCACAATGGCTAATCGTGACCGTGACAGTTTTACGGGTGGAGGAAGTCGGAGGACCCAGAGAGAACCACCGAGCATCGACGAGCAACTGTCAGCTCAACATTCTAATTATGTTCAAGCTCCACTGAAGCAGGGTACCAGCGGTTGAAGATATGTGCACCATTGACATGCAGTACGCCTTAGTACATGGCATCATCGTGCCCCCATGTTGGCAACCGGGATAAAGAGCCTTGCCCAATGACATTACATGGGTCATCCCAGATAGGGATCAAACTCGGGACCTCTATCATAGAAGTCAAACAGTCTACCACTGAGAAAATGTGCTTTCTTTCGTGGCAGTATTCATATTTGTACGGCCAAACTGGTGTTGGATAACACGGAACACCAAAACATATAACACAAAATTTGTTCCCCATTGATTTTTGAAAGCAGTTATAAAAAGCCCAAAGAGCTCTTTCCTTTTTCTTTTTGGACAAGTGAGTATTCACTCAAAGTCATTTTTTGCAGACAGTGCTATTTTTAAGCGGCCAAAGCACATGTTTCATTTAGTCCCAGAACATAACAAAAGCCGGATTTATTGATTAAAAATCTCTGCATATAGCAAAGCAAAGTGTCTCAAATTAACCCATTCCAAAAATTAACCCATTCCAAAATGATAGTAGAGAGTAACCAAAGTTGGATAATTTGGGTATTTCCAAATGGTACACTTATTCTCACTCTCATTGTGCTTGAGGGTTAAATCTGAGACTGAAAAAGGTATACCAATCTTACTCAGGGAAGGTGAGTACAGAAAAGTACGAAATTAATCAGAAAATGAATTTTGTCTGACGGTACTAATATTTGTACGAGCAAAACATGGTACTGGATTTATTTATTTATTTATTGGGCTCTAACGACACATTAACATCCAAGGTCAATATTATGTCGGTGACAGTTGTATGGGTGGAGAGAACCACCGAACAATGACGAGCAGCTGCCAGCTCCCCAACATAGTGCCTCCGCACTGTAGCACAGGCAGGGTTAGATTGGTTGAAGACATGTGCACCATCGACGTGCAGTATGCCTTAGTACACGGCGTCATGGTGCCCCCATGCGGACAGTCGGGGTGAAGTGATCGGGACATAATTGGAATATATCCGACAGATACAATGACGGATATATTACAATTATGTCCCGATCATGCAAGGCAGCAACTTGAAATTCCTCATATGTTTCCTACTGTCCCTGCCCGACAGTTTAGTATCTTTGTCAAGTGCCGAGACCGCGTGGAAATACCGTGGATCAGGTGGAAACCGAGGGCACAATTCGTCCCTACTTTATTCTCAACTCAACGACTTTTCCATTCATTATTTACCTGTCACTGGCTGAGTTAGGTATTATATTTGTCTATTTGATGAACTTTTCAACCTTAACTATTTGCGGCTTCATGTTGCTCCACTGAAGGCCACTGCACAGTTACCAACATATTCAGGGATTGATTTTACGAAAATAACAATTATTTCGACTATACCCACATGGGAACTCCTAAATATGCCAAGGATTAAACTTTTGATAATAACGTATAAAACAGAAGTTGTCATGCTATGCTTGCTGCATGCAGGCATAAAAAACATTCAGTGCTCAATGAATTAGGAATGGAGTAAATTGTCACTTAAACCTACGAAATTCTGAAAAAATGAGTTTTTTTCGACGGCATCTACCATTATGCATCTGAGACAGGGATTGCGTTAAACTTTACAGCAACCTTATAACAGAAAATATTCTTGGAATTGAACTGTGAATCTGAATTTCAAAAGAATTTTCAGATATTCTATTGCAAGCTACCACTGAACGCTTATCAATATTCAGTGATTTTATCGAAAATTAAAATTATTCCGACCATACCCATATGGGCAGTCTCGAATCTGCCAACAGTTAAACTTTTAATAATGACATATAAAACAAGAGGCCCTACGGGGCCTGAAGCGCTCATCTTGAACAGAACACAATTTAAAAAGAGTCCAAGAATGAGTCTACATTAAGCAAGCCATCTCCATAGGCTACACTGTCAATCTTTGAGTCCCTCAGGAGTGACAAAAATAATCTGGGCATCATGCCTTTTCTTCAGTTGATCATAAAGTAAAATGTAGAGCTCCCCTATGAAGCCCCTTGATACAACCTATGTGGATTAATCATAGTACCTCTAGAGGGTACTGAATACAAAATTTTTAATTCTTCAGCAAAAATGGCCAATTCCGGCTCCCATAGAGAGCACAAATATTAACCCAGGCTCTTGATTTGTACACAGTTAAATCTGACTTCCCTAGAGATGTTCTGTACCGAATATGAAAACATTCTGACTGTTGGATCTGAAGAAGAGAAATTGTAAAGAAATTTTCTTCGAATTGCACTAAGTTCAAATTTGGGCTACCATAGCGAGCCCAAATATTGACCTATGGATCCGATTTGAACAAACTTGAATCGGACCCCCCTACAGAAGTTGTATACCAAATGTGAAAGCATTCTGACAAGTGAATCTGAAGAAGAAGATTTTTGAAGAAATTCCCTCATATTGTACTAAGTTAAATTTCATGTTCCCATATGGAGATCAAATATTAACCTAGGCACTCTCATTGAACAACCTGCAATCTGACCTCCCTAGAGATGTTGTATACCAAATATAAAAGCATTCCGACCGGTGGATCTGAAGAAGAAGATTTTTAAAGAAATTTCCCCATATTGCACTAAGTAAAAATTTGGGCTACCATAGTGAGCCCAAATATATACCTAGGGATCTGATTTGAACAAACTTGAATCTGAGCCCCATAGAGATGTTGCATACCAAATATCAAAGCATTCTGACTGGTGGATCTGAAGAAGATTTTTTTAAATTACCCTCCATATTGAACAAAGATAAAATTTGGGCTTCCATAGGAAGCCCAAATATTAACCTAGGGACTTGGTTTGAACAATCTAGAATTTGACACTCATAACAATGATGTATACCAAAATATTAAAAGATTCTGACTGGTGGTTCTGAAGAAGAAGATTTTTAAAGAATATTCCCCATATTACCCATATTACCCTATGTTAAAACTTTGGGCTCCTGTAGAGAGCCCAAATATGAACCAATGAGCTTTATTTCAACAACCTTTTATCTGACCCCCCCCCCCCCCCCCCCCCCCCTCCCTCCCTATGAATGCTGTATACCAAATATCAAAAGATTCTGATGATTGGTTCTGGAGAAAAGATTTTTTTAATTTTTGCAAATATGCTGACTCAGCATTTTTTTCGATGCCCATTACAGAACACCCTAACATAACCGATGGCAATTTTTTTTCACCATTCAATTCTACTGGTCATAAGGATACTTCATACCAAAGAAAAGCTCTCGTTCCATGGGGTTTGGGAAATATGGGTGTTTGAAAATATTTCTATTTTTAGCTCCCAGGGTTCCTATGGGGATGCGGGATTTTTTTTTTTTTACATGGGTCAAGTACTTATGACCCAATACTACCACAAACCAAATTTGGTTCATACCGGACCATCGGTTCAGAAAATAGAAATTTTGGGCAGGGCCAAAAATCTTACCCCTCCTATTACAAAGCCGAATATTACTTCACGAACTTCGTTTGAACAAACTTGATTCTACACCTCATATGAAAGCTCCATAGCAAATATCAAGTCAAAGGCAACCAAAAATGGCTAATTTTGGCATTTTCAAACGGTACTCTTATTCTTGGCCTCATTGTGCTAGAGAGTTAAATCTGAGATTAAGAAGTAAACAGTAACTTTCTTCCACAATCATTGTTGCATCTAGCCATACCAAAATAATTGGTACAACTACCTTGTAATTAGAAAAATTTGCTCTTGAAGTTGGCGAAAATAACAAATATTCCAACAGTACCCTTATGGGAAGCCTCAAATCTGCCAAGGGTTAAACTTTTAATAATAACATATAGAACAAAATTGGTCATACTTTGACTGCTGCAAGCAGCTATAGAAAACATTCAGAGCTCAAGCAATTAAAAATGGAGTAAATCGTCACCTAAACTTAGCAAATTCTGAAAAATTTGGAGTTTGTTTGGACGGTACCTACTTTTATGCAACCAGAATGGGATAGGGTTAACCTTTACAACTAAACTTACAACAGCAAATATGCTCGGTAGTCAATTGTGAATACGTACACGAAAAGTGTTTGAAATTAACCCCTTTCCAAAATGATGGAAAAAAACAACCAAAGTTGGCTAATTTTGGCATTTTCAAACGGTACTCTTATTCTCACCCTCATTGTGCTTGAGGGTTAAATCTGAGATTAAAAAGTAAACAGTAACTTTCTTCCGCAATCATTGTTGCATCTATCCAAACCAAAATAATTGTTACAACAACCTTGTTATTAGAGAAATTTGCCCTTGAAATTGGTCAATTTTGAAGAAAAATTCTATATTCATGTCATTTTTGGCCAGTGGGGGTTAAAGTTGAAAGATTTGAGTGGTGGTCGTGGTGTATCATATTATGCTCTAAATGTGTGGAAAATTTGAGCTAAATAACTGTAAACAATTTTGAGACATTCGAAAAATGGTGAAATTTTGAAGGTTTTGGCAGAATATTTTGAAACCACGCGTTTTCACAGATATGACGATACTGCATTTCACTAGATTTTATGACATTACACAAGTGTGCCAAATTTGGTCAAAATTGTTTTCGAGCAGTTCAACAGACAAAATTCAGGGAGGAAAAAAAAAAGAAAAAAAAGAAAAAGCAAAAAAAAATAGAGAAGAAAAATTTTGAAAAAGAAGGATAACAATAGTCTTTCCCAAACTGGGTTTGGGAAAGCCTAATAAATAAATAACCTCATGCCAGAAGATTTGGGTTTCTGCTTTTCTAAAATCACGAAATTGTCCTCTCTTCTGTACCGCTGTTAATTATTCATAAAAGTGTATCATCTTCATTTACTGTGTTAAAGTTTTGGATATTATTTCAAACTAAAAACGGTAAATTTGGAAACTGAGCACGAAGAGAAATTCTTGATCTTCTGCTTGAAAGAATCAGTTTAAGTTTCATTATCTTGTTGAAACTACTGATTTATAATATCCAACATTATAAATACCACATATATTTTTTTAAATTCTGTGTTTACTGCGAATTAGAAAAATGCAAGAACTGTTTTAGCCAGTCCAACAATCTTTTAACCCTTTACCCAACGAATCGCCTGCATCCGCCCGCGTAATATGCAAATTCAGCAGCTGAAAAAAAAAAAAAAATTTCTAAAAAATTCAACAAAACCATATCATGTGACCCCTCGTTGGAACGATCTTGTCGAGCTCGTTCCAACGAGGGGGTCACATGATATGCAAAACCATATCATTTGACCCCTAGTTGGAACGAGCTCGTTCCAACGAGGGGTCACATGATATGGTTTTGTTGATTTTTTTTTTTAAATTTGGAAAAATGATATTTAAAATAATAAATTTTGATATCGTCTGCGTTGGGTAAAGGGTTAAATCTTCTTGTGAAAGTTAGAGCACTTCCTTTTTTGACATAAGGTCACGAATGACCACTCTTTCAATTTTGAGGTGATCTGTTGCTCTTGCACACCATCGAAACTACAATTTTTACTTTATGCGAGTAGACACCAGCCTGCCTGGTTCCACCTAAGGAGCAATTAAACCATAACTAATCAATCGGCTGCACCCAATGCATAATATATAAATTGTTCAGTAGAAAGAAATTCAAAAAAATTCAACAGAACCATATCATGTGACCTCTCACTGGAGCAAGCTCATCAAGTTAGTTCCAATGAGAGGTCACATAATATAGTTTTCTCGAAAAAAATGTAAGAATTGGATGAAAAAAAAAATTAAAATAACCAATTTTGATACAGTGGAACCCACTGAATTGGATATCTCTTAACTGAATAATCCTTTTAATTGAATATATTTTCCCAACACAAAACCTTTTACCATATATCCAGTATAATTTGATCTGTTAATTGAATATATAGGTTATAGAGTAAACTCCTGTTATTTGAATAAAAAATGATGTAATTTATCGAGAAATTACACTGACTCGTCCCAGTTTTCCTTTGTTTATAGACCCATTTGGCCTCAGTACATCCAATACAGGCTTTTAATCTATTATATCTTGTTTGACAGAGCTCATGGAGCTCTGTCAAACCAGATATAATAGAATAAATGTTGAGTTTACCTCTAGAATATAGGAAAGTGACACAATCTCTGTTAATTGAATACTCCTGTTAATTGAATAATTTGCAAAGAAGCTATTCAATTAACAGGGGTTCCGTTGTATCATGAGTTTTCTGTAAAGGGTTAAAATCTGTTCTGGGAGGGGGGGGGGGGGGTCAAATAATACAACATGTTTACAAAAATGAATTTTAAGCTTTTTTAATACAAGACTTAAAACTAATCAAACTTCACTTTCCAAGCATTGGCACATAAATAACGTAATTCGATAAACTTCAAAGGCCAGTAATGCTACTGACTGTCTTTTTAACTCATGCATTCCATTGAGAATCATCTGATTGACTTATGATTGCACCATTGAACAGGCCTCGACAGTTCAGGTGAACAATCGTTCCGTTCCCCTAGAGGTTACGGAAACAAAAACTTAGGCAAACGGACTATCGGTTAACCAAAAGGATCCATCGGTTAACCAACGTTTTTACGATCGGCATATTAGATGCCTGAACAGAAAGTAGTACACATACAAATATTAAATTTGTGCTTATTATTCAGCTGTAAGCATAGTCCAAACATGGCCTGAAAGTCCGTAATATAATTTTTTGGTTTGGTACGTCCTTGAAAGGACGTACCAAACCAAAAAATTATATATTATGGACTTTCAGGCCATGTTTGGGCTACTGTAAGCGTAATTAGAAACATGTTTTTACAGTTCATGGAAATTGAAATGTACTGCAGCCTGATGCACAACCAAATCAATTCTGGACCTATTCACCGCTATATGCAATGCTGCCAATAGAAGAGCCACAACTCTTATACAGGCCTGAAAAAAAGCAGTCTGACGTTTGCAGAATGAGGTCCCCAGAGGGTGAATTTGATGATGCTATCCCATACAGAGGGCCAATTTATCTTCCGGGTACCTCTTTCTGTTTAGTTTCGAGACCCTGATTCAGATTGAGGTTCACAGAGGGTGAATTTAGTGATGCTACTCTGCTGTGCAGGGTAGCATCACTAAATTCTCCCTCTGGGGATCTCATTTTACAGATGTTAGACTGCTTAATTTCTGGCTTGCTCTTTTCTGCAATGCTGCCAACAGAAGAGGCACAACTCTATATTTCTAGTGATTGCGTATTTGTTTCGTTGATATTTTTAACGTCGGAAGTCATCACATGTTGCCAACAGAAGGGGCATAACTCTACACTTCCCTCCCATACTCTCCCACCAGCGCAGGCCTGCGTCTTTCGGGATATGCCTGTGGCATATCGTGGTTGGATTTTTGGCTAACCAACAGGTTAATGAAACAAATTTACTTAAGCTTCAGAATAGGTTAATGAACAACTAAATGGGTAACCTGTTAATGGGTTAATCAAAATATAGAATTGTCAAGGCCTGATTGAAGTTATGTTTATTGTATTATACCGGAACGAACTGAAATAAATTTGCTTTTGCTGCAATAAGCTTATTCGAAAAATCAGGCATTATCTTTTGAATCCCTACTTATGTTACTGTGTGGGGGCGCGGTGGCTCAGTTGGTAGAGGTGCAGGCTGCAAGCCGAGAGGTCCTCGGTTCGAATCCCACCTGTGGCAACCGCGTTGTGTCCTTGGGCAAGACACTTCACCCCAATTGCCTACATGGGGGCACGATGACGCTGTGTACTGAGGCGTACTGCACGTCGATGGTGCGCATGTCTTCAACCAATCTAACCCTGCCTGTGCTGCGGTGCAGAGTTCAGAGTTACGCTGTTGGGGAGCTGACAGCTGCTCGTCGTTGCTCGGTGGTTCTCTCCGGGTACTCCGGCTTCCTCCACCCGTAAAACTGTCACGGTCACGATTAGCCATTGTGCATAAGTATGTGACCTTAAACACCACTAAATAATAATACTAAATATATATTACTGTGTACCAGCAGAGTGAACGGTGTACAGATGAGTTGAATGTTTTTCTTTATACTTTCCTAATACCAGTAGGGCTGCACGGTATATAAATAAACCAATATACACCGGTATTCAAACCAATATCGATTGAATACTGGTGTAATTACAAAAATATTGGTTTATCGTCATTATTTATTTACCCACAATTTAATTTTCAAGATGTCTTGAGTTTTTTAACTGTAGACCCGAATGAATAATAGTATCCCTTTATCCAAGGAATCGTCTGCTTTTTCCCTCGTAATATACAAATTCAGCAGTTGAAAAAATAAATTTAAAAAAATACAACAAAACTATATCATGTGACCCATCATTGGAACGAGCTTGTTGAGCGCCTTCCAATGAGGGGTCACATGATATAGTTTTATTGAAATCTTTGTAGAAAATCTGATAAACTAATTTTGAAAATAATAAATTATGATATACCGTCTGCATTGGGTAAAGGTTTTTCGAGCCGGATCATCAAGGCATGCTAATTCGTTCCGACTCATGATTCCGGTCATGATTAGCCATTGTGCAGAAATATGTGACCTTAAAACACCAATAAATAAATAAATAAGCTTGGGTGATAACTCCACTCCCCAGGTGATTTAGTTACAATCCACTCTCCACGTACTGTATGTTTATGTGTGTTTCAAGATTTCAAACATTTCCTGTTTTGTTTCAAAAAACCTTCTTTTTCTAAGTGATGAAATTCTTTATCATATAATTTACCAGGCAAAATTTTCAATTTGGCATGTTGTTTTAGTGTATGGTGGTTGTTTTTTTTAACTCAATTCATTGTAGCGTTGGTGTGATTTTAAGACGGGAGCTATCAAATTTTTCTGAATTTCATTGAAAAACGTGACAGTTGGTGGCCATCTTGGATTTGGCATGTAAATTGTTAGCAATTCCATTTGCACACTCCACAGACCGCATCTCTCACCCGATCTTTTTCAACTTTCATATGTAGCTTTGGTGTGCTTTCTAGATGGTAACTGTCAAATTTTTCTGAATTTTGTTGAAAAACATGACCATCAGTAGCCATCTTGGATTTGGCTAATAAATTGTCAACAATTCCATTTGCTCACCCTACAGACCGCATCTCTAACCTGATCTTTTTCAGAATTCATGTGTAGCTTTGGTGTGATGTCTAGATTGGAGGTAACAAATTTTTTAGAATTTCATTGAAAAACATGACTTCCAGCAGCCATCTTGAATTTGTCTTATAAATTGTCAACAATTCCATTATCTAACTACAGGCCTCATCCCTCACCCAGTCTCTTTCAGATTTCATATGTAGCTTTGGTGTTATGTCCAAATGGGAGCTATCAATTTTATCTGTAGAAACTTGAGTAAATGGCTTGGGATTACTCAGGGTTTCTGCTGGGAATAAATTAGTGGGCCTGGTAGGAGGGGAAAACCACAGATCACCTGGTGCGACCATGGTTGGTGCCAGGCAAATAAAATTTTAGAATTGAACACTGCAGGAAAGGCCATTTCCTTGCATCTGAGATGGTGATTCATGTTTTATATGTTATGTTTAATAATTATGTTGAATCTTCAGGGAAACACCCAAAGCTATCACCGTTTCTTTGCTACAATCGGCATATGACATCTTACCTAATTGGCAAACGGCAGACAATAGCGATAATTTCCGAATGACACTCGACAATCTTAAGTTGCAGAATGCCAATTGCAGAAATGGTTCTCCAAAAACGTGTCAACTTTGTGGGGAGAGTTTTGAGTAGAATTTTACAGCGTCATGTTGTTTCGACTGGATTTCATGCTTTATCTGTAAATGATCAAGAGGGGGTAATGGATCTGGTTGACAGACTCTCAGCCCTCAGCCGTTGTAGCAGAAACCCTGCATTACTGGAACTTTCTATTTAGTTTAGTTCCTTCTTTGTCAAGTTGAGCTGCAGAGTCATTGACACTTTCATATTTACTTTCCTGACACCAGTTGTGCATGTTTGTCAAAATTAGTAAATACAAACATATGTCATTTATCCTGGGAAAAAAATGTGCTATCAAAGCTGGAAATACACAGTATGTCATTTGCCATACAAGGTGCCCCGACGGGAAATTTGTTGATGCTATTCCAAAAAGTGGGACAATTTATCCTCTGGGTACCAAGACCTTGATTCAGATTGAGGTTCACAGTTGGTAAATTTAGTGCATGTACCCTCCTGTGCAGGGTGGCATCACCAACATCACTCTCTGGGGACTTTATTCTGCAGATGACAGACTGCTTATTTCCAGGCTTGTGTGCTATTCATTTTTTCATCAAACTGTAACTACACCGATGAGACTAGGGCTGAACGGTATATCGATAAACCGATATATACCGGTATTCAAACCCATATCGATTGAATACCGATGTAATTACAAAAATATCGGTTTATCGTCATTATTTATTTACCCACAATTTATCTTGAGTCTTGAGTTTTAACTGTAGCCCAGAATGAATAATATTATCCCTTTACACAGGGAATCGTCCCCATGTGCCCGCATAATATACAACTTCAGTCGTTCAAAAAATAATTTTCAAAAATTTCAACAAAACTATATCATGTGACCCCTCATTGGAACGAGCTCACTGAGCTCGTTCCAATGAGGTGACACATGATATTATTTAGTAGAATTTTTTTTAAAAATCTGATAAACTATTATTTAAAATAATAAATTTTGATATGTCGTCTGCATTGGGTAAAGGTGTTTCGAACCGCATCATCAAGGCATGCTGATTCGTTCGGACTGTGATGCCTCAAGTCTCGATCGTGGTACTTAAGTTCTGATATCTGAATAGATTCGATATACCGGTATACCGCAGATTTTTTTTTAATACCGATACCGGTATTCAGTTTTGAATATCGTGCAGCCCCAGATGAGACTGTTCAACTAATTTGCTTATTTCAGCTAATTTATTATCAAAATGCTTGAAGACCATTTTCGCGTAAATTTATAAGAATTGAAATGTCTGCCAAGTGATACATTTCCGTTGGGTACCCCAGGAAGTGAAGCAGTGCTGAATTCCCCATTGAAAACCTGGCAAGTGAAGTGTGGTAAACAAGCTTTGTTTTACTGGTAAAATAGGACTCGGTTCTCAATGTCTGGGGTGGAAGTCCTTGAAAATGGGCAGCTTGGGTATAAATCATTGGCGGGACTTTATTTTAAATCCATGTTGCGGTCATGATTAACCATTATGCAGAAAATATGTGACCTTAAACACCAATAAATAAATAAATAAATAAATAAATAAATAAATAAATTTACCTAACATTACAGATGTATCCAACCATCACCACACAGATAATTATTCAAATTTTATTTTTTTTTCACTTTTTATTTTACTCCCCCCTCTTTCCACACCAGAAGTGAAGAAGTGCTTGTTCACTGTTCTGCTTCACTGGTCCTATTTTAGCAATGAGGCAGAACTTTTTTCCCCCTTTTCTCCCCCTACTGCATGTGTAACATACGTCTGTCCAGGGTGAGATAGCAGGGAGAGACAGATGTATCCCACCCCACTCACGTGACGTTATACATTTATAACGTTATTATGACGATATGCATATCGTATCAGTGTCTTGCTACCAATTAATTCATATTGACGTCATCAGAATGCCGTGTGATCAAAGTTTGATGCACTAAAACTCTTTAAACCCAAAGATGCCACCGTTCCTAATTGATTTCGTGGTATATACCTTTGGTATATACATAATTTTTGCATGCTCTTTCCGATGGTGTCATTAGTTTTTCAAAACAACGAATACCAAATGAGTTGATTATATCAGCACGTGACCGCCGATTACCTCTGGCTAACATAACCGCTGTATGGTGGGGGGGGGGGGGGGGGGGAGAAAAATAATCCCTAATGGGTACGGGTGTGGGATGGGAAAATCTCACCCTCGGGACAAGATATTTGGCCCAGACACTTGTCAAGCCTTGTGTCTGGCCCAAATATCTTGCCCTCGGGTGAGATTTTCCCATCCCACACCCGTACCCATCAGGGATTATAATAGTCTACCATAGTAAAAGAAATAAAGTTTTATGAAGTGGTCAGCATATTTATAAACAATTGCTTAAACATGATTTGGTAGTATATTAGTTTTGAACAGTACTGTAGTTGGCAGTGCAGAGTGAGTGTTGTCACTTCTGCTGTGCCCTATGTTCTATACCATGAAATAAAATTCAGTGAAAGTAAAAGTGAGTGATTTAATTTTTCAATGGCACGAGAATCATAGGAGCAGTGGAGGCAAATGCTCTCCAGCTGTGGGGCAGCTTCTTTTTGAGACAGGCAGGTTTTGCCCCTTGCCACAGGGGGGGGGGGGGGGGGGGGGGTCTTGAAAAATGTCCTATACACGAGGCCGGGGTCGGTGGGTCTTTTGGTCTGCCTGAGAAAAAAAGTTACTTTTTTCCTTGCAATGAAATAATGCTTATTTTGTATTTTAAATCTGATATAAAACAATATTTGACACTTATACTATATGCAGAGGGGCAGCCAGAGCAATAACCTCATAAATGGAAATCAAGGGGAGGGTGGGGTGGCCTAATAACTACCCTATATGTGTTGAAACACAAATATTGTTCAATAATGGCAATTTTCATGAATAAGAACACGAGTCGGCTTGACCAGGATTTTTGTCAGTTTCAACTAAATGTTTTATCATAATGATAAGTTAGACAACGAGAAGCTCACCCTAGCATACATACTGGATTGCTACATTGAACACAGCAACAACTGTCAATGAAATAATCAGCTCACCCACATTGACATATCAATATTTTGAAGAAACAAATTTCAACAAATTTGCTCCATCCAAACACTGAGATGGTTACGTAAACATCTGGACTATCACATATGTGCTTAAACAGCCTGACTGCTAGTGTAGTGACACAGGAGTCACAATAGACATAGTAGTTTTGCTGTATTTGTCAGAAAGTGAACTTTAACCACATTGGTAATGGGTCTCAATAAAATAAATTAATGTTTTTAAAATGATTTATTTTGTAAACAACATGTAATAATAAAACAAAACCATAATAAAATCAGACACTAAGTCTTATCTGTAACAGTAACGCAAAACCCTATAAATTACTCTAGTTGACACCTACAGCTGATCCTACAAACCGTTTTATAATTGTAATTCCGGAAATGTAATTTTTAAACTCAATAGTAAATGGTCAAACTGGTTTGCTGGTACACTAAATGACACGTGTATATGATAAATTGCTGTTCCATTTAGGGTACCAACAAATAGTTTGACTATTTACTGTCATGTAACAGAATTACAAATCTGGAAATTACAATTGTGAAAAGGTTTATGGGATTGACACTAGGTGTCAACTAAAGTAAAATAATCTTTGGATGTAGCAGATATGCACATTTAAGAAAAAATAAAATAAATAACCTGCTACCAGCAGGATCACACTGGATCACCAAAACACTTGGTGAAAAATCCTTGGTATTTGAAAGTATCATTTTATTCCTGTCTTGGTTAAAGGGTTAAAGCTGATTTAAACAAGCAGCTACAGAGAATGTATCAGGTTAATTAAATGGAAGTATAATTACATGTGAAACCTAGGAAAAAGTTGTGTAAAACGCGGGTTTTGGTGATACTAGGGGGTGGGTCCCCTCTCAGAAAAGAAAAAAAAATTTTTCCTCCTCAAAATGGGGTGGTGGGTGGTGTTGGGGCGGAAAAAATTTTTTTTCAGCCTCGTGTATGGGACTTTTTATCTCTGGAATACAGGAAATGACAGAATTCCTGTTAAATGGATACTCTTGTTAATTAAATAATTTTCATTGACAAAATGGCCATTCAGTTAACAGGACTCCACTGTATATGTATATTGTTTGACAGAGCTTACTGAACTCTGTCAAACATGGTGTATCTCTGTAAACATCAAACTGAATTATGGGAAATATTTGCTGCTGAAAACTTTTCCATTTTGACATTAGAGTACAGAGAGTTAACAAGTGATTTGGGTATGATATTTGTTGCCAGATGCTTCAATGTCAGTATTAGCAATCTATTAATTTAAAATTGAATATGTTTTTATTTTTATACACCCATTTTGAAAAAAAATGGGACATATTATGTGATTGGGCTGTCCGTCCGTCTGTTTGTTAACATTTTGGTTTCCAGATAACTTCAGTTTGGCTTTTTAGATCAGGACCAAACTTGGTTTGTGCCTCAGTTATAGCAAAATAAAGGTTACCGGTATGTTCTAATTGGGGTTTGGTCCAATGATTTTTACAAGAGTTATGGGCCTTTTCAATTTAGAAATTGCACATTTCCATCAACATTTTGGTTTCTGGATGATAACTTCAGTTTGGATTTATAGACGAGGACCAAACTTGGTTTGTGCTTCAGTAAAATTAAAATAAAGGTTACAGTTAAAGAAATCAACAATTGAACTATTAATCATGCGAGACAAATGTGGTACAGTTAAAACTAGAAGTCCTGTCACGAATAGTGCGCTTATCTATGCTTAATTGCGCGTTGGAATTTCGCGCAATTGCCATATCAAATGGCATCCAAAGCACGGCAGGTTCTCCTGGTTACTCATAGCAAACACATGCAATGTTTCTGCCAATGGACCTCCGGGTTACCCGGAGGTCCATTGGCTGAAACATTGCTTGTGCACGGGCCATATGTACAGAATTTGATAGCTTTACTTGGGCCATAACGTGTACATTAACGTGCATATCAACGTGCTATTTGTGCACATTTCATGACAGGACTTCTAGTTTTAACTGTAAGTTCGAGTCTGGATTTGTCAAATGATTTTTAGCTGAACTTAACAATGTCAAGTATGAGCCATTGGGATGGGTTGTGATCTGTTGTCCATTTTCTGTCCATCCACAATTCCTTTAGCACAGCCTACAGGCCGCAGCTCTCACCTGATCACATTCAAATTTCATACATGGCTTCGAGGCAATGTCTAAATGGGAGCTATCAAATTGTTCCAAATTTTGTTGAACAAGGTGGCCGCCAGTCGCCATCTTGGATTTGGATATAAATTTCCATCAATTCCTTTAGCACACCCTACAGGCAGCAGCTCTCACCTGATTAGCCCCAAATTTCATATGTGGCTTTAGGACAATGTCTAGATGGGAGCTATCAAATTTATCTGAATTTGTTGGAAAACATGGCTGCCAGTGGCCATCATGCATTTGACATATAAATTGTCAACAATCCAATTACAGTAGAACCTGTCTTGAGAGGCCGCCCTTTGGGCCACACAAAAGTGGTCTCTCAAGACAGGTGGTCTCTCATAACAGGTTTCAGGTTTTCTCAAGTCAGTGAATAACCAACCACAAAATTCAGAAATGGAGAAGAATGGATTTTTGTAATTACTTTGTAGTTGTTCTTTTTTAATGAAGTTTTTGTAACAAATTGAAATGGACTGTTATAAAAATTATAAAAATAAGTTAGTGTTGAAAATCTTCATTGAAGATTTTCAACACTAATTTATTTCTATAATTTTTATAACAGTCCATTTCAATTTGTTACAAAAAGATTTTCAACACAAATTTATTTTTATTCCTATCTGTCACATTTCAGGTGTGTATGAAATTGTTTATTCAGCAATAATTGTAATCTTTTCACAGAGGTCTTATAAAAACATCTCAATCTTTAATGAGTTAGCAATTGAAACCCAATTACTTTTAATTATGTTGGTATAACCACAATGGATTTTCCAATTCCAGAACAGGTAAAAATTTTTGTCATGGTTTCAGTCTTCAAAGGGGTGATCTCTCAAGACAGGTCCATTATGGCATAAAAATACAAGTTGGTACCAGGTCACAGTGGTCTCTCAAGACAGGTGGTCTCCCATAGCAGGTCCATTATAGAATAAAACCAGTCGGTGCCTGGCAGATGTGGTCTCTCAAGACAGGTGGTCTCTCAAGACAGGTTTTACTGTATCACTCCGAGCAGGCTGCATCCCTCATCCGGTCTTTATCGGATTACATATGTAGCATTGGTGTGATGTCTAGATGGGAGCTATCAAATTTTTTCTGAATTTCACTGAAAAACATGGCCGTCAGTGGCCATCTTGGTTTTGGTATAGAAATTGTCAACAATTGCATTAGCAAACCCTACAAGCCCCACCTCTCACCTGATCTTTTTCAAATTTTACATGTAACTTTGGTATGATGTCGAGATAGGAGTTATCAAATTTTTCTGCATTTTGTTGAAAAACATCTGTATTGGATTTGACATATAAATTGTCAACAATTCCATTAGTACACCCAACAGGCCACATCCCTGTCCCAATTTCTTTCAGATTTCAAATGTAGCTTTGGTGTGATGTCTTTTCTGTAGAAACTCGAGTGAATGTCCTGGCATTACTGCATCTTTCTATTTAGATCAGTTCCTTCTTGGACAAGTTGAGTTGCAGTATCATTGATAGACACATTCCAAGAGTTATGGGCCTTTTCGACTAAAAAATTGGCACATTTCCATGAAGATTCTGATTACCACATGATAACGTTAGTTCTGCTTATTTGACCTCAACCGAGCCAGGTTAGTCCTCGGATGGGTGACCGTCTGAGTGATTGATTTGGACTCCCGCATTGTGTCCTTGGGCAAGGCACTTAACCCCGATTGTCCACATGGGGACACGATGACACTGTGTACTGTGGTGTACTGCACGTCGATGGTGCGCATGTCTTCAACCAATCTAACCCTGCCTGTGCTGCAGTGCAGAGTTACGATGTTGGGGAGCTGGCACCTGCTCGTTGTTGCTCGGTGGTTCTCTCCGGGTGCCCCGGCTTCCTCCACCCGTAAAACTGCCACGGTCATGATTAGCCATTGTGCATAAGTATGTGACCTTAAACACCAATAAATAAATATAAATAATTTGACCTCAACCACATTTGGCATGTGATTCAATTATATCAAACTACAGATCAGGTTGAATTGAGGGTCAGTGCAAATTCTGCATGAAGTATGAACCTTTTCCAAATTAGAGCATTTTGAACATTTCCATAAACAGTTTTATTTCCGGATGATAACTTGAATTTGGGTTTATACAGTACGTGGAGAGTGGATTGTAACTAAATCACCCGCAGAGTGGAGTTATCACCAAAAGAATCCCTTTCAAATTCTGTACATGTGGACGTAAAACTCAAGCAATGTTTCAGCCAATGGACCTCCGGGTTAAACCCGGAGGTCCATTGGCTGGAACTTAGCTTGTGATGGTTATGCTTTGCAATAAATTTGCAATTATTGCTCGGGTGGAATCTCCACTCTGCGGGTGATTTAATGATAATACACTCCCCACGTACTGTAGATCAGGACTAAACTGCCTTAGTTATATCTAAATGCAGGTTGTGTTCAAATTGAGGTTTGGTCCAATTATTTTTACAACAGTTATAAGCTTTTTCGATTTAGATAAATTAGAGTGTTATTTTCCATTCAAAAAAGCCTACCGGGAGTATTATGCAACACCAGGCATTGCTCTTGTTGGGATTCACTTTAACCCTTTACCTAACAAATCGCCCACATCTGCCTGTATAATTTGCAAATTGAGCAGTTGAAAAAAAAAAAAATTCAAAATTTTTCAACAAAACCATATCACGTGACCCCCTCATTGGAACGAGCTCGATGAGCACATTCCAATGAGGGGGTCACGTGATATGGTTTTGTTGAAATTTTTTTTAAAAAACTAAAAAAATAGTAATTAAAATAATAATTTTGATATTCTCTGTGTTGGGTATAAAGGGTTAAAAAAAATGTCCACAATCCAGTATAAGTATTTCCATTAGTTGCTTGCAAGCCTGGACATAAGCAATCTGTCATTTGCAGAATGAGGTCCACAGAGGGGGAATCTGCTGATGTTATCCCGTACAGTGGGCCAATTTATCCCCGGGTACCTCTTTCTGTTTTGGCTTGAGACCTTGATTCAGATTGTGGGTCACAGAGGGCAAATTTAGTGATGCTACCCTGCTGTGCAGGGGAGCATCACCAAATTCACCCTCTGGGTACCTCATTCTGCAGATGGCAGCCTGCTTATTTCTAAGCTTGGTTGTTTGAATCCTGTACCCTATGTAAACTATAACAACTACCCCAATGCATTGTTACATCCTTTGTCACTGTATCTTTTCATGTAGTGTGTGATATGACAGAGCAATTTACCTGTATAAAACTAGAAGTCCAGTCATGAAATGCGCACAAAAAGCACGTCGATCTGCACGTTAATATATGCGTTATGACCATAGTAAGCTATCAAATTCTGTACATATGGCCTGTTCACAAGCAGTGTTTCAGCCAATGGACCTCCGGGTGACCTGGAGGTCCAGTGGCAGAAACATTGCCTGTGTTTGCTATGAGTAACCAGGAGAACCTTCCGTGCTTTGGATGCCATTCGATATGGCAATTGCGCACAATTAAGCCTAGATAAGCGAACAGTTCATGATAGGACTTCTAGTTCACTGTATCAGCTGATTCTGTGCAATTACTTATAATCAAAAGTACTAAAATTAAAGCCTGTACAAACCGTAAGGATGTATGGTTGAGGATGAATATCCAATGCAAAACGTGGACTGGTCCACGGGTGGGGGGAATTATTTTCACAGACAATTGTATTAGACACTAAACACTAATTCTGGGAATATTCATCAAAATTAATGGAACAACCCGGTGCTTCATTAATTAAATTTTTTCTGATGATAAATGTTATTTAAGAATTGAATGTAATTTTTATAATCTTTACTGGAGTATGCACGTGTGGGAATGGGTGCAAATTATGTATGAACGTGTGGGAATGGGTACAAATTATGTATGAATCCCTTTGGGAGTCATACATAATTTGTACCCATTCCCACACGTTCATACTCCAATAAAGATTATAAAAATTGCATTCAATTCTTATAATTACATTCCGCAACTGTTTAAACTACTTTTTACTAAACAACAAAGCAGAAAGACAAAATAAAACATGTACAAACGAACGAGGCGAAAAACCACCCTCACACAAAAGACAAAGTGCACAACTCTGATTTTTAATTTTCACAACTTTAGAAATGGACATGAGTATTTTAGGAACGGGCTTTATGCCACAGTTGGGAAATGTCACCAAAGAAACAGCAGCGGAGTTGATAACTGCGAGAGGCGCTAAAAGTTAAAAACCCGCCCAAACACCGCCCGAATTACATTCTGTCAACTGCGTTCTACCGTAAATGCGGGTCAAAGTTCGACTAAATGTATTCATTGGAAAATGAATTACATTTGGTCATGACGTTTTCATCCAGCTGACCAATGGGAATTGAGTATTTGGATCCAAAATGTATAACTACATTAACAATGTAATTATTACCTGGTTAATGCATACGTACACATTACTGACCATGTGTGGATTATGACCAGTTCATGATGACTGTACTGCAGTTCTTTGTTATACCTGATCTGTGTATTTACTTCAAGGTAAGGTCATTCTGAAGTATGTCAATAATTTGGAATTCTGCGTTGTTGGACTGGGGATCCAGTTCATTGAAGTGTTTGCAGATGAATTTAGCATACTTGTTTCTGATATTCCTTAAGTGTTTCAAGATATGGATGCGAAATATGCATTTTGTTTCACCAACATATATTTTGCATTTATTGCATGTCAAGAGGTAAATCACATTCCTGCTTTTACAATTATGTCTACCTTTTTATTCAAACTTTCGTTTAGTGTTAGTGCCCTGGAACCAATTAGTTTTGGGTAGTTTTCGACATATTAGGCAGTTTGTGATTTCACAAGGTCGGATAGCATTGAGAATGCTCGGTCCACTCTCAATCCCATCTGTAATGTCAACATTTGCGTTTAAAATATATGCACTATCCTGATGATGTATTTTGTATCTTATGTATGTCTGAAGGCTAAATTGTATACACACAGGCAAATCCTACAAAGGCATATACATGAAGCTCACACAGGCCAGCTGAGTCACCTGTTCAAATTGTAAAAAAACAATTTTGCTCACAAGGAATACCCCCAGAAAACATCAGGTTTCTAACAGTACAACCTTAGTGGATGACTACTTGAAAACCTGTGAGAGAGCCTCCGCTATTAAATGCCGACATCAACACAACCCAACCACATCCCCAGAAGCCTTCTAGTTGAACGTGCCCCTCCCAACACTCAACCCTAGACCAAAGCAGTCCTGGTCACAAGTCTAGGTACATGCCCCAATCCCAATAGGGGCACACTCTCATATGACCTTTGACCCAAATGTCATAGTTCAAAAGTTCACAAGTCTTTCTCCCCTCTCCTTCCTCTGGGTTGACTTGACCTGTTGATGCAGACAGTGAAGCTGCACTGATCGGCTGAAATGCCCCCATGACCTCAAAATGACCCAGTCATGTCCTCAATTGACCAGTCACGACATCCTCTTTCAAGCGAGCAAGAATAATCTCTGGCTTTCAAGCCACTGAAGAAGGCAACAGGTCAAAACTAGTTTGGCTCTGTGAAGCTCGACTTAGCAACACAATATCCATTTAACCCATTCTAGCCTCCATTATATATTATATTTTATTTTGCTAATCCTGTACAGTGCCTATGATTAATCAGTGAATGTTAGCTCATCAACTAACCATGCAATACACAGGTTTAGTCTCTCTATTCTTTAAGGCCTAAAAAGTAAAAAATCTGTTTCTCTGGCCCTCCTGCATGGTCCTTTCAAATTTGGCTGCCACACGCTTATTATATATATTAATATATATTAAATATTTCACTCTTACATATTTTTGAGAGTGGATAAATAGGCCTAAAAAGTTGAAAATCTGTTTCTCAGGCTCTCCTGCATGGTCCTTTTGGCTGCTGCTTCCTCATTTTAATAACCAATGCAAACTTAAAAAAGTAAAATTTAAATGATTTATGTGGGAGCGCAGTGGCTCAGTAGGAAGAGGTACAGGCTGCAAGCCGAGAGGTCCTCGGTTCAAATACCACCTGCGGCAACCGCGTTGTATCCTTGGGCAAGACACTCATCTCCATTGCCCGCGTGGGGGCACGGTGGCGTTATGTACTAAGGCGTACTGCACGTCGATGGTACACTGGTCTTCAACCAATGCTAACCCTGCTTATGTGGAGTTAGTATGTTGGGGAGCTGACAGTTGCTCGCCGCCGCTCGGTGGTTCTCTCCGGGTACTCCGGCTTCCTCCACCCGTAAAACTGTCACCGTCATGATTAGCCATTGTGCATAAATATGTGACCTTAAACACCAATAAATAAATAACTATTTATGTCTGATATTTTACTCAAGTTAATAAAATTGATAAATTTGCCCCATTAAGTGCACTCAAGGCATGAAATACATCACCACCTATCCTATTCTGTAGATTATGAGGATTAAACATGAAACAAACCAAGAACCTGAACATTTTTTATGGAAAGTTATGGCCAAAACCTGTCAGTACTATTCTCAAAAAGTAACTACAAAAACCAGCCAGTACTATTCTCAAAAAGTAATGGCCAAAAACAGTCTTAACTATTCTCAAAAAGTAATGGCCAAAACCAGTCAGTACTATTCTCAAAAAGTAATGACCAAAATCAGTCAGTACTATTCTCAAAAAGTAATGGCAAAACCAGTCTGTACTATTCTCAAAAAGTAATGGCCAAAACCACCCAGAACTATTCTCAAAAAGTAATGGCCAAAACCAGTCAGTACTATTCTCAAAAAGTAATGGCCAAAACAAGCCAGTACTATTCTCAAAACGTAATGTCCAAAACCAGCCAGTACTGTTCTCAAAAAGTAATGGCCAAAATCAGCCAGTACTTTTCTCAAAAAGTAATGGCCAAAACCAGCCAGTACTTTTCTAAAAAAGTAATGTCCAAAACCAGCCAGTACTTTTCTCAAAAAGTAATGGCCAAAACCAGCCAGTACTGTTCTCAAAAAGTAATGGCCAAAACCAGCCAGTACTATTCTCAAAAAGTAATGTCCAAAACCAGCCAGTACTATTCTCAAAAAGTAATGGCCAAAACCAGCCAGTACTGTTCTCAAAAAGTAATGGCCAAAACCAGCCAGTACTGTTCTCAAAAAGTAATGGCCAAAACCAGCCAGTACTGTTCTCAAAAAGTAATGTCCAAAACCAGCCAGTACTATTCTCAAAAAGTAATGGCCAAAACCAACCAGTACTATTCTCAAAAAGTAATGGCCAAAACCAGCCAGTACTGTTCTCAAAAAGTAATGGCCAAAACCAGCCAGTACTGTTCTCAAAAAGTAATGGCCAAAACCAGCCAGTACTGTTCTCAAAAAGTAATGTCCAAAACCAGCCAGTACTATTCTCAAAAAGTAATGGCCAAAACCAGTCAGTGCTTTCCTCAAAAAGTAATGGCCAAAACCAGTCACTACTATTCTCAAAAAGCATTAAAACTCTGCTTTTGATTCATGATTGGAATGGATTGTGGAAATGTTTTTTTTAGTGAATTCCCAAAATGAAAACATATTCTATTTTCAATTAATAGCTTGTTTTTCGACAAAATGTTTCTCAAAATTGGCAAAAAATTAACAAATTATAGTTTTGTAGTAATTATTGAGCAAATATGGAATGGTTATATTTATCCACCACTACCACTGGCTCAAACAAGCTAATAGTGTTCAACCGATGATTGGAGTCAGCCACACCAATCACCCGATAGTGGGCAATCGGATGACAACAGCATATTTTTGTGATGATTCATTAACAACTTCTTATTATCTTCTGCTATTTTTAATGTAAAATGATGTCAGTGATACAATTCAATGAAGTTGAAAAACCACCACAATGTGTATTCTTAATTTCTCTAGACGCCCCGTTATGGGATATATAAGTTAAACAACATGTAAAGCTTACAATTGACCGTACTGAGATCCACATTTACCACCCAAGTGTGTGCAACTGGTAATTTTACTGGACCTGGGTCAACGTTTAACACTGTGAAATATGTTCAATTTAATGTAGTTCTTTTCAATTTAATGTAGTTCTTTTCAATTTAATGTAGTTCTTTCGAGTCTCGACTTATCTGGTAGTGAACGGACTGTACACCCATTTCAATTTAATGTACAGTACGTGGAGAGTGGATTGTAAGTAAATCACCCGCAGAGTGGGGTTATCACCCAAGCTATAACTTTCAAATTTTGTTCATATCGACAAAAAACACAAGCAATGTTTCAGCCAATGGACCTCCGGGTTTAACCCGGAGGTCCATTGGTTGAAACATTGCTGGTGCTGGTTGTGCTTTGCAACAAATTCGCAATTATTGCTTGGGTGAAATCTCACTCTGTGGGTGATTTAGTGATAATACACTCTCCATGTACTGTAGTTCTTTCGAGCCTCGACTTGTCTATTAGTGCACATTATTCCAATTGTAATCGGAATCGGCCAATTGTGAGCTCAAATAACCTGTAATCGGTCACCAGCCATTTTTGGTAATCGGTTGAACACTACAAGCTAACATTCTATTCAACAGAATTCAGGCCAATCATTTTATTTTGAACCCCCCCCCCCCCCCCAAAAAAAAAATTAAGCCAAAGTCTCAAAAATTCATGTGTCTTGTATAGTCGTAAGTACATTATGTCTGCACATGTGTAGAGATTCGGGAAATAACGTTGATTATTGCCACTATTTATTTATTTATTTATTGGGGTTTAAGGTCACATATTTCTGCACAATGGCTAATCATGACCACAACAGTTTTACGGGTGGAGGAAGCCGGAGTACCCGTAGAGAACCACCGAGCAACGACGAGCAACTGTCAGCTCCCCAACATACTAACTCTACACAAGCAGGGTTAGCATTGGTTGAAGACACGTGCACCATCGACGTGGAGGACGCCTTAGGACACAGTGCCACTGTGCCCCCACGTAGGCAATGGGGTGAAGTGTCTTGCCCAAGGACAGATTATTGCCACTTACCATTCTTTTGTTTGGACTCCTTGTAAACAGTTGTTTGTTTACTTGTACTTATATTAGCTCAATTTGACAATGTCAAGTATGAGCTATTTATTTATTTATTGGTGTTTAAGGTCACATATTTCTGCACAATGGCTAACCATGACTGTGACAGTTTTACGGGTGGAGGAAGCCGGAGTACCTAGAGAGAACCACCGAGCAACGGCGAGGAAAAAATTTGCAAAACACTGATGCTGGGGTGGGTGGCTGGTCAAGGAGGACAAAAAAATGTTTTTTCCGATGCTTGCAAATTTTTTCCTCAGACACTTTTGGGCAAAATTGTATACCATAATCAGTGAAGTATCATTCAAGAACCAATAAAAAGACACTCAAGTTATCAGGGGGTACCTACCATGGGTTATATACGATTATAAAACTGTTATTACGGCTGAGCTATGATTCGGCTTATAGTGATACAATGTATGACATATTGAATAATGCAAGTTAAAATGCATCACTAATTGCAATTATCAAACACTGCACTCTAAGGATAAGTTATCTTGAGGGTGTTCCGTTTGATTAAATTTCTAATATGTTCATCCTGGTGAGATTGGCTGGCTTAGATGAGGAGCAAAGACAATTATGTGAAGTCAGGAACAGTTACAGATTTCAGCTGCAGGAACAATTCTGTACAACGATGTATCCAGACCCATTACGAAAACACCAATGACTCTTATTGCCATTGTAGGAAGTATGTAACACAAAAACTACTAAACATTGAACCTGATTGAACTGCTAATTTATTTCAAACACATCTGAGAACACAGGTGTCAACAAAATCATGTACCAGACCTTCTAGGGCTGGACTTAAAATAAGTAATAGATCCCCTCTCCTCCCCCAACCCAGCCATGCCCCCCCCCCAAACCTTCGTCAAAAAAATAAACAAATACATAAATGACTAAACTCATTGCTTTTTTGCATACACATACCATGGAACCTCTCTTGAGAGACCAACATTTTTGCCAGACAAAAGGGGTCTTTCAGACAGGTGGTCTGTCAAGATCACTTGTCTTGAAAGACCACTTTTGTCTGGCCAAAATGGTATGTTGTTTTGTGTTGTCCACATAAAACACACTCTAGCTCAAAAGAGGTGGTTCCTCAAAAATGTGGTCTCTCAAGAGACGTTCCACTGTATTTATGAATGGAGAACGCAATGGGTTCTGATGGGTTGAGTAATTTATGATATTTAACCCTTTACCTAACATTCTTTTAAAAAATACAAAAAAAATAAAAATTCTCATACAACCATTACTGTTCAATAAGGTTACTTGAAATAAACACATGTATGGCTAACATTAGAACTGGCTTTGTTGTGTGATATATTTGGATATATAATCTACTTTGAATGTTGTTGGTTTACATTTATTGTGGCCACTATGTTAGGACATACCAGCTTTACTCTATATTTGATTTGTTATGGGAGACCACCTGCCTTAAGAGACCACTTTGGCCTGATAAAACGGATGTTCTTTCAAGACCTGTCCTACTGTACAAGGTCAATCCCTCAATACTGTATGATAAAATTGGTTATGGTGCAGTATGGTGGGAAGGAAGATGCAGAATCATGTATTTAGTGGGGGTGGGTGTTTCAGATAACCTTTCCTAACCCCCCCCCCCCCTCCCCCTGTTGCTACCACAGCATTTTCCTTGTGGAAATTAGTGACGACCATATAGGTATCACAGAACTAAATATTTTCCCATAGGCGACCATTATAACGTTCAGGCGGAAAAAAATATGATCGCATCACTTTAATTTTGGCATTCAAATATCTCTGTTATATATAGCCCTTCAGACAACTTTTTCTGATCTGAAAACAGGGGGTCATGCAACAAATAAGAGAGAAAAACTGACACAAAGGGAAGTACCGGTCATGTGCACATATTTTTCAGAGAATTCCCTACAAAAACACACAAAAAGTAAATTGTATTTTTTAGGTCCAAAAGTCATCAAATCACCCTCTTTTTTATCAGGAATCTTCAACAATAATGCAAGATGTCAATAGAATGTTTCAAACTTTTATTGAAACAATGGATTTTCCCAAGGCTGTTTATTTTTAGAGATTGCATCATTTCCGAGTGCAAGTGCAACATTTTAAGGTGGTTCTCTCTAATTTCAATATTTAGTTCCGCGATACCCAATGTCCGTGACCGAACACTCAGATTCAGTTATGGCTCTGCAGTTTATGGCTTGAAATCAGTTTAAAAACCAATTAAATAGTAGCAATTATCAACCCAGGGGAATGAGGACAACATAAGTCAACTATAGCTGTGTTAAAATTATTTATTCAACTCATAGAATCAACAGAAGATGCCTTGTTAGTTGTTAGTGGAAGATGTAATTATAGGGCCGATCTGATAGGGAAATATGGATGGTTTCTATATGCTCATAGACAGCCGACAACCACAACCAAGGTTTTTTGCCCTAAATACGAATTAAATCTGTGAATAATGACATATTATATACCAATATAATGACAAAAGTATACAAAACCTGAATTTATCCACTTTCTTGAAAACTGAATTTTTTTTTTTTTCTTTTGATGACAAAGAAATTGCTAGCCGCATAAGTAACCATCATGATTAACAAGGAATAGATCAGTAATTCGAATGTCTGAGTTGTATATAATAGACTTCACACTCCATACTCGGAGAAAACGTATCATTTCATCACCAACGTGGTGAGAGCGCTCAGGGGAAAATGGATGAGCACAAACGCTTGATTCTGTTCGGGCGACTTGTTTGTTATGATCACATGCGTTTGGGGCAAAGTTGGGAAATGATTTGATTTCCCATGATCTGAAATCATCAAACATATCTCTGCTGTTTTAAGCTTAACTTGACAAAGTCAAGATAAGCTATTGCCATCACGTGTGCGGAAGTCTGTTCACATTTTCTTTTAGCACAGGCTACACCCCGTAGTTCTTGTCTGATCGTCACAAAATTTCATATGCACGTTTGGTGTCATGTCTGGACGAGAACGACCCCTTTTGGTCGCGATCGGTCAACCGGTATGGCTGCCCGAGCCCAAAACCCGAAAACCATTAGCACAGTCTACAGGTTGTATTTATGAAGGGATTTCATTGTAACTTGGTAGGATGCCTCTGTAGAATGTCTAGATGAGAACTTCCCCTTTTGGTCATGATCTGTCAATTGTGATGGCTGCCGAAGCCCGAAACCCAAAAACTTTTAGCGCAGTCTGCAGGTCATATTTAATATTTAGGGATTTCATTGTAACTTGGTAGGATGACTCCGCATGATGCCTAGATGAGAACTTCCCCATTTGGTCGCGATCTGTTAACCGTGACGACTGCCCAAGCCCAAAACCCGAAAACATTTAGCACAGTCCACAGGTCATATTTATGGAGGGATTTCATTGTAACTTGATAGGTTCACTTCATATAATGTCTAGATGAGAACATCCCCTTTTAGATGCGATTGGGCAACTGTGACGGCTACAGGGGCCCGAAGCCCGAAAACCTTTAGCACAGCCTACAGGTCATATTTATGAAGGGATTTCATTGTAACTTGAAAGGATGACTCCAAATAATGTCTAGGTCAGAACGTCCCCTTTTGGTCGTGATTATTCAGCCTTTATGGCTGCATGAGCCCAAAACCTTTAGCATAGTCTATTGGTCGTATTTATGGAAGGTTTTCATTGTAACTTGTTAGGTTGACTCCATATAATGCTTAGATGATGATATCCCCTTTTGGTCGTGATTGGTCAACTGTGATGGCTACAGGGATCCGAAGCCCAAAAACCTTGAGCACAGTCTACAGGTCATATTTATGAAGGGATTTCATTGTAACTTCGTAAGATCACTCCAGATAATGCCCAGATGAGAACGTCCCCTTTTGGTCGCGATCATTCAACCATGATGGCTGCCCGAGCCCAAAACACGAAAAACTTTACAGACTACAGGTTGTATTTGTGAAGGGATTTCATTGTAAATTGGTAGAATGTCTCAGTATAATGTCGAGATGAGGACGTCCCCTTTTAGTTGCAATCAGTCAACCGTGATGGCTACACAGGCCTAAAGCCTGAAAACCTTTAGCACAGTCTACAGGCCATATTTATGAAGGGATTTCAATGTAACTTGATAGGATGACTCATTTTGGAATAATTTCACTGCAAATTGGTAACTTTCGTTGACATACATTAACTGTGAGGGCCACATTCATTAACTGTGAGGGCCACATTAACCCACCCCATAGTTTTTTAGTACAGTCTACACCTTATATTATTTTTATTAAAAATATAGCATACAGGGAACAGAAATTAACATATTCCCAATTATCACAATTCTTGTCTTATTTTATAATTGTTTCATAAACATTGGACTTTATCCTTCTCATCAAACACAACACACAGACAAGTTAAGCTATGGCTTTGCCCCCCCCCCCCCCCCCCCTTTATCTACGCCACTGGTGTACACAGCATTTGCCACTGCTATTTGGCATAATTCAAAGGCCTGAGATGGATGTCCATGCCAAATAAAAAAAATCCCCCTATCTACATGTATGCTGTCTTTAAAACATGTCAACTGGCTTGCGTAAAAAAATGTGTATATATTAAGCATTGGGAGCATGGTAACTCAGTGGTTACAGCATTGGGCTTCAAACTGAAAGGTCCACGGTTCGATCCTCCCAGAGGTAACTGCATTATGCCCTTGGGCAAGGCACTTAATCCTGATTGCCCATGTGGGAAGGGGCACAGTGGCACTGTGTACTAAGGCGTACTGCACATTGATGGTGCTCTCGCTCAATGCTAACCTTGCTTGTGTGGAGTTAGTACGCTGGGGAATCTGACAGTTGCTGGCCATTGCTTGGTGGTTCTCTCTGGGTATTCTGTCTTCTTCCAGTAAAACTGTCCAACACATGGTAACCCTGGTTGATGAAATTGTCATTAACCCTTTACCTAACGAATCGCCCGCATCCGCCCGCATAATATGCAAATTGAGCAGTAGAGAAAATTAAATTTTTCAAAATATTTCAACAAAACCATATCATGTGACCCCCTCATTGAAAGTAGGGCTGTCACGATTAATCGATTATTGATCGGTCACGGCGAAATCGATTAGTATTTTTCATTGTCGAATAATCGGTAAATTGTATCCCGTTTTAGACGTTTAGTAATTAAAAGAAAATTTGATGAAAAAACTATTGTTTCTGAAGGTAAAGACTTAAGAACATCGATGTTAAACCCTAAGAAACTGTTGGAAGCATTTGTCTTTCAGGTACATTCATCAAAGCTTTGGTGTTCTGAACTTTTCAACCGTCAGTGTAATAATCAAGACCGGTCGGCAGTTGCGAACTTCGCAACTGCCAACCGGTCTTGATTATTACACTGACGGTTCAAAAGTTCAGAACATCAAAGCTTTGAATGTACCTAAAAGAGGATCGTCTTTGTTGTTTACTTGAGGAAGGTCAACTGACTTGAACTTCATTTTTATCGACTTCAAAGAGAGGGAGAGGGGGTCATCTAGGTACGATTAATCGATTATCATCAATTATTTGCGGCGATTAATCGATTCCTAAATTAAAAAATCGTGACAGCCCTAATTGAAAGAAGCTCATTGAGCTCGTTCCATTCAGGGGTCACATGATATGGTTTTGTTGAAATTTTTTGAAAAATTAAAAAAAAATATATTTAAAATAATAAATGTTGATATCGTCTGTGTTGGGTAAAGGGTTAAAACCCAATGAATAAATAATATTGAACATTAAGTTGAGTTGTATGTAATACCATGCACAGAAAGTGGTGCCATTTACTGAGTGCACTGACTTCTATCAAATATCAACCACAGTATGTCAAACACCTTTATCTGCATGGGAGGGGTGACATGGGGTTGTTTAGGCTCGGCATTCAAAATATTGTGGAACGAGCCAACAACGGGGGTCGGAATCTGGGCACAGGCCAAACTCAGCTCGCACAGCCGAGTTTGGACCGCACTAGGATTTTCTTCCCTCCCGAGTGAACTTGAAATGGGTTTCATTCTTTGTTAGGCGTGATTCCTAATCACTTCAGGCTGCGTAAAGGAAACAATGATTAAACTGATAAGGGTTCTCATATTTACACTTAAATTGACTTAAATCTAAAAAACTCATTCAACAATTTGATTAAAACCCTTTGATACTTTTGTACGTGTTATTACGTATGAAATTAAACAGCACGTTGACACTTCGTGGTCGTTTGTTTTGTTATTATTTTTCGTTTTTTTAACTTTTAACCTTAAATTCCTATTTTCTCCCGAATAGTGCTCAGTGATAACCGTTGAGACAAATGTTATCGCAGCTTAAAATACTAATATAATCCTGCTGTCAAGACTTCTTAAATGGTTGAGTGCTAGAAGCCACTATCAGGGCTTTTAAAAAATGAGGATACCAGAGCAAAAGCCAACACTCTCCTTGGTTATATTTCATATTCAGTCAAACACAAATAATATTTTGTTTATATAACTTTGTTGTATTACAAATTATTGGAGAGTGCCTGTGGGCACTCTCCAATAATTTGTAATAAAACAAGTTTTGAATAACAAATTCAGGCCACCAAAAATGATCTCGCCCTCAACCAGATAATCACTAATGTGAAAAATATCTTGCTATTTGTACTTTCCGACATTTGATGTCACATTTTGACAAACATTGAAGAAACATTGAAGAAACTGAATTCACAGTGACGTTTGAACGTCAGGATAATTAAAGTCTTAAAGGGTTAAGATGGCAGATGATTTATCACATGGGTTAAGTGGTTTTCATCAATTTCGGTTTATCTATAGCCCTGTACTGGCGCTATAGCACACTTTGAAAATGTTACTGTCACCAAGTCTTAATCTTTTGCGTCTGCAGCTCTGACTGCCGGGGGATCCCGACTATCAATGTTAACTTCCTTGCGGCAACATAGTTCTGATTTGTATTTGATTCATCCACTTGGTCGGCTAGTTTAGCATGTTTGCGTCACATGCCTTATACATGTGTCCTTTGAAACAGTATGAATTAGGTGGTCATCGGTAACACTGGTCTCTGCTTGCGTGGTGTAAGTGGAGATCGAATTTAAAAAACCCCAAATACCCTGAAATACTACCGAAAAACAGCTTAAAAACAGCTTAAAAACATCAACCCTTGTCTAATTTAGGGTTGCCTGATTTCAATCATGCTTTACAGTGCGACAGTAGGTATATTTAGAGTGGCCATCGGTGACGGTGGCCTTCGGTAGCATTTGAAAATAGTTTCTTTTTGAAATAAAACAACTAATTTGAAGAACGAGTGTTACAAACGCTCACTCTGTGATAAATAATTTGACTTCAAAAATGCTTTTAAATACAAGAGTTTTAGTTATATTGGGTGGCCTTTGGTGGCATTCGGTGACCTTCGGTAGCCTTTGGTATCTAGAAGGAAACATATTCACAACACTGATACTAAAACAAGCTACTACGCAATCAACCTCTGAGTTCAAGGGTTAATATCACAATACAATATCCTACACTTTGACACAAGTGCGATTTGATCCTCGCTAATGACATCTATATTACGTTTTTAGTTTGGTTCATAATCTATTCTATAAATTTGGGCCTGTACCCCTCCTCTGTCAACCTACTCTGACAATAGCAGCGTATGGATTGCCCAGCAATTCCACTTGCACAAGACCCTATTATGGTGTCTCCCAATTGGCTGAAACCCAAATATCCCTGAACTAACTTGTTCATCCACATTTAAAGCTTCGCTTGGGATGTCTATATATGGCCCACCCCATTTCTGAAGATAAATCAGACTGACCCCAATACATACCGGTATGCTATGAAGCATATCTCGAGAAATAATATACTTGATAGCCGTGATGATTGGAATTAAATTATAACTGCTAGTCACTGCTAGATTAATTGACTTGACGATAAGATGGAGACATTTCATACTGACCAGTAATATGCCAAAGAAGTATCTCATGTAGCCAGTAGGCACATAGAACACATTGGAACTCGGGGGACGAAATAGTAACACGGATTCCCCTCGCAATTTGGTTGGCAATAAAATGTGTTTTTGTTGATAGTTGTCAAATGCATTGCTGAGTGTCCTTTTAATAATTGTTTTTATAGACGTGAAGGTGCGTAATACAGACAGAATGACATGCCTGTGAATGGGTTAATCGATATGGCACACATGCCATTGCGGACGGATAAAACTCGAATCCTGTGGCCTCTCGTTTTATCCTTCCCCACTGGTACTCGTGCCATGTCAATGAACCCATTCACACGCATCTGTCGTTCAGAGTATTTACTCTTTGTTCCTAACACATAGAAATGCTGGATCAAAACTAGGGCTGTCACAATTAATCGATTGTCGATCGGTCACGCTGAAATCGATTAGTATTTTTCGTTGTCGAAGAATCGGTACATTTTACCCCGTTCTCGACGTTTAATAATTAAAAAAAATTGGATGAAAAAACTATTATTTCTAAAGGTAAAAGGTCAAGAGCATCAACGTTAAACCTCAAGAAGCTGTTAGAAACATTTGTCTTTTAGGTATATTCAAAGCTTTGATGTTCTGATCTTTTGAACCGTCAGTGTAATAATCAAGACCAGTCGCCAGTTGCGAACTTGCAAAGTTCGCAACTGATGACCAGTCTTGATTATTACGCTGACAGTTCAAAAGTTCAGAACATCAAATCTTTGAATGTACCTAAAAGAGGATCGTCTTCGCTGTTTACTTAAGGTAGGTCAACTGACTTGAACTTCAGTTTTAACAACTTCAAAAAGAGGGAGAGGGTGTGGTCATCTAGGTACGATTAACCGATTATTATTGATTATTTCCGACGATTAATCGATTCCTAAATTAAATGAAAGTGTCAATGACACTGTAGCTCAACTTGACAAACTTGAACTTGGTAAGTTATAAATGAAATGGCAAAATTGAAGATCAATGGGACCAATGTCAGTTTTTTTGCCAGTGGCAACATTTTTTGACAGAAACCGAAGAAAATCAATAGCTCCCTCTAGAGGCCTCCCCAAACAAGCATGCCAGGTTTCAAAGCAATCCGATCATAAATGTGCCCTGTAGGGTGTACAAAAGGGAAAATTGTGGTCTGACTAGACTAAATTCTAAGAACGTTGGCCGTGGCAACATTTTTTGACGGAAATGGAAGAAAATCGATAGCTCCCATCTAGAGGTCACCGTAAATAAGCATACCAGGTTTCAAAGCAATCTAATCATAGATGAGCCCTGTAGGGTGAGCCAAAGGGAAATATTGTGGTCTGACTAAACTAAGTTCTAAGAATGTTGGCTGCGGCAACATTTTTTGATGGAAATTGAAGAAAATCGACAGCTCCCATCTAGAGGTCACCCCAAACAAGCATGAAAGGTTTCAAAGCAATCTGATCATAAATGTGCCCTGCAGGGTGTGCCAAAGGGAAATATCGAGTCTTCTGACTAAACCAAGTTCTAAGAACGTTGGCCGCGGCAACATATTTTGATGGAAATTGAAGAAAATCGATAGCTCCCATCTAGAGGTCTCCCCAAACAAGCGTACCAGGTTTCAAAGCAATCAAATCATAAATGTGCCCTGTAGGGTGTGCCAAAGGGAAATATTGAGGTCTGACTGAACTAAGTTCTACAAACGTTGGCCGTGGCAACATTTTTTGCCGGAAATTAAAGAAAATCGATAACTCTCATCTAGAGGTCACCCTAAATAAGCATACCAGGTTTCAAAGCAATCAAATCATAAATGTGCCCTGTAGGGTGTGCCAAAGGGAAATATTGTGGTTTGACTAAACTAAGTTCTAAGAACGTTGGCTGCGGCAACATTTTTTGACAGAAATTGAAGAAAATCGATAGCTCCCATCTAGGGGTCACCCCAAACAAGCATGCCAGGTTTCAAAGCAATCCGATCATAAATGTACCCTGTAGGGTGTGCCAAAGGGAAATATTGAGTCTTCTGACCAAACTAAGTTCTAAGAACGTTGGCCGTGGCAACATTTTTTGACAGAAATTGAAGAAAATCGATAGCTCCCATCTAGAGGTCTCCCCAAACAAGCATACCAGGTTTCAAAGCAATCTGATTGTAAATGTACCCTGTAGGGTGTGCCAAAGGGAAATATTGAGGTCTGACTAAACTAAGTTCTATGAACGTTGGCCGTGGCAACATTTTTTTTCCCGGAAATTGAAGAAAATCGATAGCTCCCATCTAGAGGTCACCCTACATAAGCGTATCAGGTTTCAAAGCAATCAAATCATAAATGTGCCCTGTAGGGTGTGCCAAAGGGAAATATTGTGGTTTGACTAAACTAAGTTCTAAGAACGTTGGCCGCGGCAACATTTTTTGAGGGAAATTGAAGAAAATCGATAGCTCCCATCTAGAGGTCACCCCAAACAAGCATAAGAAGTTTCAAAGTAATCTGATCACAAATGCGACCTGTGAGGTGTGCCAAAGGAAATTGTGGACGTACGTACTAACGTACTAACATACTAACGTACGTACGTACGTAGTACGTACGTACGTACGTACGCCGACGGACGAGAAGTGATGGCAATAGCTCAGCTTGACTTTGTCAAGTTGAGCTAAAAATTGTGACAGTCCTAACCAAAACCAAGATTTTTCCTGAACCTGAACCCAAACCAAAACTGAATCTGAAATTTCCCAGTTCTAATAGACACTTATATTTACTCCCATCAGTAATCTCGCCCCCTTAGAAAATGTGAATTAGGTACTTGAGAAACAAGTCTATTCTGCTGTTTCAAATAGTATAAGGATAAAGCAAAAATAATTATCCACTCTTAAAATGTGTAAGACTGAAATATTTAATATATGTTCATATATTTAATACAAAATTGACATTGTTCAACAGAAAAAAGTAATGACACGTTTAAAAATTTATAAAGAATATTTAACATTTTGTTTATTAAAGCATAAAAATATACTATAAGATGAACATGAAGTTTATGAACCCACTTGCATTTATCACCCCACCCCCACCCCCCAGAACAAAAAAATTCCAGAGGGGTATAGATGTGGTGCTGTCCCCCACCCCCAGAAAAAAATTCCAGAGGGGTATAGACGTGGTGTTGTCTATTTGTCTAGCTGTATATGGAGTTGTTTTCCCCTCTCTAATTAAATTTCCGATTGAAAGAAAACTTGACATGTGGGTTGGGCATGATTATTTTAGGATCAAAGTCCCAGAGGTCAAGGTCACGGCTACCTAAAACTTAAAAAAGACTTTCTGGGAGTTGAGGTCAGCTCTCTCATTCATCAAAAGTCTGTTTTACAGATCAAAACCAAACCTGATATATGAGTTGGGCACAACAAGAGGAAGAACAAGTGTTCAACCGATTATCAGCCGATTGTGGGCAATCGGATGACAATGGCAATGGCTCCTGGAACATCGGTTCAACAGATTGTTGACAAGCATTTTGTGATGATTCATAAACCGCATTTTATTTCCTTTTGAGATTGTTCAATTGTTAATGTAAAATGATGTCAATGATACCATTCAATAAAGTTGAAAAACCACCAAAGTGGGTATTCTTAATCTCTCTAGACGCCCCTTTACGAGATATACAAGTTAAACAACATGTAAAGCTTACAATTGAGCATACTTGCAGCAATCGCCAGTTCATACTGAAAAAGTGAAGGTTGCACTCCATTGACTAAGGTTGCAGTATAATTACCAGTTGCACGCACTCTGAGAGAGCCACGTTTACTGCCCAAGTGTGCACGACTGGTAATTTTACTGGACCTGAGTCAACGGAGTTTAACACTGTGAAATATGTTCAATTTAATGTAGTTCTTTTGAGCCTCGTTTTATCAAGTAGTGAACGGACTGTAAACCCATAAAATAAGTTCAATTTAATGTAGTTCTTTTGAACCTCGACTTGTTTAGTAGTGCACAGTATTACAGTCGGAATCGGCATCAGCCGATTGTGAGCTCAAATAACCTGTAATCGGTCAGCAGCCATTTTGGGTAATCGGTTGAACACTAGGGAGAACATTTTAGGGTGAAAAGTCAAGGTAAGATCATCCTAAATTTGAAATTTGCATCTGCTCCCTCACTTGAGACATTGGTGAGGTTCCTGTTAAAACTCGAAGTCCTGTCATGAAATGCACACAAATAGCACATCGATCTGTGCATCAATCTTTGCGCTATGACCACTGTAAGGCTATCAAATTCTGTACATGTGGTGTGTGCACAAGCAATGTTTCAGCAAATGAACCTCCGGTTAACCCCGGAGGTCCATCGGAAAAAACATTGCCTGTATTTGCTATGAGTAACCAGAAGAACGTGCCGTGCTTTGGATGCCATTCGATATGGCAATTGCGTGCAATTCCTATGTACAATTAAGACTAGACAAACACACAGTTGAGGACAGGACTTCTAGTTTTAACTGTATCAGTGAGGTTTCTGTATGAGAGTACTTTTTATTTGGGGACAGGGGGGTGGGGGGTAGGTAGAGATTAACTACTGGTTACCACGTCTTGTTTTAGCTGTGGCACTGTCTGTCCATCTGTTGACAGAGTTGATTTCAATTCTCAAACTGATGTTTGACTTGGCCAATCGAAACCAAACTTGACATGTGGGCAGGATGAGAAGAATCCTATTAATTTTGGGGTCATTGTGCCAAAAGTCAAAGGCACATAGACCTTCTACTTATAGGCCACAATAACCTTGAAAATTTATGGGGAATTGGTTTTCACTAATTAAAATTCCACTAAACTTGATTATTAGATAAGAGGAAGAACTCTATTTATTTTGGGGTCATCGTGCCAAAGGTAAAGGTCACAGTTCCCTTGAACTATTTTCTAAGTCAGCCAATAGACAGAGTTGATTTCCACTCTCCAATCCAAGTTCTGCTGTCCGATTAAACCAAACTTCATATGCGGGTTGGGGGTGAAAGCAAGAACCCTAATCATTTTGAGTCATTGCACCAAAGGTCAAGGACATGGAAACCTTTAACTCGAACATTTTCTGCTTTCCATTCTTTAACTGAAGTTCTGCTGGGCTGATTGAAACCAAACTTGGCATGTGGATTGGGTATGATGAGAGGAAGACTGCTGTTTATTTTGGGGTGATTGTGCGAAACATCAAGATCACAGTGACCTGGAATGTGGATTTAGTCTGTTAAGAGGAAGAACCATATATGTTTTGGAGTCATTGTGCCAAAGGTCAGGGTCACAGTGACCTTAACTTGAAATTGGATTTTTGTTCCATAACTCTGGATATTGACGAAGTTGTTGTATCAGGATGTTTTTACGGGGGGTGGAGCAGAGGGGGGGGGGGGGGGGGGGGGTCGGGGATTAGCCACTAGTACTGAAATGGTTAACCGGATGACCAGTTTGAAACCAGTTACCTACCAAACCGATTAGAAAAACCACCAACTAGTTATCCGAAATAGTGATCATTGTTCCTTGGTTAAAACGTAGTAAATCTGCCGCTTCTCACTTGTGATAGATTACACCTTGAAGCCGCATTGTATATATTGAGAAATGATTGACTTTTCGCATTTTCCGTGAGTAGTGAGTAATCGCATAAACTAATCCGTAGTACTTGACAACGTTCATTTGTATTCACACTACACACACTATGGAATAGTTTCTGAGAATATATTGAGAACTAATCGACATTGGCTTCAAGACATCATTAATGATCTGCAATTTCCATGAGTACTGAGTAACCGCAGAAACTATTTCGTAGTGTGTATACAAATGAACGATGTCGAATACTCGACAACGTTCGTTTGTATACACACTACGGAATAGTTTTTGAGAATACTGCATTCCAATTCCTATAGTTTTGATCCCATATTCGATGCAATAATGGCCACGGATAACTGGATATTATCCGGTTATAGCCTCAGTTAGTCAGTTGAGCCAATCATTTCAGCCCTATTAGGGATCCGTGGCAGCCAAATCCAGTTTACAGAAATAATAAAAGTTAGGATAAAAATTCTGCATCCACATGTTCATTAACCCTTTACCCAACGCAGACGATATCAAAATTTATTATTTTAAATATCATTTTTTCATTTTTTTCAAAAAATTTCAACAAAACCATATCACGTGACCCCTCTTTGGAACGAGCTCGACGAGCTCGTTCCAAAGAGGGGTCACATGATATGGTTTTGTTGAAAGTTTTATAAAAATATTTTTTCAGCTGCTGAATTTGCATATTATGCGGGCGGATGCGGGCGATTCGTTGGGTAAAGGGTTAAGGAAAGATGGCCCAAATTTTATGGAATCACTCAAGTTACTGTAACTTTAGTGCCCTGCTCTTCTCAAATACAGTGGAAACATGAACTAGAGGCTCTATGGAGCTTGTAATCGCTCACCTGGAACTACATATAAAAATGTGATTTCCCATAGGCTTTCCATGGTAACTATGAGCTGCAACTGTAGCCATGTTTGCAACTTTACATCAACATTACATGAGGATCATTGGTAGAAGGTATCCCAGTCTTCAATCACGTGAAGTTTCAAAACATTTGAATCCATCAAACAGAATCATAGAATGTCTCTGGTGGCCATATTTTCCAGCCAATGGGAACAAAAAGAGAATCGTTTAGAGGGTCTCCTATAGACCATTCTTGCCAAGTTTTGGTTCACGTCAGCTCAATAGTTCCAGAGAGAAGATGAAAATGTGATTTCCTATAGGTTTTTTCTATAGTAACTATAAACTGCAATTGTGGCCATGTTTGCAATACGATCATCATTAAAATGAGAAACATTGGTGGAGGGTGTCCCAGTTATGACCCATGCAAAGTTTCAAAACATTTGGCCCTGTGGTTTCAGAGGAGAAGAGTTTTCAAAATTGAACAATCAGAATCAAAGAATGCTGGCGTCCTCGTTTTTTCACCCAACAGGAATAAAATGAGTAACAGTGGTAGAGAACCTCTCAAAGACAATGCCTGACAAGTCTGTTCATATTGGATCAGTGCTTTCAGTAAAGATGATGAAAATGTGATTTCCTGTAGGGTTTCTATATTAACTATAAGCCACAATTGCAACCATAATTGCAACCCAATGAAGATTAAAATGAGGATCATTGGTAGATGGGGTTACAGTCATCAGTCACACAAGTTTTCAAACCATTTGGCCTTATAGTTTCAAAGAAGATTTCCTTGAAAATGCACACATTTATGAATTCTGTTTTCAACAAAAATATCAGTAAAAGAAGGTTAAATATTTTTGAAAAATTACAACTTTTTTCAGACAGTATTCTCTTTTCAAAATAGCTTTGGATAGGTAAAAGGGCTACAGGAAACACATTACTCCAATTTTTGTCAAATCTTAAGCCGCAATTGTGGTCATGATTACAACCTGATCAACAATAAATGCGGACCATTGGTAGGGAGGGTCCCAGTCATCACTTATGTGAAGTATCAAAACATTTGGCCTGGCAGTTTCAGAGAAGATTTTTGAAAATCCACCTATCAGAATCAAAGAATGCCTCTGGTGGCCATTTTTTTCAACCCACGGGAACAAAATGAGGATCGTTTGTAGAGGACCTCTCAGACCATCCCTGCCAGTGTTGGTTCACTTTGTCTCAGTAGTTCCAGAGAAGAAGATGAAAATGTGATTTCCCATACGGTTTCTATATTACCTATAAGCCGCAATTGTGGCCATGTTTACAACCCTATCAACATTAAATGAGGTTCGTTGGTAGAGGGGGGTCCCAGTCATCATTTATGTGAAGTATCAAAACATTTCGCTTTGCAGTTGTTTAGCTCACCGAAGGGAGCTCAACTTGTCACTTGCCGTCCGTCATCGTGAACATTTTTCAAATGACTTCTCCTCTGAAATCACTACAGTAGAACCTGTCTTGAGAGACCACTCTTTTTGCCATGGAAAAGTGGTCTCTCAAAACAGGTGGTCTCTCATGACAGGTCCATTAAAGAGTAAAACAACCAAACGGTACAAGTTCACAGTGGTCTCTCAAGACAGGTGGTCTCTCATGACAGTGGTCTCTCAAGACAGGTTTTACTGTAGTCCGATTTTCACGAAACTTCATGTGGATGTTCATTACTATATGGCAATTCATGTTTGTTCAAATGAAATGGACATGTCCTTTGGGGGCCCTGCATGGGGCATAAATCTGATAGCACCGTATGAATTATAGAAAAATTATTAAAAAATCTTCTTCTCCAGAACCAGTCGGCAGAATCTTTTAATACTTGGTATGCAGCATTTTGGTATGGGTCTGATTCAAGTTTGTTCAAATCGGTCCCCTGGATTCATATTTGGGCTCACTATAGAAGCCCAAATTCGAACTTAGTGCATTTCAGGCAAATTTCTTAAAAAATCTTCTTCTCCAGATTCAGCATGCAGAATCTTTTGATATTTGGTATGCAACATTGTGGGGTGGATCTGATCCAAGTTTGTTCAAATTGGCCCCCTGGATTCACATTTGGGCTCAGTATAGAAGCCCGAATTCGAACTTAGTGCATTTCAGGCAAATTTCTTAAAAAATCTTCTTCTCCAGATCCAGCAGGCAGAATCTTTTGATATTTGGTATGCTACATTGTGGGGTGGACCTATTTCAAGTTTGTTCAAATTGGGCCCCTGGATTCATATTTGGGCTCACTATAAAAGCTCGAATTCGAACTTAGTGCGTTTCAGGCAAATGTCTTCAAAAATCTTCTCCAGATCCAGCAGGCAGAATCTTTTGATATTTGGTATCCAACATTGTGGGGTGAATCTGATTCATGTTTGTTCAAATCGGCCCCTGGGTTCATATTTGGACTCAGTATAGGAGCCCAGTTTGCACTTAGTGCATTTCAGGCAAATTTATTTAAAAATCTTCTTCTCCAGATCCAGCAGGCAGAATCATTTGATATTGGGTATGCAGCATGCTTATGGGATGAGATTCAACTTTGTTCAAACCAAGTCCCTGGGCTCATATTTGGGCTGACCGTGGTAGCCCGATTATAACTTAGTTCAAAATGAGAAATTTTCTTTAAAAATCTTCTTCTTCAGATCCAGCAGTCAGAATGTTTTGATATTTGGTATGCAGCATCCTTAGGGGGTGAGATTCAGGTTTGTTCAAGCCATGTCCCTAGGTCCATATTTGAGCTCACTGCGGGGGCCCGAATGATAACTTAGTTTGAAATGAGGAATTTTCTTAAAAAATCTTCTTCTTCAGATCCAGCAGTCAGAATGTTTTGATATGTGGTGTGTCACATCCTTAGGGGTGGGGGAGATTCAAGTTTGTTAATGCCAAGTCCCTGGGTCCATATTTGGGCTCCCTGTGAGAGCCAGAATTATAACTTAGTCAATATGAGGAATTTTCAGCTCACCAAAGGGAGCTCAACTTATCACTTGGCGTCCGTCGTCCATCGTCGTGAACATTTTTCAAACGACTTCTCCTCTGAAACCTCTGGTCCGATTTTCACGAAATTTCATGTGGAAGTTTCTTTAAAAATCTTCTTCTCCAGATCCAGCAGGCAGAAATCTTTTGATATTTGGTATCCAACATTGTGGGGTGAATCTGATTCAAGTTTGTTCAAATTGGCCCCCTGGGTTCATATTTAGGCTCAGTGTAGGAGCCCAATTTGAACTTAGTGCATTTCAGGCAAATTTCTTAAAAAATCTTCTTCTCCAGATCCAGCAGGCAGAATCATTTGATATTGGGTATGCAGCATGCTTAAGGGGGTGAGATTCAAGTTTGTTCAAGCCAAGTCCCTAGGTCCATATTTGAGCTCACTGCGGGGGCCCGAATGATAACTTAGTTCAAAAAGAGGAATTTTCTTTAAAAATCTTCTTCTTCAGATCCAGCAGTAGGAATGTTTTGATATTTGGTATGCAGCATCCTTACGGGGGTGAGATTCAAGTTTGTTCAAGCCATGTCCCTAGGTCCATATTTGGGCTCCTTGTGGGAGCTTGAATTGTCACTGCATTTGAAATGAGGAATTTTCTTAAAAAATCTTCTTCAGATCCAACAGTCGGAATGTTTTGATATGTGGTGTGTAGCATCCTTAGGGGGTGGGAGGGGGGGGGGGGGGGAGATTCAAGTTTGTTAAAGCCAAGTCCCTGGGTCCATATTTGGGTTCCCTGTGGGAGCCTGAATTATAACTTAGTCAATATGAGGATTTTTTAGCTCACCAAAGGGAGCTCAACTTATCACTTGCCGTCCATCGTCCGACGTCGTGAACATTTTTCTAAAGACTTCTCCTCTGGTCCAATTTTTACGAAACTTCATGTGGATGTTCATTACTATATGGCAATTCAGGTTTGTTCAAATGAAATGGCCACGTCCCATGGGGGCTCTGTATGGGGCATAACTCTGATAGCACCGTATGAATTATAGAAAAATTTATTGAAAAATCTTCTTCTCCAGAACCAGTAGGTAGAATCTTTTGATACTTGGTATGCAGCATCTTGGTATGGGTCTGATTCAAGTTTGTTCAAATCAAGTCCCTCAACCAATGTTGGGGCTCACTATGGGGGCATGAATTTTTTTTTTTGTGCAATTTAAGAAAAATTTTCCTCTCCAGAACCAATGTGCAGAATCTTTTGATATTTGGTATGCAGCATCTTGGTATGGGTCTGATTCAAGTTTGTGCAAATCGAGTCCCTTGATCAATATTGGGCTGCCTATAGGGGCATGAATTTTTCCTTAGTGCAATTTAAGGAAAAATCTTCTTCTCCAGAACCAGTGGGCAGAATCTTTTGATATTTGGTATACAGCATCTTGGTATGGGTCTGAATCAAGTTTGTTCAAATGGAGTCACTTGATCAATTTTGGGGCTCACTATGGGGACCTGAATTTTTACTTAGTGCAATTTAAGAAAAAAAAATTTAAAATCTTCTTCTCCAGAACCAATGGGCAGGATCTTTTGATATTTGGTATACAGCATCTTGGTATGGGTCTGATGCAAGTTTGTTCAAATTGAGTCCCTCGATCAACATTGGGGCTCACTAAAGGGGTGTGAATTTTTACTTAGTGCAATTTAAGAAAATTTCTTTAAAAATCTTCTTTTCCCGGAACCGATGGGCAGAACCTTTTGATATTTGGTGTACAGCATCTTGGTATGGGTCTGATTCAAGTTTGTTCGAATTAAACCTCCCCATTCAATATTGGGGATCACTATGGGGGGTGTGAATTTTTACTTAGTGCAATTTAAGAAAAAATCTTTAACAATCTTCTTCACCAGAACCAGTGGGCAGAATCTTTAGAAATTTGGTATGCAGCATCTTGGAATGGGTTGGATTCACATTTGTTCAAATTGAGTCTTTTGATCAATATTGGGGCTCACTATGGGGGCGTGAATGTTTACTTTGTGCAATTCAAGGAAAATTCCTTAAAAATCTTCTGCAGAATCTTTTGATATTTGATCAGCAGCATTGTCCCATTCAGTCCTGTTGATGTTTTAGCTCCACAGAGAGTATAGATTTACTCTGTAGAACCTTAAGAATAGCTTTTGATAAAATTTGTGTCTTAACAGTTTTGAACATTCGGTGAGCACCTAAGGCCCGCAGGGGCCTCTTGTTGAAAATCTACCAATCAGAATCAAAGAATGCCTCTGGCGGCCATGTTTTTCAACCCACGGGAACAAAATGAGGATTGTTTGTAGAGGACCTCCCATAGACTATCCCTGTCAGATTTGTTTTCACGTCACCTCGGCTTTCTCAGAGAAGAGGAAAATGTGATTTCCTATAGGGTTTTTACAGTAACTATAAGCTGCAATTGCGGCCATGTTTGTGGCTCAATCAACATTAAATGAGGATCACTGGTGGAGGGGTTCCCAGTTATCATTTATCTGAAGTTTCAAAACATTTGGCCTGGCAGTTTCAGAGGCGAAGATTTTTGAAAATCCACCAACCAGAATCACAGAATGCCTCTGGAAGCCATGTTTTCCATCTGACGGGAACAAAACGAGGATCGTTTGTAGAAGTCCTTCCATGGACCATTCCTGCCAAGTTTGGTTCACACCGGCTCAGTGGTTATAGAGAAGAAGATGAAAATGTGAAAAGTTTACAGATGCCAGATGACAGACGACGGATGCCAAGTGACGAGAAAAGCTCACATGGTCTTTCAGGCCAGGTGAGCTAAAAATGAAGAGCTGCTTTTGGAAGTGAAAAAAATTCTTTTAGAGGTATATTCTTCGATCCCTGCCAGGGGCAACTGCATTTAGGGCCCTCCATGTCAAATATTTTAGTTCGAGTTGATTATTGATTCAATTCTAGTTTAAAACCCGTGAGTCAAGTAATTTTTTAAGTCAATTCTTACAAAACCGATGGCCCAATTTCTTCTCAACAGAGAGGGATTTAACGTTCTTACATCACATAAATGCGACTTTCAGTCAGCTAACTATTCCATGTATACATATTTTGATACAAGCTACTGACCTTTCTTGCCTGTTAGAACCTCCAAGTAACAATTTTGACAAGTTTCAACACGTTTACCAAATTAGGCACAGCAGACTGGGTTGATCATGCAGTCAAAACACCAATAACAGATTAAGTGCACTCCGAGCACTCGAGTCCATATACTTCCGTCAACGGAAGTATACGGACTTGAGTGCATTTCATTCTACCCAAATAGAGTTATCTACCATCCATTGGGCGTTTCACCTTGAGAGCAAAGTCTTATCTTCAGGTGATGAATCCTGTTATGACTTATGTATAATGCCCACTTTACTAAGGCCGTGATGAGGTGTCAGCAAATCGTATTGGTATCATTTAACACTGATACAAAGAGGGTTTTGTAACAGATTTTCCTATTTCTTTCATGGCCAAACTGGATTATTGAATCATTTAGAGAAAGAACTCACAATGAAAACTCTGTCATTTACAGGGACCAAATCGACTCGAGAAAAAGGACATCCGCAAATCGGAGACGAGTCGAGACTCAACACGAGATTTGAGTAATCGCAGGGCCCTAATTGCAATTGGAGAGAACCACTGAACAACGGTAAGTGTCAAGACTCCCCAACTAGAGCTGCACGGTATATCGATAAACCAATATATACTAGTATTCAAACCAATATCGATTAATACCGATGTGATTACAAAAATACCGCTTTACCGTCATTATTTATTTACCCTCAATTTAATTTTCAAGATGTCTTGATTTTTTTAACTGTAGCTCCGAATGAATAATATTATCCTTTTATCCAAGGAATCGTCTGCTTGAGCCCTCATAACATACAAATTCAGCAGCTGAAAAAATAATTTTCAAAAGTTTCAAGAAAACTATATCATGTGACCCCTTATTGGAACAAGCTCTTTGAGCTCGTTCCAATGAGGGGGTCACATGATATATTTTTGTTGAAATCTTTGGTTAAAATCTTATAAACTAATTTTGAAAATAATAAATTTTGATATCGTCTGCGTTGGGTAATGGTTTTTAGAACTGCATCATCAAGACATGCTAGTTCATTCCGACTGTGATGCCTCAAGTCTCGATGGTGGTACTTGTGTTCATATATCTGCACAGTTTTCGATATACCGGTATACCGTGGTATTTTTTTGGATACCGATACCAGTATTCAGTTTTGAATATCGTGCAGTCCTATCCCCAACATACTAACTCCACACAAGCAGGGTTAGCATTGCTTGAAGACAAGTGCATCATCGACCATCGACATGCTGTACACCTTAGAACACCAGCTAAAGGTTTTCGGGCTTCGGGCCCGTGTAGCCGTCAGTTTCCCAATTGCGTCCATAGGGGACGTTCTCATCTAGACATTATATGAAGTCAAACCTACCAAGTTACAATGAAATCCCTTCATAAATATGACCTGTAGACTGTGCTAAAGGTATTCGGGCTTTGGGCTTGGGTAGCCATAATGGTTGAATGATCGCAACCAAAAGGGGACATTCTCATCTGGGCATCATCGGGAGTGATCCTACGAAGTTACAATGAAATCAATTCATAAATATGACCTGTAAACTGTGCTCAAGATTTTTAGGCTTCGGGCACCTGTAGCCATCACAGTTGACCAATCACAACCAAAAGGGGATGTCATCATCTAGGCATTATATGGAGTCAACCTAACAAGTTGCACTGAAATCCTTCCATAAATACAACCTATAGACTATACTAAAGGTCTTTGGGCTCGGGCAGCCCTAAAGGCTGAATGATCGCGACCTAAAGGGGATGTTCTCATCTAGACATTATTTGGAGTCATCCTACCAAACTACAATGAAATCCCTTCATAATTATGACCTGTAGACTGTTCTAAAGGTTTTCAGGCTCTGGGCCCCTGTAGCCGTCACAGTTGCCCAATCGTGTCCAAAAGGGGACGTTCTCATATAGACATTATATGAAGTCAACCTACCAAGTTACAATGAAATCCCTACATAAATATGACCTGTAGACTGTGCTAAAGGTTTTCAGGCTTCGGGCTCGGGCACCCATCAAGGCTGAATGATCACGACCAAAATGGGACGTTCTCATCTAGACATTATTTGGAGTTATCCTACCAACATAGAATGAAATCCCTTCATAAATATGACCTGTAGACTGTGCTAAAGGTTTTCAGGCTTCGGGCCCCATTAGCCGTCACAGTTGCCCAATCATGTATAAAAGGGGATGTTCTCATCTAGACATTATATGAAGTCAACCTACCAAGTTACAATGAAATCCCTTCATAAATATGACCTGTAGACTGTGCTAAAGGTTTTCGGGCTCGGGCAGCCATCATGGTTGAATGATCGTAACTAAAGGGGACAATCTCATCTGGGCATCATCTGGAGTGATCCTACGAAGTTACAATGAAATGCCTTCATAAATATGACCTGTAGACTGTGCTCAAAGTTTTCGGGCTTCGGGCACTTGTAGCCATCACAGCTGACCAATCACGACCAAAAGGGGATGTCATCATCTAGGCATTATATGGAGTCAACCTAACAGGTTACAATGAAATCCTTCCATAAATATGGCCTTTTGCCTATGCTAAAGCTTTTTGGGCTCGGGCACCCATCAAGGCTGAATGATCGCGATCAAAATGGGAGTTCTCGTCTAGACATTATTTGGAGTCATCCTACCAAGTTACAATGAAATCCCTTTATAAATATGACCTCTAGAGTGTGCTAAAGGTTTTCGGGCCCCTGTAGCCATCACAGTTGCCCAATCACGTCCAAAAGGGGACTTTCTCATCTAGACATTATTTGAAGTCAACCCACCAAGTTACAATGAAATTCCACATTAAACATGACCTGCAGACTGTGCTAAAGGTTTTCGGGTTTTGGGCTCAGGCAGTGGTCACGGTTGATAGATCATGCCCAAAAGGGGGCGTTCTCATCCAGGCATTATACAGAGGCATCCTACCAAGTTACAATGAAATCCCTTCATAAATATGACCCATAGACTGTGCTAATGGTTTTCGGGTTTTGAGCTCGGGCAGCCATACCGGTTGCCTGATCACGCCCAAAAGGGGACATTCTCATCTAGACATGACCCCAAACCTGCATATGAAACTTTGTGACGATCAGACAAGAACTGCAGGGTGTAGCCCGTGCTAAAGGAAAATGTGAACAGACTCACATACTCACAGCCTAACAGACTTCCACACGCGTGATGGCAATAGCTTATCTTCACTATGTCAAGTTAAGCTAAAAATTATCCCCCATATTTCACTAAGTTAAAATTTGGGCTTCCATAGGAAGACCAAATATTAACCCAGGGACTTGGTTTGAACAATCTTGAATCTGACCCTCACAACAATGATGTATGCCAAACAAGATTATTCCCCATATTACCCCAAGTTAAAATTTTGGGCTTCTGTATTGAGCCCAAATATGAACCAAGGGACCTCAGGTTAATAAACATGTATCTGCCCCTAATGGACTCCTGCCCCCCCCCTCACCCACGCCCCCCCCCCCTCCCCCACACACACACACACACACACACAGCACACCCTTACATAACCGATGGCAATTTGTCTTACCAGTCTGTTCTACTGGTCCTAAGGGTGCTTCATACAAAATAACAGCTCTCTGTTCTATGTCGTTTGGAAAATATGGGCAATTGAAAATATTTCCAGTGACCCAATACCCACATACCAAATTTGGTTCAAATCGGACAATTGGTTCTGAAAATAGAAATTTTGGGCATGGCCAAAAATCTAGCTCCTTCCATTACAAAGGCAAATATTACTCCACAAACTTCGTTTGAACAAACTAATTCTATACCTCAAAAGGAAGCTCAATACCATATATCAAGTCATTGTACCCACTGGTTCATGAGAAGATTTTAAACATATTTTGGAGCATTTCACCCCACCCCCTCCCTATGGGGCTGGGCATATTGAATTCAACAAAAATGCAGTGCTCCTTGGGGACCATCACTCACACAAACTTTCACTTGAATTGGCCCAGTGGTTTTGGAGGAGAAGTCCAAAACATAGTGTTGACGGACGACAGATACAAGGGATGGAGGGAAAGTGATTAGATAAGCTCAGCTTGATTAAGCCAAGGTGAGCTAAAAAGCCATTTCATGTGACCCCTCATTGGAATGATTGGTTTTTGTTTGAATTTTTAAAAGTTTTTTACTTAATTTGTAAATTATGCAGGAGAATATGGCCAGTTCGTTAGGTTCATTAGGTAAAGGGTTTAATGAAGCAGGTTTCAAGAAGTGTTCAACCGATTAACAAAAATGGTCCCTGACCGATTACCGGTTATTTGAGCTCACAATTGGCCGATTCTTATGCAGATTCCGATTGTAATACCATGCGCTACTAGACAAGTCGAGGCTCGAAAGAACTACATTAAACTGAACATTTTTCACAGTGTGAAACTCCGTTGGCCGTGGTCGTAGTTAAAGCACTAGTCGCACACACTTGGGCGGTAAACGTGGCTCTCAGAGCCACGTTTACCGCCCAAGTGCATGTGACTGGTAATTTTGCAGGAAACTGATTCGGTGGAGTGCAACCATCACTCTTCCGGTATGAACTGGCGAGTGCTGCAAGTACACTCAATTGTAATCTCTACATCTCGTTTAACTTGCATATCCCATAAATGGGGCATCTAATGATATTAAGAATACACACTGTGGTTGTTTCTCACCTTTATTGACATCATTTTACATAACAAAATGCTTGGCAACAATCAGTTGAACCGATGTTCCAGGAGCCGTTGCCATTGTCATACGATTACCCACAATCAGATGATTTTGGTGGCTGGTTCCGATCATCGGTTGAACACTAGTTTCAAGACCAAAACCAATGATCAATGATCCAGAACTTCCACCTCACTACATCGGAAAATTTTCATGCCCTGGCTTGAGGCCTATAACCATGCTCAATGTAATCCATGTATATATACGTCAGCATCATCCTAGAAAATCTACACTCAAATGAAAAAACTTTTTTGTCGTAACCTCAAATGCCAAAATTTTGATTTCTGTTCCTCCAAAGATGAATGAAACATTCACTCCACGATCCTTTCCACCTGTCAGATCAGGCATTGGAACAATCAGTCTTCCTGCAAACTGGCAGCCTGGATCATCACAACTCTGAACACCATCTTTCAAGGTGACAAACACTTCTAAAGAAATTGCGGAACTTGTATCACTTAATGGATAATATGTTTCATTATGACATTTTTCATCGATTTGTAGAGTTTGACCTTCAGAAATGCATTTATAAAAGGAGTTACAACTGTATTCCGTACCGTTCACAGTAACCTTATCCTTTTCTGAGTGTTTATCAGAGTTAAATGGTGCGTACACTTTCATCCCATATGTCCACTGGGCTACTCTGTGAGTTATAATTGTGGGGTTGTACCCATACATTATAGCACCTTTTAACACAGCAAGACCTGCATCCTCTGGAATAAAGAACTTCTTCTCTGGGAATGCATCTTTCATTGCATTTTGCATTGTTTTAGATTCTGAAAATCCACCTGCCATCAGAATAGTATCAACATCTTGCACAGCCTCTAAATCAAAAATGGTCTTCAAATGTGCCGATATGCTGTCAATTGCAGGCTGAAATAGTTTTTTAAAAGAATCCACTTGGATACGTAACTTATCAGCAGTCCATGATATAGATTCACCTAACTCTTTTTCTTTCAATAAAGCTTGGGGCTTTTTCCCATGTTTATCACGAATCATTTCTGCTAGAACTACAGGAATTCTGATGCTAACCTTGCCTGTCATATCTGGCTTTAGATCACGTTTACTAACCTCAAAGTCTTGTAACAAGTTGAAATAATCTTCAACACTCTCCTTCTGAAAATTTTCAAACACCTCATCTTCAGCAATTTGAATTAATAGTTTTATGAATTCTCTGTCAACAGCAGTTCCTCCCCATGCTCCACCACTAGCTTTGTGTATTTCTTTGAGGGCCCCATCCTCTCCTCTCTCATGAACAGTAATATCACATGTTCCACCTAATGAGATTAAAAAAAAATAATTAACTCATAATAGCTGTATTTATACATTCTAGCTTATGTAATGCACCAATTTCCATAGTTAACCATAGGGCTGCACAGTATTTGAAACTGAATACCGGTATCGGTATTCAAACAAGAAGAATGTTACTAAGGTAACACATACCCCCCCCCCCCCCAACACTTGTGACCTTCACCTTGCAGATGCGGCGGAAACTATTATACGCGACACACCTTCTGACTGTCCTTAACATTTGTAAAAAGTTTAACAATTGTACTATGATTCGTTTCTGAGTTATGGCTGAGACACGAATATTGACTGATTTTTAGTGTGACCTTGAAATGTGACCTTGACCTTGAAGGTACGAACCCGGCTATGGTGTGTGACACATCCTCTCATGGTCCTTTATAATTGTGTTAAGTTTGATGACTGTGGCCCTAACCAGGTTCAGTGTGACCTTGAAATGTGATCTTGACCTTGACCTTACGGACCTTGCTGTGGTGCGTGACACATCCACCTGCTGACCTTTACAATTGAGTGATGTTAGATGATAGTTTTGGAGTTGTGCTTGAGACACGATTTGTGACCCTGAACATATGAATGGTCAATTGTGACCTCCACCTTGCAAAGGCAGCGGAAACTATTATACGCGTCACACCTTCTGACTGTCCTTAACATTTGTAAAAAGTTTAACAATTGTACTATGATTCGTTTCTGAGTTATTGCTGAGACACGAATATTGACCAATATTTAGTGTGACCTTGAAATGTGACCTTGACCTTGAAGGTACGAACCCGGCAATGGTGTGTGACACATCCTCCCATGGTCCTTTATAATTGTGTGAAGTTTGATGACTGTGGCCCAAACCGTTTTCGAGTTATTGGCTCGGACACACACACACACGGACGGACGGACACATGCACACTTCAATCACTATATGCCACTCGACCTAAGTAGGGGGGCATAAATGAAAGTGTTAATGACACTGTAGCTCAACTTGTTAAGACATGTGCATGTATAGTATGTGACACAGCAATGACAAACATCTAGGTAATGACCTGATAACAAAGGTACATATAAAGTATTGTAACAGTCTGTACATAAATACTGACCGTAGCATGTAACAAATGTATAGGTAAAGTATTGTAAAGGTGGGTGACAGTCAGATGCTGAACTAGAAAAGAAATCTTTGAGTCCCAGAGTGGGTCTGACTGAACCCCAGAATATTTATTCTCACAGCACAGTGATAACAAAGGCACCCCAAAACACACTCGTTCCTGTCCCAAGGTGAAAACAAAGGTACCCAATAAGTTTCGTGAAGATCAGTTCATAAATACGAGCTGTATAGAAGTTGTGACAAAAAACTGATTGGATCTAATTTCAGTACAAAATGGCCATTGGCAGCCATCTTGAATTTTGGACTGCACCCAGAAACACTTGTTCTCGTCCCAAGGTGATAACAAAGATACCCAAGAAGTTTCGTGAAGATCGGTTGATAAATACAGCCTCTAGCCCGAGCAGTCATGTTAATCTTCCAAAATTTTTTTCAGGGAGATTGAAGAAAATTTTCAGGGAGATGACATGATTTTCAGGGAGATTTTTTTTTGCGCGTAGAAGCCACGTGTGGATCAATTTTAAATACAAATTAATACCAAATACCCCCCCCCCCCTCCCCCCCCCCCCCCCACCCACACAGACATAACAGGAAACAGTCCAACAACAATACATCAAAGGAACATACGCCAACGTTCTACTAACCGGTGGTGAGTGACCCAGACCTGTTAACCTCTGGAGGTGACTGTCAGTGAGATTTTGATGAGCTCCCAGTGAGACTCGGATGCTTGTCAGTGAGATTTTTGCACGTGGGCAGCACATCAATAATTTCCATGTTACCACCCCCCCCCCACCCCCCCCCCCCCCACACACACACACACACACATACATTAAACATTCCACCCTAATGTGTTTTATTTGAACAATTTGTCCTTTCAAAAGCCAAAACATAGAAATATAGAGAAAAACAGAAATCAAAAATATGGATGTGGTCATGTGCCAATATCTGAGTTGTTCCAATGACATCCATATTTCAATGGTTTTATGTACAAAATGTTTGGAGATATTTTCGACCTTTTCAAGACTATATCAGTTTTGACGCTGTGTTGAAAGTTTTGGATCTATTTGGGAAATTATGGGTACTTGCGGCGACCTGCGGCGATCTGTGGTGTTTAGGCACACCCCGAGCCCAGTTGTTGTGGTAATTCGATCTGCCAAAGCCCAGCGCCCCACCTAACCACACCGGGTACTCATTGGAAGTAGTTGGTCATTTACGAAGGGGATTTGGAATGGGGTGATCATTTTTCAGTGAAACGTGAACATTATGCCACAGCCAGCCCAGGACGAAACATCTCCGGGATATTTAATTTATTTTGTTGTCCATTTATCACAACGAATGAAAAAACGTCCAAGTGCCGTAAATTAGCAACTTTTTAGAGATTTTTTTCACCAAAAACATAATTTTTTTCACAGCCTGCTTTAGAAAATTGCGAATCAGAAATTTTTCCCAATATATTCAAAATTACAGCAACTCATATGTTTGAGCCGTTTGTCTGCAAAATTGGCTATAATTATCTGAAGTGAAAGTGAAATCCAAAATGCACAATAATAAATTTGTGCGTATTTTTGCACATGTTCGATTGGACAAAATTTATGCGTATGGAACTTATTTTTCGATTTGACTGCTACCTGTATACAAGCAAAGGTGTGCCTTTAATATATAATCAATTTCAGCAATTATCCTGCATCTCAAATTCATTTAATCCGCCTGTCAAACGTGTTGCAAATAATCACAACACGGCCATTGACAGAAATGAGATTGGTCACCAGTTCTTACGTAAGTGGTGACGTTTCACACAAACTTAATGACCTTGCCATTGAGAGTAGAGCACATGCTTTTGTATTTGTAAACAAAAGCTGGTGGATTCAGTTTTTGTCTGGTATGTCGACTTTCCGGGAGATTTTGGCCCAAATTGACTCCCGGGCGGGAGGGGATAGCTAATTCCGGGAGAATCCCGGGCATTCCGGGAGAGTTAACATGTCTGAGCCCGAGCCGTATTGACATGTGCACTTACAATGTATAAGTAGCACTGAATAAATCAAAGTTCATCTAATTTGCATAATTTCTGCACGAGAAAAAAACCTGTACTATATGTGATGTATTCCATGTTACTAAACATTCATACAAAAATTTATTCAAATCAGAACTTTCATACAGAAGTTCTGTACAAAAGACTGATTGTACAAAATGGCTGCTGGTGGCCATCTTGAATTTTGGACCACACCCCAAAACACTCGATCTCATCCCACGGTGATAACAAAGGTACCCAAGAAGTTTCATAAAGATTGGTTCATAAATACGGCCTCTAGCCTAAGCCGTATAGAAGATGTGTACAAAAAACTGATTAGACCTAATTTTGGTACAAAATGGCCACTGGAAACCATCTTGAATTTTGGACCGCACCCAGAAATACTCGTTCCCGTCCCAAGTTGATAACAAAGGTACCCAAGACGTTTCGTGAAGATCGGTTGATAAATACAGCCTCTAGCCCGAGCCGTACTGACATGTGTACTTACTGTGTGTAAGTAGCACTGAAAAAATCAAAGTTCATCTAATTTGCATAATTTCTGCACGAGAAAAAAACCTGTATTATATGTGATGTATCCCATGGTACTAAACATTCACACGAAAAATTATTCAAATCAGTGCTTTCATATGGAAGTTCTGTGCAAAAATCTAATTGCACCTAATTTTGTACAAAATGGCTGTCATCGGCCATCTTGAATTTCGGACCACACCCAAAAACACTCGTTCTTGTCCCATGCTGATACCAAAGGTACCCAAGAAGTTTTGTAAAGATTGGTTCATAAATACGGCCTCTAGCCCGAGCCGTATTGACATTTGCACTTACAGTGCTGAAAGTAACACTCAATACATCAAAGTAAGTCTAATTTGCATAATTTACGCACGAGAAAAAGACCTGTATTATATGTGATGTATCCCATGGTACTAAACATTCATACAAAAAAACTATTCAAATCAGAGCTTTCATATGAAAGTTCTGCGCAAAAATCTGATTGCACCTAATTTTGTACAAACTGGCTGCCAGCAGCCAACTTGAATTTCGGATCGGACCCCAAAACACTCGTTCTCGTCCCACGGTCATAACAAAGATACCCAAGAAGTTTCGTAAAGATTGGTTCATAAATACAGCCTCTAGCCTGAGCCGTATTGAATTGTTGATGAACAGACAGACAGACGGCCAGATGGACAGACTGACGACTGGCCATGGCATAAGCTCAAATTTGGCTTCGCCAAAGTTGAGCTAAAAATACTGCGGTATACCAGTATATCGAAAGACTGTTCAGATATCTGAACATACGTATATATATGTACCATAATCAGGATTTGATCCTTCACAGTCGGAACAAATCAGCATGCCTTGATGATGTAGTTCGAATGACTCTTCTTTACCCGACGCAGACGATATCAAAATTCATTTTTTTAAATATTAGTTAATCAAATTTTTCAAAAAAATTTCAACAAAACCATATCAAGTGACCCCTCATTTGAACGAGCTAATAATATTTGTTCAACTGCACAATTAGTGTATTACTCGGCACAATGCGGCCAATTCGTTAAGTACAGGGATAATATTATTCTTTCAGGACTTCAGTTAAAAACTCAGGACATCTTGAAAATGAAACTGTGGGTAAATAATGAAGATGATAAACTGATATTTTTGCAGTTACCCTGGTATTCAATCGATAATGGTTTGATTACCGGTATGTATCAGTTTATCGATATACCGTGCAGCCTCCAGTGGAGTCCAGGAGTCAATACTATAAAACTTTTACAATTGTATTTTCTAGAATTGTATTTTCTACCTATTAATATAACCGACTAAAATGAACCATCAGTATTTTAAAAGATATGGCAATTTGCCAGTTGGCAAATTGCCACATCTTTGAAAATGCTAATGGTTCATTTTAACCCATCTAAAGTCATAACTGGAAAATACAATTCTAGAAAATACAATTGTAAAAGGTTTATAGTATTGGCCCAGGGAGGCGCCTCCCCCACCAAACCCCATGGATTCCCTAAAAATCTTGAAGTCTATGATCTGCAAGATGCATCAACTATTAACAGAGGACAAACCTCACTTGATGAAAACTGACATCCTTTCGAGTCTAAAAAAAGTCTCCATATTAGAGATGGGCGGTATCAGAATTTAGAGTTTGGTATCGGTATTTTTAAGGTGGTATACCTCGGTATTGGTTTGGTATTCGGTATCTGACTTGACTGCGAAATGCTGACAGTACAAAAGGGGAATTCATATCAGGGAAATACAGAATAAGCTGTTCTTATATCATTCTACCACATCACCACAAATGTCACTGCCCTATTTCAGGCACATGCAATCCCAGAGCATGTGCCATGGACAAGACATCTTCAGGAGGTCTTGCTGTCAATAGACAAAGCACCTGGGCAGTGATTTTTATATGGCCACTCATATGAGCAGGCCGTATTATGGTAGGGCAATGTCTGTCGTCCGTTAACTTTTGTTTGTCCATGCATTAACTTGAAAACAATACATCCAACAGATACTGTTTCTTTATGATTGATTAGTCATGACTAGAGGATGGTTCCTTTCGACAACCAGCATTCTGGCATATCCAATATGGCCACCACAGCCGTACAGTTAAAATTAGAAGTCCCATCATGAAATGTGCAGAAATAGCACGTCGATCTGCCCGTTAATATATGCGTTAGCACCTTACTAAGGCTATCAAATTCTGTACATATGGCCTGTGCACAAGCAATGTTTCAGCCAATGGACCTCTGGGAAACCCGGAGGTCCATTGGCAGAAACATTGCTTGTGTTTGCTATGAGTAACCAGGAGAACCTGCCGTGCTTTGGATGCCATTCGATATGGCAATTGCGCGCAATTCCTGTGCGCAATTAAGCCTAGATAAGTGCACTATTGGTGACAGGACTTCTAGTTTTAACTGTATATTGATCCACCGCCTGGCTGTGCACTTGTTAGACATTAGGCAGCCAGGTCTTGGCTAGAAATCACTTCTAAGCAGCTGGGCAAGTACCATACCAGAAAATAAGTGGTTAGACAAGGACAATGTCAGGTGCAAAAAGGCCAATGTCAGACTGAGGTTTAAAATCATCAGTCAAATAGTCTGATGCTAAAATTATCAAGGAAGTTCAGTGATCAGAATATACATTTTGTACTATGTCAGATATCATTCTTAAATGACAGACATGATTTATTTGGTGTCTGACATTTTGTCTGGAAGCACAATGAAAATTATTTTCAGGCTAGGCAAGTACAGGTTGCATGGAGTCTATAGTGAGAATTCAGGACAATTGCCCAAGCCCTTGAGGGTTAAAAAAAAATAAAAAAAAAACCCATCCCTTTCTTTCATGAAAATGAACTCTTCAGTTCCTATAAAGTCTCAATAGGGCCTTATAAATAGTGAATGGAGAAAAATTTTAAAATTCAGACAGTTTCAGAATTAAACAATTGATTACATTTGGTTTTCCTGTATGTCCCGGATACAGTAGAATCTTCTTAACTGAATATCCATTTTGCCAGTGAAAATTATTCAATTAGCAGGAGTATCCAATTAACAGGGATTTGGTCAGTTTCCTGTGTTCTGGAGGAAAACTGAGCATTTATACTATTATATCTTGTTTGACAGAGCTCACAGAGCTCTGTCAGACAAGATATAGTAGAATAAATGCCTGCTTTGGATGTAGTGAGGTCTAAATGGTTGATAAATAAGGGGAATTTGGTGAGTGTCACAGTAATTTTTTCGACATATTACAAAAATTTAAATACAATTAACAGGAGTTTACTCTACAACCCATATGCAATTAACAGATCAAATTTGTACTGAAGATATAGTAAATGGTTTTGTGTTTGAAAATTATGTTCAATTAACAGGGATATACAATTAAGAAATATCCAAATTAAGTGGGCTCCACTGTATAGGTATAATCTGATTTGTTTTCCGGTATGTCCAGGCTATCAGTATCTGATTGGTTTTTCTGGTATATGCCCAGGATACCGGTATCTGATTGGTTTTCCAGTATTTCCAGGGTATCGGTATCTGATTGGTTTTTCGATATATTGCCCATCTCTACTCCATATAGGGCCGTGTGGGGCTTATTTTTCAAGAATTTCTCCCCTGGATTTATTTATTGATGTTTTTAAGGTCACATTTTTATGCACAATGGCTAATCATGACCGTGGCAGTTTTATGGGTGGAGGAAGCCGGAGTACCCGGAGAGAACCACCGAGCAACGACGAGCAGCTTCCAGCTCCCCAACATCGCAACTCCGCACTGCAGCACAGGCAGGGTTAGATTGGTTGAAGACATGCGTACCATCGACGTGCAGTACACCTTAGTACACGGCATCATCGTGCCCCCACATGGGCAAAGGGGGTGAAGTGTCTTGCCCAAGGACACAACGTGGTTGCCGCAGGTGGGATTCGAACCATGGACCTCTCGGCTTGCAGCTTGCACCTCTACCTACTGAGCCACCACGCCCCTCTCTCCTGGATAAACTTTTGAAAATTAGCCCCTAACTCCACCAGAATGGAAGGGAAACCACGTTCATATCTTTCCCCAACTCAGGATTTTGATCTTTGCGATATGCCGGTGGTACGAAAAAGATGTGACCCCCCCCCCCCCAAAAAAAAAAGAAAAAAGATCCTTGTGCCCCCATAATATAGGTTCAACGCTACATACCTCTGTTAATGCTGTACCCAATGTAATGTCCTTGTGCCCCCATAATATAGGTTCCAGGCTACACACCTGTGTTAATGCTGTACCCAATGTAATGGCCAATGTAGGGTCGGCACTGTTTGCCAAATCTGCCCTACAAATTTCATTTTTTTTAATTTTTGCCTCCAAAGCCCAGCTTATGATGAGAATTTGAACCTCTCGGTGGAACAAGCTTGTCAAGTTCATTTCAATGAAGGGGCATAAGATAAATTTTGGTGGCCAAAATTGGAAAATTTTAGTTACACCGAAATAATTTTTTGTGAGTCCTAATTGTGTTTGGTGAAAGATTAAACATACCAGTACAGTAACCACAGCTTTGAATGAAGACCAAATTTATTTAATGAGTAAAAATTTAGAATAACATTTTCATAAGTTGCAATGTCATTGGTAATAAATAGAGGATATCTACACTATTTTAGTGAATATCGGAAGAGCTCATGAAATATAAAACTTTCAGATCCACACGAATGAGATACTTCTTGATATTCACTGAAACAGCATACATACTCGTTTTGTTATATGCTATGTGATATTTTAATATGCAATATTCAGCCCAATTTGACTGCAAACAGTTTCAAGACAATAACAAAAAGCAGCTGATAGTTTCTTTAAGGCGACTCGCGCAAGCGCTCACAAAAAATAAAACTTTCAGGTCCACACTCATGAGATATATAATAGGGTTGCACAGTATATCGATAAACCGATATATACCGGTATTCAAACCAATATCGATTGAATACACATGTACCGGTGTAATTACAAAAATATCGGTTTAGCGTCATTATTTATTTACCCACAATTTAATTTTCAAGATGTCTTGAGTTTTTTAACTGTAGCCCCGAATGAATAATATTATCCCTTTATCCAAGGAATCGTCTGCTTGTGCCCTCGTAATATACAAATTCAGCACTTGAAAAAATAATTTTAAAAAATTTCAACAAAACTATATCATGTCACCCCTCGTTGGAACGGGCTCGTTGAGCCCGTTCCAATGAGGGGTCACATGATATAGTTTTGTTGAAATCTTTGGGAAAAATCAGCTAAACTAATTTTGAAAATAATAAATTTTGATATCGTCTATGTTGGATAAAGGTTTTAAGAAACGCAACATCAAGGCATGTTAATTCATTCCGACTGTGATGCCTCGAGTCTCGATAGTGGTACTTATGTTCAGATATCTGAACAGTTTCCGATATACCGGTACACCATGGTATTTTTTTGAATACCGATACCGGTATTCAGTTTTGAATATCGTGCAGCCCTAATATATAATCACAGATTTAAACCCTAGGGATGAGGAATGATAAATATTTGTTGCCCATAACAATATTTGATGATTATTTGAAAATTATTTAATTAAATTTGTTTCATTAAATACTTCTCAATCTATTCTTTATCGGGGACTATTTCCTGATATGGACACTACAGACAAACAATGCATCTTGAGCATTAACATTATCACAGGTTTTACAGAGGCCACCGCTTGTTTCTTGTACCATTTATCAAGCCTGGAAATAAACAGACTGTCATCTGTAGACTGAGGTCCTCAGAGGGTAAATTTGGTGATGCTACCCTGCACAGCAGTGTAGCGTCACAAAATGTACCCTCTGTGAATCTCAATCTGAATCAAAATGTCAAGTCAAAACAGAAAGAGGTACCCAGAGTATAAATTGGCTGATTTGTATGGTATAGCATCATCAAATTCCCCCGCTGGGGACCGTATTCTACGAATGACAGATTGCTTATTTCCAGGCTTGCATTTATGTGTTTTGGGGGTTTTTGGATCATACAATAAATAGGATCTTCACCTCATCCCTTGTTTATATCAACATTTACAAAACTAATCCATTTAATTAGATATGAACCTTGCTTAAGCTTAGTTCAATTTGCTGGTTTTATAAAGGTCGATATATATACATATTATTATAACATTGTGTTGATCCGTGTCGTAGTATCACATCGAGTTGAGGTGGCCAGATTGTCGGATCACACTCGCTGTGATCCGACAATCTGGCCACCTCAACTCGACATGATACAACGACACGGATCAACACACTTATGATGATAGGTTTATTATATGACTGACACACTAACAGTAACTTAATTTGCTTACCTCGTTTTACTTATTCCCTAAAGCCGGACATAAAAATAGCAGACAAAACTTTGTAAACAACGGCAATGGCTTCTCTAGTTACAAAGTCTATTTTTAACGGATAAATAGTCCGATGTTATTCATACGGAAATTCTCGGTAATTTCCATAGGAGTGTGATGTGGATTTTTGATCGAGGAAAATCTCACCTGGTGTTATCCGACAGTCTGGATAAAACCATCGAACAGTCGTGGTATTTAGGGTAAAAATATCACAGTCATATAATAAAAACTGGGGACTTGATGGAGATCCTCTACAGTACAGTCACCATGGACTGTTCATAAATCACGTGTGGGCAATTATGTCCATGCATGCATTTACCAGGTAATAAAAATCATCATCAGCAAAATTTTAATTAATGAAGCACCGGGTTGTACCTGATGCTTTATTAATTAAATTTTTGTTTATTATTCCTATAATTATTGTATGGAATATAATATTATTACAGGAGTGCTCTGGCTTAGTGGTTAGTGAATTAAACTTCAAACCAAAAGGTCCACGGTTTAATCCCCATCAGAGGTAGCAGCACTGTGTCCATGGGCAAGGCACATCCCTATGGCTCAAGTGGGGGGCACAGAGGAAACGTGTACTAATGCATATTGCATGTTAGTGATGAACCGATTATCAAAACATGCTATCAACCGATTACTGATTATTTCTCTGCCGATTATGTTGATTCCGATGGTTGAAATACGACACAGAAGAAAATCTGTTACCAGTGTTGGTGCCTGTTATACTACAGAATTTCGTTGATAAATCATCAATTACGAAAGCTTAGTACCACATAAGTTCTCAGAGTATCTATATTTAGTGCTGGGCAATATCAGCCAAAATAATATTCGCACTTTCGTTGGGGTGTGAGGAACAGGTCTTTATTAATGATATAACCACACGATATTGTTCTCATAAAGATTGTGTTTTATTCCGGTAAATAGTGTTAATACAGTTTTGTGTAAAGAAACAATACACTTGGCTGCAGTAACCAGGAATATACTGAGCACACATACTTTGTGTCTTAAGTGAATAATAATTTTGATGTTAATGTGTGTTGTGAAGTTGTATAAAGCATGGTTTACATGTGTATCAGACAATGTTCTTTTGTCAACTGTTTACCTCCCTTGAAGTGTTTCTCCAATGCTCACATTAACTCGACAATCTACAGGAAATGGTGGCGATCTCGTACCGATTACAGTTGGTAAATTCCGTAATATCTCTGTTCTGGAAATCCCTAAATTTTCTGCTATACACTACACACATTTTTAATGCGGAAACTTTATTGAAATGGCCAGATATCAAAGGGATTTTTAATAGTCCGTGTTAAATATAGAATAACCGGAAACTACCGGTTGTTATAATTGGCCGATGACACAAAACCGGCCGGTTCCAAATGCCGATTCTGATTATCGGTTCATCACTACTGCAAGTCAATGATGCACTTGTCTTCAACCAATGCTAACCCTGCTTGTGTGGAGTTGGCATGTTGGTGAGTGGCAGTTGCTCGTCATTGATCGGTGGTTCTCTCAAGGTACGGCAGATTGCCTCTCTCATAAAACTGTCCGACACAAGGTGACCCTGGCTATCAAAACTGTCAATGAACAGCAATAAGTGAATTAATGAATATTGTGGCATCTGTATAAATACTGCCTAGCCGTAGATAGAGACCAGTCCACGTCAGCCAAACTGTATATTTTGACAGAGGTCATTTAGCTCTGTTGAACAAGATATAATATATAGAGGATATTCACGAAAATTTGATGAATACTGAAAATATCTCGTGAGTGGCTACAAAGAAATATGAGGATCTTCACGAGCGACGCAGTCGCGAGTGAAGATCCTCATATTTCTTGTAGCCACGAACGAGATATTTTCGGTATTCATCAAATTTTCGTGAATTTTCTTTTTATTTAATGCTCTACGACTACAAACTCTCCAATTTGTGGCCTTTATTTGCCATTAAGGCGCAAAATTTATGTGCCGAACCGGCGTCCATACAAAAATTACAACAACCAAACTGCAACCATTGGAATGTGTGAATATCCGCACAAAAAGTAGTCCTGTCTTATTTCTCCCCTAACTTTACGATTTACCAAGGCTGGCGAATTGAAATAATCGCAATGTGTTTCGAAGAAATAGAACAATAACAAAAAACACCACTTTCTTATTTTCAATAACAAGACACGTCATTTTATTTTTTTTGAACTCAATGCACTGAAGACGTGTGAAGTTGAACTGAAGAAATTTGAGAGTGATTTCGGCTTTTCGCTGGAAGGTGAATGAGAAAGTCAAACTTTGAAACCGCTGATTTAATGAATTGATTTAGTCACTGTCACTATCAATTATTCGAATTCGTTTGTATTTGGGACTCTGGAATTGATTACTGATGTGCTGACTCGTTTAAAGTACATGTGATTCGTCATCCGAACCTACGATGAAATATCGATTTCTAAATATCATTTTGATATTTCGTTTTGCCGACCGACAGGGGAATATGACTTAATTTTTCAGCGTGAATTGATGCCTGAGCATTAAATAAAAATGCATTTTTTAGATGCACTGAGGCATGGTTGACCTATAACTACAGTTACAACTAAAAGTCCTGTCCTGAAATGCGCACATATAGCGCGTTGATCTGCACGTTAATCTACGCGTTATGACCATAGTAAGGCTATCAAATTGTGTACATGTGGCCTGTGCACAAACAATGTTTCAGCCAATGGACCTCCGGGTAACCCGGAGGTCCATTGGCAGAAACATTGCCTGTGTTCGCTATGAGTAACCAGGAGAACCTGCCGTGCTTTGGATGCCATTCGATATGGCAAATGCACGCAATTCCTACGCACAATTAAGCCTAGGTAAGCACACTATTCGTGACAGGACTTCTAGTTTTAACTGTAAGGAGAATTTGGTGATTGTAGGGTAATTTACTGACATATTACAGATTGTTTTATTTTATTCGATTAATAGGTATTTATTTTGTACTGAAGGTATGGTAAATGGTTTTGTGTTTAGAAATTTTATGCCATTAACAGGATTATTAAATTAAGAGATATCAAATTAAGCGGACTTCACTGTTTTACCCTTTGCTATAGACAAAGAGAAAACAACACTTGCCAGAAATAACTAAAATTTTGCCTTTTCTGCCTAAAAAAATTGCTTATGTTGAGCTTATTCAAGTTGGGGGACCCATTGAGGCAAAACTTGAGTAAAACATATTTAGTATCCCCAAATCTCACCTTCATTAGATTCACACCACTAATTACATTTTTTGTTGCTTTCCATGGCCCGCCTTTGGGGGGGACCTCCTTTAACCCTCCTTGTTTGCATGTTGGTTTACAGTTTAGATGATATATAATTGTAATTAATCAATAAAAGTCTACAGAATTTATTTTCTAAACTCACCTCCAAGATCCAGTATAAGAAATCTTGTTCCAGCCTTTGATAACTGAAGTGTAGATCCATCTGTCATGATTGATTTTTCTGTGGGCAATGTCTGACAAAAAATAGAGGCTGCTTCGGGTTCCAGTGCTATGCTTAACTGATCGCCATCAATTCCAGCCTGCAAAACAAAACCCACCAAGATTTTTATCACTCAACAGCTCTGTGTGCACTGATGTATCATGATACAGTAGAATCCTCTTAATTGAATATCCATTTTGCCAGTGAAAATTATTCAATTAACAGGAGTATACAATTAACAGGGATTTGGTCAGTTTCCTGTGTTCTGGAGGTAAACTGAGCATTTATTCTATTATATCTTGTTTGACAGAGCTCATAGAGCTCTGTCAAACAAGATATAATAGAATAAATGCCTGTATTGGATGTAGTGAGGCCAAAAAGGTTGATAAATAAGGGGAATTTGGTGTGTGTCAAAGTATTTTTTTCGACATATTACAAAAATTTATATACAATTAACAGGAGTTTATTCTACTACCCATATGCAATTAACAGATCAAATTTGTACTGAAGGTATGGTAAATGGTTTTGTGTTTGAAAGTTAAAAAATTTATAGTAATTTATATATTTTTTATACTTACCAATGACCCAGACATAGCTGGTGCTAACTCTTAAAATATAGGGCCAAACACAAATTTTGCCCCCCAATCCCCAAAATTTGCATCTAAAACTAAAGAAAACATGTCCAGAAAGGCCCTCCACACCTCGCCCCCACTGCGCATGCGCAGTGTCCAGGACGTTCCGAAATTGGCGCCATTTATCATTCTAATAACCAGTGCCTGGTAAGCGCTATGTACTCAGCGGGGAGGCAAGAGTTCCCAACTCCTGGGAGGGCCATCCCCGTCTGGGTCATTGGTAAGTATAAAAAATATATAAATTACTATAAATTTTTTAACATTTTTATACTGTACCAATGACCCAGACATAGCTGAATAGTAAAAAGGCTGGAGGGCCAAGGACATAGAGCAAAATGGAATACGCTCAATAAAATAAAATAGAGTCATCCCCTGTAGGGAAAAGAAGTAATAGGCCTTACATGTATCTTTCTTATTTATGATAAATTAGAAAGATACAACACCTTCCAAAAATTGAGCTTCATACATCCATGTACTCTATTAATATCCAATAATCCTTATACTAATAATTTTTAAAGCAAGCCAATAATAAAGTAAGTCTAGAGAATAGAGACTCTTATACTCCTAAAAGTGTGTGAGAATTGCATAATCATGTCCGTTGACATATGCAATATTCAAAAGCTATACTTTAAAAACTAAGACTTGAATGAATTTTATAAACTTAAACTTCTCACTAAACAACCATCCCAATAACAGCTCAGAATTACTAACTCCGGAGGAGGTATCCCCTTGTTTTCATAGTAAAAACAGGTGACCCAAGGGAACACCCTCCCCCCCCCCTTTTTCTTGCCCTGGGTCAAATAGCCCAGAGCGAAGAGGGCAGCCGAACGGAGACACTGCCGAAACAGACAGCCTACCTAGCTATAGTAGCAACTGTTAAGTGAATGACATTCTGAGCAGTAGATAATAGACCTAACAATAGAGGCCTCCAGAAATGGACTCGATATTTCTGAGATAAAATTCATGAATGGATGGCTGAGCGCAATGAGCAGCCTTCAAAAATCTATAATAGCAACACTATTAATGTAAGCCCAAGAAGTAGAAGAACTCTTACTTCAAGAGCCGAAATTTTAAGCACAACTGCTAAGCCAATGATATACCATAAGCAGTACGCTAGTTAATAGAATCCATTAACAATAAAATGGAGCGTAACGTCCTTCTACTAGACATCAAAGACAGAAGAAGCTTACGCCCTTGTAATAAACAGATATCTGTTTATAAATACATAACTGTACCCGGAAAGAGTAAAGGCCTATGCCCATACGAAGACGGAAGGACCTTAAAATAATAGGTTCCGGATAATAGGAGCCTAACTCTTATGCAACAAACCAACCTAAATAGTAACGGAAGTATTGATTCCGAAACTATGAAAGTGAAAATCATCCATCGATAGTGCATGAAACTCACTGACTCAACAGTAAAAGAGAAACCAACAGAATTACTGTCTAAAAGGTCAGAATTTGAAAACTACTGTTTCCAGAGGCTCAAATGATTACTTAGCTAAATAAGAACCGAAGTTAAAATCCGTATAGGAATTTAATCTAAAGATTCTAAGTCTATTTATCAAAAAGTAACTAACTGACTTAGATAAAGAGACAAAAGACTCAATTGTAAACTATCGTAGAGTGCATAGGTATGAGGTAACATAAACCTATAACCTAAATAACAACAGGCTGCAGTAGATCTTGTGAAACAAGTATACTAAAAACTAGCAATGCGTAGTATGGAGGGATCAACCATATGAACATAATGATCCCTACACCACGACGGAAGAGCCTCCACTTTAGTCGCATAGAATAGCGAAGAAGAGGATCTCCTATAGTAAGAAATCGCGTCCAAAGCTCGTCCAGTACAGTGCTTACAATGCAATACGGACCACACAACGGAATACATGAAGGTTGCGACCTTGCTGGTTGTGATAAAGATGACACGATTACCCAGTGAAAAAAGATCCTCACATAGAGGAAGATTTCACGTTAAGATCCACAGTAGACAAGAGAGTAAATTACTCATGATCTCTGTGAAGATAGAGATGCTATCAACAGAAATGTATTGTGGTTGTTAATCTTAGCAATACCTGCTAAAACAACAGCGCCGGAGGATACGCATATCCTATCATTGCGTCCTATAGATCAATAGAGCGTTAACAGTATTAGCTCAGAGATCTGGACAAGCCAACACATACGTCTGCAATTGATTAGCAAGCTGTGTCATAATAAAACATCATTGGGCGCTCCCATAGATAGCAAATCTGATTAATACTTGTTTGTTGAGAGTCCATTCTGACAGCAACAAGCGACCCGTAAGAGAACGGGAGTGCGATAAAACAATCAGACGACCCCGAATATGACGGACCAAAACTGAACTTGGTGTACTATAACCAACAGACGGATTCTTTCCATTAAATTGAATAACGGAAACGAAAGAGTGCCTCCCTGGTTCCGGAGATACGCCACTACTGTCGAATTAAAGGACAGGAATTTGGGCATGCATTTCTGAATAATGTTCATGCAATGACATAAAGCAAGCCTAAAAAACATTATTCCGCGGAAGTTAAACTGATAGCTAAAAGACTGCGGAACCCAAAGACCCTGGCACTTCGAATCCGTAGGGATCAGTATATATCCCAATCTGTTTGACTGGCAACCGTCATAACAGCCACACTAGGGTCCGGCAACTGCGGCGGCACTCTCTGAGTCAACCACCGAATGTTTGCCCCAGTCTGAATCTCTTGTAACAGTAGATAGACAAGAGAATGTATAAACCAAGCAATTCATGGATTGCCGGAAAGTTGCCGTCGAAGAGAAGCTCCTCCGAGAACGAAGCGACTCTGAGAGAGTTCTTAACCTACTATCCACGCGTGGATGTAGCTAGGGCTGCATCACGTCTAAACACTCCAATCAGCCACTGAAGGGCGGAGTTATACGTGAACAAAATACTGCCCTCAAAAGAAATTACATTGAGAATAATATCCCGTAAATCTTTTCTTGAAGACGTAATGATAACGCCTCAGTAAGGCGGATTACGTATAATAAAGCGTCTAAGTTAAGTCTACTATACATAATGTCGTTCCCAATATTGAAATTGGAAAAGACATAAACGGCGAAAAAGAATATATGCAGTCTTTAATCACACCGTCTAGACGCATATGAACTCTCGGTTTGCCCTGCTCTGCCAAAATAAACTATATGTAAAAAAGATAAAATGGCAGAAATGAGCCACGCGGACAAGAAACTAAACTATCATGCTTAGTAGCAGGCTTGTATATATATATATAATATATAGCGTCGAAAAATAAAACACATGTTGTAATGACAATATTGGACTGCGTCGGTAAGTCAGGGACAAAGTCCCTGTACCGATCGAAAAATCCGAGTCCAATGACGCTATAAGTCTCTTATCCAAGATCGCAGCAATGAAGTCCGAAAAATAATCACTGGAAGAAATGCCAGAAGATATGAAAGGCATCTTCCGATACTACTAAAGGGAAAACTCGAAATCTTTCGAATCCCTTTCGCCATCCTGTCGGACCCTATAAAGCGTTCGGTCGTCCGTAGCCTGATGCAACCGCGGACCGCACCGACCCAGCGCCGTCGGATAATTCCTGATTCGACCGAGAAACCGTCAATTGCTGGGATGCTGCGAAACAACTGTGCTAACTCGGATAGCACGTCCGTCACCGAGGCCTGAGGAGCAGCGGTCTTACGATGCATTGCCGCAGGAAGCTCCGAGATCGTTACCCCGTGCATACTTCCAATATGCGAGCGAACGGAGTGTATAGGCCTCGTGTCCCTTGGCTACCGGATGGCGCGACCTATTCGCTGTGGAATCACTGAATGCCGAAACTGATCGGATACTCGAGGTCACGTAGCCAATGTGCGGTCGTGTGCCCTGCTGTGAGGATGAGGAAGCATTAAAGACAGTCTCTCGGACTGTCAATATAACGGAGCGTCCCGAGCAACGGACATATGCTCCGAATGTAAAATATCTGAACCACAACATGCGGTCCCCTATGTTGTTGGCTTCCTCCGATCTGTCCTCAATCTGCCGTCACTGGGTGAGTACTAAAGTAATTAAAGTGCTCGCATCACCCAAATCTCCTTCCTAGACCGCAACGGACGAACCCGGCAGCCGAACCATTCGATGAATGTATGCTACACCGGGTGAGCTAGCGAATGTCATTCCGTAAGCGATAGACATATTCCATGAGCACTTATTGCCGCTAACTCTTCATTAACTATGACGACAGAGGCACACTTTTGAAAGACATCTCCATAACTCTTCGAACAAGAAACCAGAAATGCTTGGATAGCAAGCATAAAATAATAATATATATAGCGTCGATCAATAATTCGAAAGTTTGTGTGACATTATTGGATTATGTCGGAACTGAGGGACGATGTCCCTGAACCGAACCAAAAATTTCTAAGTCCACCGACGCTATCAGTTTCTTATCCGGCATCGCAGCATATGTTGTTCCGAAAGGGAAAGCTTGAAATCCACCGAATCCCTTTCGGTATCCCGTCGGACCGGATGAAACTTTCGGACGTCCGTACCCGCTTCCGCGGAGCGTCCCGACCCAGCATCGTCGGATAAAATATATGCGACAGATTCAGTTGATGCTGGGATGCTGCGATAAACTGTGCTATTAAGGAAAGCACGTCCGTTCCCGAGGCCTGTGCCGTAGCGGACTTACGATGCATTACCGCTGGAAGCTCCGTGTACGTTGACTCCCGCACACTTCCTATGCGAACGTCCGGAGTCTGCAGGCCTCGAGTCCCCGGCTACCGACCCAGCGCTGTCGGATAATTCTCGATCCGACACCGTTTCTGTCGGCTGCTGGGATGCTGCGATAAGCTGTGCTATGTGCACAAGAATGTCCGGCGTCGAGACCTGCGGAGGCGCAGTCTATCGGTGCTTCGCCGAGGGCAGCTCCGCATCAGATGGCTCCCGCATACTTCCTATGCGAACGTCCGGAGTCCATCGGTCTCGAATCCCTGGCTGCCGGATGGTGTGACCTGGTCGCCGAAGAATCCTTGATCGGCGAAGCTGGTAATATATCGGCGGTCACGCAGCCAAGGTGCGGTCGTGTGCGCTGATGAGAAGAGGAAGCCTTAGCAGTCTCAGCGGACTGCCTATACAACGGAGCGTCCCGAGCGACGGACGTATGCTCCGCTAACAACACATTTGTACCACAACATCTGGGGCCAGATGTTGTTGAACGAGAGAGGGGCCTCTCTCGCTTGCCGTCCGGATGGACCGGAACGAGCTATGAACCGGACTAAAAGGCTTCCTCCGTTCTCCCTCCGATCCGCCGTCACTGGGTGTGCATTAAGTTAATTTTATAGTGCTCGCATCACCCCAAAATTCCTTCTAGACCGCAACGGACGAACCCGGCTGCCGAACCATTCGGTGAATGGACGCTACACCGGGCGAGCTAGCGGACGTCAAAGGCCGTCGAACCTACTAGGGTCCTCTTAGGCAATTGGCGTATTACATGAGCACTTTTCCGCTAGCCCTTCATTAATTGTGACGACGGAGGCACACTGTTGGAAGACATCACAGATACATCACCCTAATCTTGATCGTCTGAAATAGAAATTGATAAAGTAGAGTGACCCTGCGGGGAAAGGACCGGAGTGTCCAAATCCCCAACAACATACCGTGACATACGCTTCCCATATTGTCATCGAAATCATACGATACAGAACAGGAGTTAATGCGAGTACACTGACCACATATAGAATGATAATAAGGTCAGAGGAAGACTTCCTCCTAAAACAATTGATCAATATCCTTTCAATGAGAAAAGAAAACAAGTCCTGGTACTCGCACTAACCCCTGGCAATCAAATACATAATAATAATATGATCCATTAATATAGAAAAAATAATTAAAATCAAAATATTTTGAAAAAATATTTTTTCAGAACAGCCCAAGTTTCTGAAAAGTAACGTTGAGCCCCAATGGATCCCAAGCCTAAGTGTGGACAAAAATTTTAAAAATATTTTAAACAATTTATTCAACACTTACGAACAATAATAATGTATCTAGTTATGATTAAAATAACATAAAGATATTATTATTTAGAAATCCCCCCCTCACACAGAGGGCTGTTGTAAATGTAAACAATGAGTGTAAAAACACTAAAATAAGACTCCAGGCACCCAGGCCCGAAATCAGTTACCAAAAATACACCATCTGATGCAAAACAGAGACTTCCAGGGAAGAAACTGCAGAACATCAGATGGTAGATGCAGAACACAACGCCTAACCACCCGTAGGTGAAGACGTAAACATGGGGAAAAAACAGAATTCATTCTGTTATTAAGCTAAAACTCCCAAGAAATTTTAGTAATAATAATTACAGAAACTATGCCAAAAGCATGGGAGAATAGCAAGGGGGAACTTAAAGGACAGGGAGAGAGGAAAAACACTTGAAAAAACAGTGTAACTAAATAATCAGAATGACAACAAAATGGCTGCTGCCTTGAAAATAGGTAACTTAACATAATTTCATTAAAAAATTTTAAGTTACAGCCCTGATAATATTCTGTCACACATTCTTTTCCTCTCCTCCTTTTCTATCCTCCTTAGAATCACCATTTCACTAATATTTATGTGTCTGGCATCATTTAAACTGAGATTTAAAAGCACAAAGATCAGTCAGATGTTAACTGATGAAGGGCCAAACTTAGAATGATAAATGGCGCCAATTTCGGAACGTCCTGGACACTGCGCATGCGCAGTGGGGGCGAGGTGTGGAGGGCCTTTCTGGACATGTTTTCTTTAGTTTTAGATGCAAATTTTGGGGATTGGGGGGCAAAATTTGTGTTTGGCCCTATATTTTAAGAGTTAGCACCAGCTATGTCTGGGTCATTGGTACAGTATAAAAATATTGTATTCAATTAACAGAAATATACAATTAAGAGATATCCAATTAAGTGGGCTCCACTGTATCACAATATTGTGCAAATGTTGATCATTTTCCACATTTATCACACACTATTATAATAATCTGTTTATTGCACTTCAAGCATAATAGGTACAACTTTAATTCTTAACCTGCAGAGTATTTTCAAAATACTTTTCATCAAATCTAGTCATGGCTGCTGAGAAGCAGCCATGACTAAATTTGTTGAAACATTTATCAAAGTTTATCTAAAGAAATCATTGTCAACAAGTCTGTTCAATTTAGAGGAGAGGAATTTTGTTAAATGTGCCCGACGATACTTATTTCAATGCAAGCCACTAAATAAGCAGACTGTCATCTGCAAAATGAGGTCCCCAGAGGGTGAATTTACTGATGCTACCCTACTAAATTTACCCTCCGTGAACCTCAATCTGAATCAGGGTCTCAAAACTAAAAAGAAAGAGGTACCCTAAGAGTATATTGGCCCACTGTATGGGATAGCATCATCAAATTTACCCTCTGGGGACCTCATTCTGCAAATGTCAGACTGCTTGATTTCAGGCCTGTTTCAATGGTAAGATATTTTGTGCCCTGGGCATGAATATCTGCCAACAGCGAGCAAGGAATTAAATTTAATCTTAATAAAAATTTTGTTTTTTATTTCCAAAATTAGATTTAAATCGTATTGGTAAGGTGAGAAAATTTATCTAACAATCATACAGAGTTTTGGCCTGAAAGCCACGAGAAACGGTACATATCACATAATGTGTTCTGATTCCGTATCAAAGAGATGACTCATTCTGATTCCGTATCATATAGGCATGTTTCCGGTAACGCGACAGGCTATCTTAACAGGCACATGACTACATTTTATGTATGCTTCAGTGATCAACTCAGCTGATCACTTATGAAACAAAATAAAATCCCTTACAGTTAGCGACAGAACTATTAATAGCCAATGAACCCCCCCAAACCCCACCCACAATAAATAGAAACTGAACAATTCAATATTATGGTTCCTGAGGATGTGCCGATGTCGTACACCTGTAAATTCAAGTGGATCATCATTGGAAGTGACAATGAGTGTGAATAAGTTGACAACACAACTTTGAAAATTCTGGCGACCGTTTTACCCATTGTTTGTTAGGGTGCACAACAATATAGATCCATAAAATATGTTTTTTTTAACTTTTTCTCTTCCAACATTATGTCCCCAAACTGTAATAATAATTTAAGATTTAATATGTTTATGCGACAGAATTGTTAGATTAATGAATTATCATGATAATGTGCATGTCTTGTGATTTGCATCAGATTCTTGGTACAATAGAACCTGTCTTGAGAGACCACTGTCTTGAAAGACCACCTATCTTGAGAGACCACATATACCAGGCACCGATTGGTTTTACATAATAATGGACCTGCTATGGGAGACCACCTGTCTTGAGAGACCACTGTGACCTGGTTCCAACTTGTATTTTTATGCCATAATAGACCTGTCTTGAGAGACCGTCCCTTTGAAGACTGAAACCATGACAAAAACTGACATGACCTGTTCTGGAATTGGAAAATCCACTGTGGTTATACTAACATAATTAAAAGTATTAAAAGCTCTTAATTGGGATTCAATTGCTAACTCATTAAAGATTGAGATGTTTTTATAAGACCCCTGTGAAAAGATTAGGATTATTGCTGAATAAACAATTTCATACATACCTGAAATGTGACAGATAGGAATAAAAATAAATTTGTGTTGAAAATCTTTTTGTAATACATTGAAATGGTCTGAAGATTTTCATTGAAGATTTTCAACACTAATTTATTTTTATAATTTTTATAACAGTCCATTTCAGTTTGTTACAAAAACTTCATAAAAAAGAACAACTACAAAGTAATCACAAAAACCTATTCTTCTCCATTTCTGAACTTTGTGGTTGGTTATTTACTGACTTAGGAAAACCTGAAACCTGTTATGAGAGACCACCTGTCTTGATAGACCACTTCTGTATGGCCCAAAGGGAGGTCTCTCAAGACAGGTTCTACTGTAGTGATGAACCGATAATCAGAATTGGCAATCGGAACTGACTGAGAATGGGGCATCGGCCAATTATGACAACGGGCAGTTAAAAACCGGCAGTTTCCAGTTATTCTACATGTATATTTAACACGGACTATTAAAAATCCCTTTGATATCTGGCCATTTCAATAAAGTTTCCCCATTAAAAATGTATGTAGTGCATAGCAGAAAATTTAGGGATTTGCAGAGCACAGATATTACAGAATTGACCAACTGCAATCGGTACGAGATCGCCACCATTTCTCGAAGATTGTAGAGTTCATGTAAACATTATAGAAACACATCATGGGAGATAACACGTTGAAAAAAAAACACTGAATAAGACATTCTGACAAACGTGTAAACCATGTGTCGTACAACTTCACAACACACATTAACATTAAAATTATTATTCATTTAAGACACAAAGTATGTGTGCTCAGTATATTCCTGGTTAATATAGCCAAGTGTATTGTATTATTACACAAAACTGTATTAACACTATTTACCGGAATAAAACACAATCTTCACAAGAACAATATCGTGTGATTGTATTGTTAATAACAATCTTTTCCCCACACCCCAACCAAAATGAAAATATTACTTTGGTTACTATTGCCCAGCACTAAATATGCATACTCTGAGAACTTATGTGGTATTAAGCTTTCGTAATTGATGATTTATCAACAAAATTCTGTAGTATTACCGGCACCAACAGATTTTCTTTAGTGTCCTACTTCAGCCATCAGAATCGGCATAATCAGCAGAGAAATAACCGGTATTGGTTGATAGCAAGTTCTGATAATCAGTTCATCACTAATTCTCGGTGGTGTCCATAAATGGGATCACAACTAGCCGGCTCACTGAGATCCCATTCTGGACACTACCTCGAATCTGATACAAACCACAGAGGACATACACATAATCATGATAATCTGTATGTATCAATATTTTCCAGTTTCTCAACTTGATATATAATAATATTATGTTGTGTTTTAAAAATCTTGTCAATTATTTCTGAATATTTATCACCCTTTTCATTTAAATCAGAAATACCCTCTTGCATTGACAGAGCTTTGATCTCCATCCAAAACAACCAAGAACAACGTAGAATTCAAATTTTCAGAATTTTTAAAATTAGAAGAATCAACAAAACTCAATTCCAACTGAGAAATGTAGGTCAAGAGAATCAAATCTTCATTGTTATTCATATGGGGAATGGTCGTTTGTTTCTGTCTAAGAACCCCACAAAAAACAAAAGCCCATTTACACTATGTTTGGCCTTTGCTTTTGTGGGTTCATAAGTCAAGAAATAGACAGAAACAAATGATCATTCCTTATAATTGAACTCGAGAGGCAATAAATTTAAACACTCTTTATTTTGCGGAGTTAAAATAAAAGCTAGGTCGCATCATGCTTCCTAGAGATAACTGAATAGAAAAGGCATAGTCTTCTAAAATTTTGTTTTAAATAATGATACATTTCATTGAAACATGTTCTTGTGTCATTAAACAATTTATTGACCAATGAATTGCGTATTTTAAAAGGAACGTCATAGGCCACACCCATACAAAACTGCAATCTCCTTTTCCACTTCACAAGAGGTTGCTGTCATTCAAAGGAACACAGAGTTAAATTTAATTCTGATTTTGACCATTTCCCGAGAAACTGAAAACTCAGTTAGTAAATGTGAAGTTCAATATAAACCCAGATGACATAAAGTTGGTTGAGCTTTGTCTCAGAAAGAGTCCATTCAGGCTATTTGGAATTTGGAAAGTTTTCTTCGTGTGAGTTTCGTTTGTGGATTATTATGACCAGCCATTTTTTATGTTTAATAATAAAATAATGAAAATTAATTGGTGATTTTTTTTAGAATAACATTGGCCGGTTTTTGCCGTTACGTTGGGTAAAGGGTTAATATTTAATCTGTTTATGTGATAGAATTGTTAGATAAATGAATTATCATGATAATGTGTATGTCCTGTGATTTGCATCAGATTCTCGGTGGTGTCCAAAAATGGGATCACAACTCTCCAGCAAGGCCGGCTTATTGAAATCCCATTCTGGACACCACCTTAAATCTGATATAAATCACAGGACATGCACATTATCATGATAATCTTTATTTATTCATCAACTATTACCACAACCTCCAAAATTCAATATTAAAAGTTTGCATATTTTTGTATATTTTGAAATGTTTTATAATCTACTAGTGGCCATCATCCATCCCAGGACAGGAGCCCCCACCTGCGCAATGGAAAATTTCTAGTTGCATATTGCAATGAGTGATTTATAATCAAAGCTTGAATTTCTAGCTCGACAGGATCACACACTCCCCATTTAAACAAAAGATTATAAGTACTTGGCACAAGCTGAGAACTCAGAAAATTTACACTTATTTTTCATCGAACCTCTTCGACTTCTTAATGGATATATAAATATAAAGAAGTTCGTCAAATTGCCGTCATGCTCAGAAGTTTACTTCCTTCTAAGCAGGCTTTCATTTTTTACTAATTCTTATTCCGTTACGTTAAGTGCCGTACCAATGTGTATCGCGTCATGGGAATGTAAAATTTAGTGCCACACTGATCCCAATTGTTGAATGGGAATTATAAAATTGATCGAGATACGCGTTCGTCTTACAGATCGATTTATTATTTGGCAAGTGGCCGCCTGGCCGTCTAGCCCCTAAATATATATGCTATTTTAGTGAACATTGAGAATTATCTCATGAGTGTGGACCTGAAAGTTCTATATTTCACAAGAGCTTAAATGAGTGAAAAATAAAGTTTTCAGATCCACATGAACACAACATACATGTATTTGCCCTTATGCCAGATAGAGTAAGTGACATTAGTCCATAGGGGCCACTGGTCCAGTTCGTACCCATTAGGCCTAAAAAAATAAAAAATATGTTTCTCAGGCCCTCCCGCATGGTCCTTTTGGCTGCCACATGCTCTCTTTTTATAACCAATTTAAACTTAAAAAAAAATAAAAATTAAATGGTTTATGTCTGATATTTTACCCAAGTTGAAAAAAACTGATAAATTTGTCCCTTGAGTGCAAGAAGGCTTTGCAATGCTTTAGCATTGAAAAGTCTTCTTGCACTCAAGGGATAAAATACACCACCACCCATGCTATTCTGTAGATTATGAGGCCTAAAACTTGAACCAAGAACATGAACTATTAATGGCAAAAAAGTAATTACTGAAATAAAAAATAAAATAAAAAACCGCTCGCCCGCATGCAATTTCACAAATAATGGCCTGAGAAATCTAAATTTTATAGTAAATTTCCTTTCTTATTATACCTACCACAATTGTTTACTACAGGCTTGCACTTCAGTGGAAGTCCCTAACTCGGATAAAATACTCTCTATTTTTGTCTTACCCAAGCAAGTTGGGAAAGAAAAGTGGTGCAAAAGCACCAATAAAAATAAGCCAAAACTGGGTCGAGTGCAACCGGCGCAGACCCAGTACGGGACGCTCTCTCCCAAGTACGACTTCCGTTGCCAGTGCGCATATACCGTCTCTAAAGACTCATTCTTTTTGAATCCGTAAACGTTAGAGTTATGTGATCAGCGGGGAGGAAAGATTCTTTACCCGTAAAGAAGACGGGAGGGCCTCCATGTAAACAATTGTGGTAGGTATAATAAGAAAGGAAATTTACTATAAAATTTAGATTTCTTATCAACCTACTCACAATTGTTTACTACAGGCTGAATAGACAAAAGGCTGGAGGGAATCGCATAACCAACCCCCACATAACCCTAGTGCACTGGAACCGTGAAGTAGATGGAAGAGGTCCCGAGGCTTATCAACCATAATGTCGCAATCATCGGTAAAGGACAATGAAAAGAGACATATGAGCCTGTGTGACACACAGACAGAAAAAGAGCAGTAACAGCACAAGGCTGAAACTGACCTTCAAGAAGCCTAATGGCTATGGCAGACAACAGCCTGAGCAGAAGAAAGAAGACCCAGGGCAAAAAGGTCCTCCGACTGCTCCTGCAACTGGCGCAAATAAAAGGTGGAGAAAATAGAAGCATTTCTCCAGTAGGCTGCCTGCATAACATCCGACAACTTGACGGAGTTAGAATAAGCCCAAGAGGTAGACAGTGCCCGCACCTCATGGGCAGAAATACGATTGGTAATACAATCGCCAGCTGCTAAACGACTATAAGCCGTACGAATAGCAAGACAAATCCATCGAGAAATGGATTGAGGAGAGATCTTCTGTCGACCCGGAATGAGAGACAGAAAAAAACGTTTTCTGCCTTTCCGTATGAAGCGTGTCCGATCAAGATAAATGCGAATAGCACGGACCGGACAGAGCAAAGGGCGAGTACCCTCAACAGAGGGAAGAGCCCTGATACAGAGAGGAGGAGGAGTAGTATCTGGTAACTGATTCTTAGCCAAAAAAGAGCAATCAGTGGTAAAAGTAACACTGTTGGGAGAGCTCCTAAAAAAGGCCGGGTCAACCGAGAGGGCGTGAAGCTCACTAACCCGTCTGGCCGAAGCAAATGCCATCAGAAAAGCCGTCTTATATGTGAGAAAATGCATATCCACCTGGGATAAAGGTTCGAACGGCCCCCCCCCCCCCCCCCCCCCCCAAGCAAAGCAGCACCCACGAAAGATTCCATCGTGGAGTAAGCTGCAAAGTCCGAGGCCTTTTCAAAGAAAAGTGCCGAACAAGCTTGGAGAGGTAAGGATTAGTGCCGATACGACGCTTCCCCACATAAGAAAAAGTCTCTGAAAGCATAGACCTGTAACCCTTGATGGTAACAGGTTGGAGACCCCGAGAATCAAACAGATATACCAGAAACTCCGCAATCTGTGAAATCGAAGGATTGGCATAATCAACAGAGTGATCAGCACACCATCGACAGAAGACCTTCCATTTAGCTGCATAAGCTAAACCAGTGGAGTGCCTCCTTGAAGAAGAAATGCACTCCACTGCTCGTCTCGAAAAACCTCTACGGAGGAGACAGGACCTGACAAAAGATATGCGTGAAGGCACAATGAAGTCGGGTCGACGTGAAACCTCCTCGGGCGACCTTGACAAAGAAGGTCACGACGTAGTGGGAGACGTGCCGGAACCGCCGCCATCAGCGAGCGGAGCTGATTGATCCACACCCGCTGAGGCGACAGGGGAGCGATCAGAATGATTCGACAACTGCAGGTTCGAATTTTGGCGAGAACCTGAGGAAGAATCGGAACCGGTGGGAAGGCGTAGCCGACTAGACCATTCCAATCGAGTGACAGAGCGTCCACGGCAAAAGCCAGAGGATCTGGACACGGGGACACGAAAGTGTCCACCTGATGGTTCCAACGAGTTGCAAAGAGGTCGATGTGGGGACATCCCCAGAGATCGCAAAGCGACTGGAACACTGCCCTGTGAAGCATCCACTCGGTGGAAATAACCCTGCCCTGTCGGGACAGGGAGTTGGCTAGGACGTTCAGACGACCGGGAATGTGACGAACAACCACTCCGGCATGAACATCCTGAGCGAGCAGTAAAAGATCCCGAGCTAACTCGTACATCGGAAGCGAGTGCGTGCCGCCCTGGTTCCGAATGTAAGCAACCACCGTCGAATTGTCGGATAGTAGAAGGACCTGGCGATTCGACAGGTGAGGGATCCACTGCCTGAAACTCAGAAGAAGAGCAAGAAGCTCCTTCTGGTTGATGTGTAGAGCTGCTTGATCCTGGTCCCACATCCCGTGTAGGGAAAGACCGAGAGGATCCAATGTCGCACCCCATCCGAGATCGCTGGCATCTGCCGTCAGAACGCGATCGGACGTGGGTAAGTCCAGCGGAACACCCTGCGTAATCCATTGAACATCTGTCCAGGGAAGAAGGTGAGGATACAGAGAGTCCGGAAACGGAAGCACCTGATCCAGAGGATCTACATTCGGTCTCCAGCGACTGAGCAGAAAGTGTTGGAGAGGTCTGACACGCAGCCGACCTAAAGGAATGAGATCCGTCACCGAACCGCAGAGACCGATCAGCCGGAGAAAACTCCGAGTGGTCGCGGACCTGGACTGGGACAGAGTCAGAGCAAAAGCTGAGAGAATCACAGCCTTGGCCTGGGGAACCGCCACCAAATTGAATTGTATGCGGAAAGCCATCCCCAGATGATAAAACGACTGAGAAGGGACCAGGTCCGACTTCTCCTCGTTGACTCTGAATCCTAGCGACGTGAGCAAGCTCAACAGAGTGGCGACATCCGATTCCAGTAAGGCAGCATTGGAATGCCTCTGGAGGATATCGTCCAGATATGCCGAAGTAGTCACCCGGGACTGTGTGCGATGGAACGCTATCACATGCGACATCAGTCTGGTGAACGCCCAAGGAGCCAGGTTGAGGCCGAAAGGCATGGCCTTGAACTGGTAAACTCGCCCCAGTAAAGCGAACCTGAGATACTTCCGTGACGCCCGATGCATCGGAACGTGGAAGTAAGCGTCTCGCAGGTCGATGCTGGCTGCGAAATCTCCCTGGTGAATTGATTGGCGGACCGACCTGAAAGTCTCCATGCTGAACTTGGGAGCAATGATAGACTGGTTCAGGATACTCAGATCGATAACCGGTCGGAGTCGGCCGTCCTTCTTCGGCACCAAGAACAGGCGGGAATAGAAACCCACTGACTGAAAGTTCTTGACGACCTCGATCGCCCCCTTTGCCAGGAGATTGGCAATCTCCGTGGACAAAAGTTCCCGACGTAAAACGTCTGAAGGAACTGTGGTTGGAAGAGGCACCCTTGACAGAGTGGGGTGCCGTCGGAAGGATATGCGCAGCCCGGACCGAACAACATCTAACACCCATGGATCGGATGTGATGGTGGTCCAATGGTCTGCGAACTCTGCTATCCTTCCTCCAACCTGGGACGAGTCGAGGTGAGGACCTTCATTTCGAGCCCCGACGAGGCCCGCGAGAGGAGAAACCACCTCCTCTGCCAAATGAAGAATCCTGAGACTTCCCTCGATTCTGCCGACCCCTACCTTTACCCCGTGAGTAAGAAGTAGAGGCGGCGGCAGAAGGACCAGCCTTTTGCTTCACAGAGGAAGCAGAAGGATACTTGTTAGACTTGGAACGGCCCTTGCCTCCCCGAGAAGGCTGATCAAGCTGACGAAACAGCAGCTGATCTTTGGAATGACGTAGGACGTCATCCTGGACCGTCGACACGGAACCATGGAAAAGTTGCGGACCTGCCAAAGAAGCAGACCGAAGAGTAGCACGCTGCTCCTCGGGAAGGGATCGTCCTGTGTCCAGCACAGCGTCCCTTCGAACTAGTTCCAAATTAGCCGTGTTACAGGCATGCGTGTGAGTAAGGTGCATAAGCGCCTTGGACAGCACACGCAAAGGAGCCTGTACCTCGTCAAACTTATCTGGAGGCAGATAAGCAGCCAAAGCTGAGACGACGTGATCTGAGAGAGAAAGCATGCCAAGCATCTCTCTAGATAAGCCCAACGTGGACTCCAGAGTCGTCATTGGAATGACGGCAGACTTGGGCTTGGAAAGCCCGAGGGAAGTGGAGTCCTGATCCAGAACCGTCAAAGTCTGGCAGACTGACGGATTGGCAGAATCGTAGGAACGATAACGCACAGGAGGCAAAAAGGTGTCAACCCTGGTGAAGAACGAAGTCTTCAAAGCCTTGGAATTCAGCTTGGCATCCAATGCTGAAAAAGCTTCAACCACCTGTACCGACTGGCACGGTCGAAGGCGCCCAGAGGCAGGTTGCTCCAAAGGCTGTTGGCGCGCGACCGATGATCGCGGCCAGGCTGACACTGTCGGCTGGTTAGCAGGTTTGAGCTCAGGCAGAAACCCAAACACAAAGTCAAGAGCCGCCCCCAAGTCCGAAGACTGCTGGCCCTCGACCTCAAGCATGTCGGACTCCTCCCCAGAGTCGGAAGACACATAGCCCATCGTGGGCAAACCAGCCGACGCCTCCCATGGTGTCAGGACACCAGAGGAATCGGAAACCGGCCGTTTCCGATCCCGGGAGGCGGCGCCATAGGAGGCGCCTGGAAACCACCCATAGCCTCGCTGGAAGCAACAGGAAGGCTCTTAGAAAGAACCTGAGTGAGTAAGGAGAGGGCCTCCCTAAGCTCACTGCCTGAACCGACCGGTTCGACAGGGGAGCGAACCGGCAAAGTGGCTTCACCTCTGACCCTCTTAACCAGCGAAGGGTCACGATCCTCCAAAACACCCGACGCGGGACGACGGACGGCAGCCGAAACATCTGAAGGCAGACGTGTATAGGGGTACGGCGCACCCCGAGGATCAATATTGCGAGAACTCATGAGAGTCACCGCGGACCTCTGCGGAGCAGAAGGTCCAGGCTGCACAAAAGGCGTTGGTCCCCCAAAACTGGTCGTATGACCAGAGTGAGTAGACGGAAACGCCACAGAAGCCATAGTGATTCCACTACGAACATCCGAATCCAAAGACACAACTGTGGTACTCGACGGTGAAGAGACCACAGCGATGGGCTCGGCCGGCAGCCCCTTCCGACTTCGCCGAGTTGAAGTCAGGGAAGGCTGGGGCCGATATCCCACGTCTACAGTATCGGACAGTCCTGCAGTCCCCTGCAGCGAAAAGCCGAGGCCGGCTGAAACAGACAACGAAGCAGACGGACCAGCAGCAGTAGTAGATACATCGAGAGTCGTTGAGGCTGGTGAAAAAGTGGAGAGAGCACACCGGCTCGGCTCCGAAGGAGGAGTCACAACCCTAGTGACAGCCTCAGATGTCGACTGGAGGGGGACCGTAGTCCCGGAACCAGGCATCTCTACACCAGAACACTCAACGGCTCCCGCAGTATCCACCACAGGAAAAGACTGCACATCCCCCGTGGAGGAGGAATAACTCTCACCAGACAAAGTCGGCTCGGGAGGCCCCGAACGACCACGTTCTCCTTTCCCGCGGGAGCGGGAGGCACAGCCACGAGAACGAACGACACGATTTACTGACGCCCAGAAGGTGGAAGACCATGTTCCACAGACACCACACGGCCGCTCGGCCGAATACCCATTACAGGAGGAACACGACGAATGTACATCGTCCACATGCTTAGGCAGCAGACACTGCCCACAAGGAATTGTCCTAGGCATGAAAGAGGTGAGAGGAGCAGAGAAGGTGAGATCAGAAAACAGAACACCCCCAAAGAGAGAAAGGTGACAGAAACAAAGACCCCAGACGGTCGACCGGGAACCACCCAACAGGAAGACTACTCTCAACAGAAAGAAGAAACACTGTAGGAGTGGTACCCCGCTGACACCTACCTCTAACACAATTAGAAAAATTTGCAAAAAAAGCATGAACAATAATTGTGAAAATCTAAGTCCGAACCGCGTGGCCCGCGAAAATCGCGCGCGACCCGAGAGAGAGCAAATAAATATACATTATGGACATATAATAGAAAAAAGAGAATATAAAACACTGTTCCTGAGAATACAAAGGATACACTGTGGTATAATAAATCAGGAATCATCAAACATCGAGCTGGTGGAACACTGATAAGCGTGCAAAAACATCTCGACACGAAGCGGATTTTAAAAAGAATGAGTCTTTAGAGACGGTATATGCGCACTGGCAACGGAAGTCGTGGAGTTGTACTTGGGAGAGAGCGTCCCGTACTGGGTCTGCGCCGGTTGCACTCGACCCAGTTTTGGCTTATTTTTATTGGTGCTTTTGCACCACTTTTCTTTCCCAACTTGCTTGGGAAAGACAAAAATAGAGAGTATTTTATCCGAGTTAGGGACTTCCACTGAAGTGCAAGCCTGTAGAAAACAATTGTGAGTAGGTTGATAAGAAACAGAAGATCTACTTTGTGTGGCCTTAAGGTAGTTTTATAAGTTTATGCACAAACACAGCAAAACCATTCAGCTGGTGTTTGGTGGATTTTGCAGTTCAGTTTTCTGGTTTGCCACAAAAACTGGAACCAAACTGGAAAACCGAACCCAGCTCTAAAGTGTTTCATTGTAAGAATTAACGAAGACAAAGATGAGAAACTTTGGTATCAAGTAACCCTGGAAATAAGCAGACTGATGTCTGCAGTATGAGGTCCCCAGAAGGTAAATTTGGTGATGCTACCCTGCACAGCAGGGTAGCATCACTAAATTGACTCTGTGTGAACCTCAATCTGAATCAAGATCTCAGGTCTAAACAGAAAGATGTACCCATATGTTAAGTTCGGGGATTGTAGCCCACTATATGGGATAGCATCAGCAAATTCACCCTCTGGGAACCTCATTCTGCAAATGACAGATTGCTTATTTCCAGACTTGATTTCGGCTTCCTGTATAACTAAGCCTGACACTCATAAAATTAACCCACACTCTAATTTAATCCAAAAAGGGCCCTTCAGTCAGTGACATGGTTTTGGGGGGGAGGGGGAGAATTCCACACCTCACACACTGTTAATGAAAAATGTCGACCTTATATTTATTCATGCCTGACATCCCTAAAACTGTTTCACATTGACTATACCTGACAATTCTAGTGCCATTGTGCTGTAATTTTTCCTCAGGGCTGCACAATATCCCGATAATTCAAAATTTACCAGTTTTTAAAATGATTCAGAGCTAATACCGGAATCATTTTGAAAGTGCCGGTATACTGCAAATTGCGGTATTGTATCAAATTATCGATGATGAAATCGATATATTAATAATAATTTAAGAAATGCTGAACGTCACTCCCATCACACCACTCAATATTGTTAATAATATTTGTGTGAATGGGTTAATCAATATGGCACTTGTGCGATCTCTCGTTTTATCCTTCCATGCTGGCACTTGGTATCGATCAATGCATTCACAAGCATGTGTCACCTTATTTTCTGCTGCATCATTCCAACGAGGGGTCATATGATACGGTTTTGTTGAAATTTTTTTAAAAATTAAAAAAAATATTTAAAATAATAAATTTTGATATCGTCTGCGTTGGTTAAAGCGTTAATGAGACAAAAGGCAAAATATCGTAACCCTTTACTGAACATAATGGCCAAAGCCAGCCAGTGATATTCATAAAAATCACCATTCAATTTTCATTATTTTTTCATTTATTTTGTCTCAAAAACATAGCTTCTGACCCCTCTTTGGAGCAAGCTTATTGAGCTCATTCCAATGAGGGGGTCATAATCTATATTTTTGATACAAAAAATGAAAATGAAAGTGTCATGACACTGTAGCTCAACTTGTCAAGACAAAGACATGTACATGTATACAGCAATGACAAACATCTAGGTAATGACCTGATAACAGAGGTACATATAAAGTATTGTAACGGTCTGTACATAAATACTGACCGTTGCCTGTAACAAATGTATAGGTAAAGTGTTGTAAAGGTGGGTGACAGTCAGATGCTAAATTAGAAAAAAATCTTTGAGTCCCAGAGTGGGTCTGACTGAACCCCAAAATATTTGTTCTCATAGCACAGTGATAACAAAGGCACCCCAAAACACACTCATTCCTGTCCAAAGGTGAAAACAAAGGTACCCAAGAAGTTTCGTGAAGATCAGTTCACAAAAATGAGCTGTGTAGAAGTTGTGACAAAAAACTGATTGGACCTAATTTCGGTACAAAATGGCCACTGGCAGCCATCTTGAATTTTGGACTGCACCCAGAAAAACTCGTTCTCGTCCCAAGGTGATAACAAAGGTACCCAAGAAGTTTTGTGAAGATCGGTTCATAAATACAGCCTCTAGCCCGAGCCGTATTGACATGTGCACTTACAGTGTATAAGTAGCACTGAATAAATCAAAGTTCATCTAATTTGCATAATTTCTGCACGAGAAAAAAACCTGTACTATATGTGATGTATTCCATGTTACTAAACATTCATACAAAAATTTATTCAAATCAGAACTTTCATACAGAAGTTCTGTACAAAAGACTGATTGCACTAATTTTGGTACAAAATGGCTGCTGGTGGGCATCTTGAATTTTGGACCACACCCAAAAACACTCGTTCTCATCCCACGGTGATAACAAAGGTACCCAAGAAGTTTCGTAAAGATCGGTTCATAAATACGGCCTCTAGCCTGAGCCGTATAGAAGTTGTGTACAAAAAACTGATTAGACCTAATTTCGGTACAAAATGGCCACTGGCAGCCATCTTGAATTTTGGACCGCATCCAGAAACACTCGTTCTCGTCCCAAGGTGTTAACAAAGGTACCCAAGACGTTTCATGAAGATCGGTTCATAAATACAGACTCTAGCCTGAGCCGTATTGACATGTGTACTTACTGTGTGTAAGTAGCACTGAAAAAATCAAAGTTCATCTAATTTGCATAATTTCTGCATGAGAACAAAACCCATATTATATGTGATGTATCTCATGGTACTAAACATTCACACAAAAAATTATTCAAATCAGCGCTTTCATATGAAATGGATGTTCTGAGCAAAAATCTGACTGCACCAAATTTTGTACAAAATGGCTGCCATCGGCCATCTTGAATTTCGGACCGGACCCAAAAACACTCGTTCTCGTCCCACGGTGAAAACAAAGGTACCCAAGGAGTTTCGTAAAGATCGGTTCATAAATACGGCCTCTAGCCCGAGCCGTGTTGGCATTTGCACTTACAGTGCTGAAAGTAACACCAAAAAACATCAAAGTTAGTCTAATTTGATAATTTACGCACAAGAAAAAAACCTGTATTATATGTGATGTATCCCATGGTACTAAACATTCATACAAACAATTATTCAAATCAGAGCTTTTATATGGAAGTTCTGTACAAAAAACAGATTTCTGCATCGCCGGTACAAAATGGTGGCTGGCTGCCATCTTGAATTTCGGACCGCACCCAAAAACACTCATTCTCGTCAAGAACTTTGTTTGCAGGTGTCGTCTGATTTTCGTATTAGGTAAAAGGGTAAGGAAATACCATCTGTATGTGCATTTTCAAAACATTATTCAGCATATTTTTTCTGTTTTCCATCCATGACCCATCCTTGCCTCAACACTAGTTCCAGTGACATTTATTCAGATTTTGCACAACTTTATGGTGAAAAGTATTCACAGAGCTCTATTCAAGGTGCTGTGACTGATTTATATAATTCTGAGCTTATTTTTGACACAGACGTAGTCATAAATATGATTGAGGGACAAAATTTCATAATCTGAGAAAATACATTTCGACAAGTTGAAACCACCACCAACACCCATGTTGCGTCTCTAATTGTTTTGTTCAGTACCAGTACTGGTTGGAGTTCAGTACCGGTACCAGTACTGGTTGGAGCATGAGGGAACTGGTGGCAGCAGTACCAGTTGACATGCCTGGATGTGAGAGATTTTAAAATTTGGGGCAAATATTGCGCGTAAAATGGGCAAAAAGTCTCATTTGGGGAAACGTGTGCAACAGCTTGTCAGCATGAAAATGCCTTAATATTGAAGAACAGTGGGGAGGGGTGGGATTAATTGCTTCCTTCTAATACCCATGTATTCCTATAGGTACCTTTTTAGCTGCTTCTCTCATAAATTGTTTGGCTGCATCCCCCCATATTGCAGGTACAGTAAGTACCCATTGAATATCACTTGGAAGTATCCCTGATGCTCTCATTGTCATTGCTTCTAACAGATGTTCTTTCAAACAGTTTATTGTAGCAGCAAAAACATCTATTGCTGGCATAATGTTGCCATTCTCATCATTCAGTGTGGTGTTTCTATTCAAACCCTGAAAAAAATAAATAATGAAACATGACTACATAACCCTCTGTAAACTGATGTCAAAACCTGAGAATATCAACCAGCAACATTTCCGCTTAATGCACCTGGGAATCAAACCAATTTATTTATTTATTGATTGTGGTTTAAGGTCACATACAGTAAAACCTGTCTTGAGAGACCACTGTCTTGAGAGACCACCTACCTTGAGAGACCACATCTACCAGGCACCAATTGGTTTTACTCTATAATGGACCTACTATGGGAGACCACCTGTCTTGAGAGACCACCTGTCTTGAGAGACGACTGTGACCTGGTACCAACTTGTATTTTTATGCCATAATGGACCTGTCTTGAGAGACCGCCCCTTTGAAGACTGAAACCATGACAAAAACTTTTTACCTGTTCTGGAATTGGAAAATCCATTGTGGTTATACTAACATAATTAAAAGTATTAAAAGCTCTTAATTGGGTTTCAATTGCTAACTCGAATGGAATGGTTTAATGCAACGAAGACGCGCAGGAGCAGTATGGGGAACAAGCCCCTTTCGACCCTCAGTGACTGTTAATGACTAATTTCCACATGTCTACTCGTGTTGAAGGAGGAACAGGTTCAGGTACTCGGCAGGTTCACTGGTTGTGGCATGATGGTCTCTTTGACTGATGTCGGTTGAACCCTCAGGTGAGGACCAGTGTTGCTAACTCATTACAGATTGAGATGTTTTTATAAGACCCCTGTGGAAAGATTAGGATTATTGCTGAATAAACAATTTCATACATACCTGAAATGTGACAGACAATAAATTTGTGTTGAAAATCTTTTTGTAACAAATTGAAATGGACTGTTATAACAAGAGGCCCCACGGGGCCTGAAGCGCTCATCTTGTACAGAACACAATTTAAACAGAGTCCAAGAATAAGTCTACATTAAGCAAGCCATCTCCATAGGTTACACTGTCAATCCTTGAGTCCCTCAGGAGTGACAAAAATAATCTGGGCATCATGCCTTTTCTTCAGTTGATCATAAGTAAAATGTAGAGTTCCCCTATGAAGCCCCTTGATACAACCTATGTGGATTAATCTTAGTACCTCTAGAGGGTACTGAATACAAAATTTTTAATTCTTCAGCAAAATGGCCAATTCCGGCTCCCATAGAGAGCCCAAATATTAACCCAGGCTCTTGATTTGAACACAGTTAAATCTGACTTCCCTAGAGATGTTGTGTAACGAATATGAAAGCATTCTGACTGTTGGATCTGAAGAAGAGAAATTGTAAAGAAATTTCTTCGAATTCCACTAAGTTCAAATGTGGGCTACCACAGCGAGCCCAAATATTAACCTATGGATCCGATTTGAACAAACTTGAATCTGCCCCCCCTAGAGATGTTGTATACTAAATGTGAAAGCATTCTGACAAGTGAATCTGAAGAAGAAGATTTTTGAAGAAATTCCCTCATATTGTACTAAGTTAAAATTTCGTGTTCCCATATGGTGCCCAAATATTAACCTAGGCACTCGAATTGAACAACCTGGAATCTGACCCCCCCCTAGAGATGTTGTATACCAAATATAAAAGCATTCCAACTGGTGGATCTGAAGAAGAAGATTTTTAAAGAAATTTCCTCATATTGCACTAAGTAAAAATTTGGGCTACCATAGTGAGCCCAAATATATACCTAGGGATCTGATTTGAACAAACTAGAATCTGACCCCCATAGAGATGTTGCATACCAAATATCAAAGCATTCTGACTGATGGATCTGAAGAAGAAGATTTTTTTAAATTATCCTCCATATTGAACAAAGATAAAATTTGGACTTCCGTAGGAAGCCCAAATATTAACCTAGGGACTTGGTTTGAACAATCTAGAATCTGACCCTCATAACAATGATGTATACCAAATATTAAAAGATTCTGACTGGTGGTTCTGAAGAAGAAGATTTTTAAAGAATATTCCCCATATTACCCTATGTTAAAACTTCGGGCTCCTGTAGAGAGCCCAAATATGAACCAATGAGCTTTATTTCAACAAACTTTTATCTGACCCCCCTATGAATGCTGTATACCAAATATCAAAAGATTCTGATGATCGGTTCTGGAGAAAAGATATTTTTAAATTTTTGCAAATATGCTGACTCAGAATTTTTTCGATGCCCATTACAGAACACCCTAACATAACCGATGGCAATTTTTTTTACCATTCAATTCTACTGGTCATAAGGATACTTCATACCAAATAAAAGCTCTCTGTTCCATGGGGTTTGGGAAATATGGGCATTTGAAAATATATCTATTTTTAGCTCCCAGGGTTCCCATGGGGATGCGGGAATTTTTTTTTTTTGCATGGGTCAAGTATTTATGACCCAATACTACCACAACCCAAATTTGGTTCATACCGGACCATCGGCTCAGAAAATAGAAATTTTGGGCTGGGCCAAAAATCTTACCCCTCCTATTACAAAGCCAAATATTACTTCACGAACTTTGTTTGAACAAACTTGATTCTACACCTCATATGGAAGCTCCATAGCAAATATCAAGTCATTGTACACACTGGTTCTTGAGAAGAAGATTTTTAAAATATTTTGGAGCATTTTCCCCCACTCCCTCCCTACGGGGCTGGGCATGCTGAGTTGAACAAAAATGAAATGCCCCTTTGGGACCATCACTCACACAAACTTTCACTTGAATTGGCCCAGTGGCTTTGGAGGAGAAGACCAAAACATGGTGCTGACGGACGACGGACGACAGACGACGGACGATGGACGGAGAGCGATGAGATTAGCTCAGCTTGACTTGTCAAGATGAGCTAAAAATTATAAAAATAAATTAGAGAAGATTTTCAACACTAATTTATTTTTATAACTTTTACAACAGTCCATTTCAATTTGTTACAAAAACTTCATAAAAAAGAACAACTACAAAGTAATTACAAAAATCCATTCTTCTCCATTTCTGAATTTTGTAGTTGGTTATTCACTGACTTGAGAAAACCTGAAACCTGTTATGAGAGACCACCTGTCTTGAGAGACCACTTTTGTGTGGCCCAAAGGGCGGTCTCTCAAGACAGGTTCTACTGTACAATACAGTTGCTGTGAACTGGTCGTAATCCAAGCGTGGGCAGTTATGTCCACACATGCATTCACCAGGTAATAAAAATCATCAGCAGCAAAATTTCAAGACCAAATATTAAGCCAGGGACTCAAATTGAACAAACTTGAATCTGATCCCCCTTGAGATGTTATATACCAAATATGAAAGAATTTTGACTGGTGGATCTGAAGAAGGTTTTAAAGAAATGTCCTCACATTACACTAAGTTAAACTTTGGGCCCCAATAGTGAGCTAAAATATTAACCAAGGGACAGGCCTGAAAATAAGCAGTTTGACATTTGCAAAATGAGGTCCCCAGCGGGAAAATTTGATGATGCAATCTCATACTGTGGGCCAATTTATCCTCTGGGTACCTCTTTTTTTTTAGTTTTGAGCCCCTGATTCAGATTGAGGTTCACTGAGGGTAAATGTAGTGATGCTTCCCTGCTGGGCAGGGTAGCATCACTAAATTCACCCTCTGGGGACCTCATTTTGTAGATGTCAGCCTGCTTATTTTCGGGCTTGCCAAGGGACCCGCTTTGAACAAACTTGAATCTGACCCACCTAGAGATGTTGTACACCAAATATGAAAGGATTCTGACTGGTGGATCTAGATTTCTTAAACAAGTTGTTCAAAGAAGTATCTTGGATCACATTCAGCTAATCATGGCTCATCAACACTTCAGAAGAATGCAGTCATGAAATTATTATATTTTTACATGAATTCACTGTAATTCCTTCAAAATGTATTCTGTAACAATTTCTTTTCTTCTGCTTAATTGACCTCCTGAGGTGAGGAGTGGGGTTGTTGGTCATAGGAGTATATTTTTTTTTTGGTTTGGGGGGGGGGGGGGGGGGGGGGGTGCATAAAATCACTCTAAATCTTCCAAAATATATTTTGCAGCCAAACAGTTTGTTACATCTAACAGGAAGGGAGGGGAGGACATAGTGTCTAATTTGTCTATGAACTCGATTTTGAAAAGAACCGGACCAAAATTATCAGGGTAAATTTTTTTTTTCTGTCTCAAAACTGAACAAATCGCATCAAAAACTGAAATTTTTTTTCAAAAACTTTGGTCCAAAATTTCCGTCTGAACTGGACCTAAAATTTTCAGGCTATAAAATTTATTTTTTTTCATATCAAAATTTAACAAAATGCATAAAAATATTTTTAAAAAAATACAAATTTTGATCCAAAATTTCGAAGTCCCATCCAAACCCAAAATTTTCAGGCTAAAATTCATTTTTTTCATCTCAGAATTTAAAAAAACGCAAAAAAAACATTAAAAAATTTTTTCAAAATTTTGGTTCAAAATTTCTGTTGGTACCAGACCCAAAGTTTTCAGACTAAAAATTATTTTTTTTCGACTCAAAATTGAACAAAAAATCGGGAAAAAAATTTTTCTTCCAATTTTGGTCCGAACTTTTTTTAAGTCCAAACCAGACCAAAATTTTCAACCAAGGGACCCGATTTGAACAAACTTGAAATCTTCCCCCCACCCACCCACCCCCGAGATGAAGATCAGTTCATAAGTACGAGCCGTATAGACACTGATTGGACCTAATTTTGGTACAAAATGGCCACTGGCAGCCATCTTGAATTTTGGACCACACCCAGAAACACTCGTTCTCGTCCCAAGGTGATAACAAAGGTACCCAAGAAGTTTCATGAAGATCAGTTCATAAATACAGCCTCTTGCCCAAGCCATACTGACATGTGCACTTACTGTGTGCAAGCAGCACTGAATAAATCAAATTTATCTAATTTGCATAATTTCTGCATGAGAAAAAAACCCATACTATATGTGACGTATTCCATGTTACTAAACATTCATACAAAAATTTATTCAAATCAGAACTTTCAGACAGAAGTTCTGTACAAAAAACTGATTGCACCAATTTTGGTACAAAATGGCTGCTGGTGGCCATCTTGAATTTTGGACCACACCCAAAAACACTCATTCTCATCCCACAGTGATAACAAAGGTACCCAAGAAGTTTCGTAAAGATCAGTTCGTAAATACGGCCTCTAGCCTGAGGCATATAGAAGTTGTGTACAAAAAAACAGATTCAACCTAATTTCGGTACAAAATGGCCACTGGTAGGCATCTTGAATTTTGTACCGCACCCAGAAACACTCGTCCTCCTCCCAAGGTGATAACAAAGGTACGCAAGACGTTTTGTGAAGATCGGTTCATAAATACAGGCTCTAGCCCGAGCCGTAATGACATGTGTACTTACTGTGTGTAAGTAGCACTGAAAAAATCAAAGTTCATCTAATTTGCATAATTTCTGCATGAGAAAAAAACTGTATTATATGTGATGTATCCCATGGTACTAAACATTTATACAAAAAATTATTCAAATCAGCACTTTCATATGGAAGTTCTGCGCAAAAATCTGATTGCACCTAATTTTGTACAAAATGGCTGCCAGCGGCCATCTTGAATTTCGGACCGAACCGAAAAGTCTCGTTCTCATCCCACGGTGATGACAAAGGTACCCAAGAAGTTTCATAAAGATTGGTTCATAAATACGGCCTCTAGCCCGAGCCGTATTGGCATTTGCACTTACAGTGCTGAAAGTAACACTAAATACATAAAAGTTAGTCTAATTTGCATTAATTTACGCACGAGAAAAAACCCTGTATTATATGTGATGTATCCCATGGTACTAAACATTCATACAAAAAATTATTCAAATCAGAGCTTTCATATGGAAGTTCTGTGCAAAAATCTGATTGCACCTAATTTTGTACAAAATGGCTGCCAGCGGCCATCTTGAATTTCGGACCGGACCAAAAACACTCCTTCTCATCCCACAGTGATAACAAAGGTACCCAAGAAGTTTCATAAAGATTGGTTCATAAATACGGCCTCTAGCCCGAGCCGTATTGGCATTTGCACTTACAGTGCTGAAAGTAACACTAAATACATAAAAGTTAGTCTAATTTGCATTAATTTACGCACGAGAAAAAACCCTGTATTATATGTGATGTATCCCATGGTACTAAACATTCATACAAAAAATTATTCAAATCAGAGCTTTCATATGGAAGTTCTGTGCAAAAATCTGATTGCACCTAATTTTGTACAAAATGGCTGCCAGCGGCCATCTTGAATTTCGGACCGGACCAAAAACACCTCGTTCTCGTCTCATGGTGATAACAAAGGTACCCAAGAAGTTTTGTAAAGATCGGTTCATAAATATGGCCTCTAGCCCGAGCCGTGTGTACGGCGTGACGGATGTTCTAACAAATGGCTACTTATGTGGCTATTTTATGGACATATTAGGTGGCTAACCTAAAACACATGTCCAACATAATAAAACAAGTTTTTGGGGGGAAAATTTTGGGGGAGTCAGCTAACCCTACCCTTTACTGACCCTAACCCTACCCACCCCTAACCCTAAGCTAACCCTAAACTAACCCTAACCCTAGCCACATAACTCTAACACCCCTTCACTGACCCCCAACCCACGTCACACCACTCCTAAACCCCACCTTGGAATGCCCTAACCCTACTCTACATTTATCCAAACCCCCACCCCCCTCCAACCACCCCCCCCCCCCTCCCACAATAAGAGGTTCTGTTACTTGGCTAGCCACGTAACAGACTTTAACCACATAAATATCCTGTTTTACTAACTTGTAGCCACATAAGTAGTCATTTGTTAGTGCGGACAGACAGATGGCCAGACGGACGACGGGCCATGACAATACCTCAAATTCGCCAAAATTGAGCTAAAAATGCAGGAGAGCTAAATATCGCTCCCGTTAGGGGAGCGATTAGCTCTCTTCAAGCTTACAAAAGCTAAAAGTGGCAAAACGAAGTTTTCCTATTGATGAATTCTGCGTACTTGGCTTTGTACATTTTATTTGGTGTTACTAACAAGATAGTCTCTGTGAGACAGCTACATTGCGCCTCCCACACCTCCGGGCTTCAGCAAGGCCCGGAGGTGTTGGGGAGCAGTGTGACCGTCTTACAGATATCACTAACATAGCAGAGATCTGATGTGGTTTTAGGAATAGGCTGTTAAGATAATCATTTTTTTCTAAGGCCAGGAGGGCTGGTTTTCGCCCTCCTTAATTTTTTGTAGGCGAGCGAATAAATCGCTCTCCTGAAAATGCCAGGCCTGGTTTGTCTTAAACTGTCAAAGCTAGAAAATCCTGCAATATTGACATTGAAAACATCTGTCAATAAATGAACTAACAAAATCCATTGAAAATAAAGGTGCACAAAATTGGATACACTTTTTGTGATGCTGACCAAGGCATTGGACATTCATGCTCAATCCAAACAAAAACTGTTATCGTTTGCCCTAACATTGGATGGCACAATAATGAGATAGGGAAAAGAAAACAAATGTGCAGGAAAGCAGAGCCTCACTCTGTAAAGACATGCCTTCATGTCCATAAGGATATGTATAAAACACTTCGAAACAAGTTCAATTTGTTCATTAAGTCAGCTAAAATAGACTGGGTAAAGAACAGCATTGTTTCATGTGGAAATAATTCAAAACAGATCTTCAAAATTGTCAGTAATCTTTGTAATCTAAGCCGTAAGGGGATCTGCCTGAGCACACGCATCTTTCCGGGCTTGCTTGTAGATTCTCAGACTTTTTTAAAGATAAAATTTCGAAAATCCAAAGTAGACTGGAAAATCTAGGCATAAACACAGACACCAGTGATGTAGGTAAATCACCAGATTCTGAAATCACCACAAATGACTTCAAACCACCAACCAAGGAAGGGGTTAAGTCAGTTATTTGAACCCCCGTCCCCCCCCCCCCCCCCCCTGAATGTTATGTCCACTTGACCCACTACCAACATGGTTGTTGAAAAACAGCACTGTTTTAGACCAGTTTCGTCCCATCATTACTAACATTTTTAGCTAATCTCTAGCTCTCAGCATTGTACCAACAGTGTTTAAGCACGTCGATGTTATTCCACTTCTGAAGAAATCTAGTCTGAATGTTAACACTCTAAATGAAAGTGTGAATGACATTGCAGCTCAACTTGTCCAAGAAGGGACTGAACTAAATAGAAAACTCCAGTAATGCCAAGTCACTCGCTCAAGTTCCTGCAGAAAAGACAAGTCAACATATAAAATCTGAAAAAATTGGGTGATGGATGCGGCCTCTTGGGTGTACTAGTGGAATTGTTGACAATTTATATGTCAAATCCAAGATGTCCGATGTGGCCCTGTTTTTCAACAAAATGCAGAAAAATTTGATAAATCCCATCTGGACATCATATGAAAAGTTACGAATAAAATTTGAAAAAAATTGGGTGAGAGGTGCGCCACGCAGGGTGTTCTAATGGAATTGTTGACAATCTATATGCGAAATCCAAGATGGCCATTGCCGGCTAGGTTTTTCATCGAAATTCAGAAAATTTTGACATCTCCCATTTAGACATCACAACAAAGCTACATATGAAGTTCGAAAAAAAATTGGGCAAGGGATGTGGCCTGTATGGTGTGGTAATTGGATTGTTGACAATTCACATGCCAAATCCAAGATGGCCACGAGCGGGTATGGTTTTCAATGAAATTTCGAAAAAATTGATAGCTCCTATCAAGCCTGAATATAAGCAACCTGTCATTTGCAAAATGAGGTTCCCAGAGGGTGAATTTGCTGATGCTATCCCCCACAGTGGGCCAATTTATCTTCTAGCCTAGGTACATCTTTGTTTTAGCTCGAGCCCTTGATTCAGACTGAGGTTCACAGAGGGTAAATTTTGTGATGCTACCCTGCTGAGCAGGGTAGCATCACCAAATTCACCCTCTGGGGACCTCATTTTGCAGATGACAGTCTGCTTATATTCAGGCTTGGCTCCTATCTAGACGTACATCACACCAAAGCTACATATATGAAATTTGAAAAATGATTAGGAGAGTGATGCGACCTGCAGGGTGTCCTACTGGTAATAGAATTGTTGGCAATTCATATGCAAAATCCAAGAAGGCTGCTGGCGGCCATGTTTTTCAACAAAATTCAGAAAAGTTTAATAGCTCTCATCAAGACATCACAATTTGAAAAAGATCTGGTGAGAGATGCGGCCTGTAGGGTGTGCTAATGGAATTGTTGACAACTGATATGCCAAATCAAAGATGGCCACTGGTGTCCATGTTTTTCAATAATATTCGGAAAAAATTTCTAGACAATGTCCCAAAGCCATGTATGCAAGCCTGAATATAAGCAACCTGTCACTTGTAAAATGAGGTCCCCAGCAGGCCTGGCATTCTTAAAAATGCAGGAGAGCTAAAAATTGCTCTCCTCACATGGCCTAGGGGATCAATTAGCTCTCCTCAAGCCAACAAGAGCTAAAAGTTGCAAAATGAAGTTGTACTATTAATGAATTCTGCCTGGTGGGCTTTGTACATTTTATTCGGTGCTGCTAACAAGGTACTCTCTCTGAGACGGCTACACTGCCCCTCCCACACCCCCGAGCCTTGAAGGCCTGGAGGTGTGGGAGCGGCAGTGTGGCCATCTTGCAGAGACCACTAACATAACAGAGATCTGAAAACCTGTGGGTTTTAGGAAAAGGCTATTGTGGTAATCATTATTTTCGAAGGCTAGGAGGGCTATTTTTCGCTCTCCTCAATTTTTTTAAGGCGAGCAGTAGGGAAGCGAATAAATCGCTCTCCTGAAAATGCCAGGCCTGCCCCAGAGGGTGAATTTGTTGATGCTATCCCATACAGTGGGCCAATATATCCTCAAGATACAACTTTCTGCTTTGGCTGGAGACCTTCATTCAGATTGAGGTTCACAGAGGGTAGATTTTGTGATGCTACCCTGCTGTGCAGGTTAGCATCCCCAAATTCACCCTCTGAGGACCTCATTTTGCAGATGACAGTCTGCTTATTTTCAGGCTTGCATGTATGAAATTTGAAACTGATCGGGTGAGAGCTGCAACCTGTAAGGTGTGCTGAAGGAATTGTGGATGGGCAGAGCAGCGGACAGACGGACTGCAACCCATCCCAATAGCTCATACTGGACATTGTCAATTTGTCATTTGTGCAGCATTTGATGTGTTCGACCACCAGATTCTTTTGTCATGCTAAGAAAAATGCCTCAACAGTTGTTTCATCTGCTTTAAATTGGATAAGTTCTTATTTACGCGAATGCAAGCAATTTGTGAAAATTTGAGATACCTTCTCTTGAGGTCATTGAGCTGAAATATAGAGCCCCCCCCCCCCCTTCCCCCAAGGCTCAGTATTCAGGCTCCTTTTGTCCACAGTTTATACCTTACCACTGGGTGATCTTAGACCTATAAGGAATTCAGCATGCTGTAGATTTTCATGTGTATGCCGATGATACCCAGTTGTATTTGTCTGCAGACCTCTCCAAAATAAACGACTCATTAACAACACTGGAGGCATGCATCAAGGATATTCGGCAATGGATGGTGATACATTTTCTCAAATTAAATGATGACAAGACAGAATTTTTACAATTGTGTGCAAAATATCAGTTAGACAAATCTCTGATCAACTTCTGAAAATAGGTGATGTCAATGTTAACCCAAGGGAAACTTCTCTGAACCTTGGTTTTACTTTTAACTGGTAGAGTGCTGGAAGCCCTTATTTGGGCTTTACTCTGAGGTGAAGGTACTGCAACTTGAAGGTTCATACTCAGTGGATGTGCTTTGTATTATCTTTGAAGTGATATTATTTAGTCTGTAAGGACTTGTCTTGTTATAATTTATACCTGCCTGTAGGCACTCTCCCATAAATTGTAACAAGGCAAAGATATTTGAACAAATTTTGATGGCCAAAAATAATTTAGCACTCTACCAGTTAATTATAAATTTGATTACCCAAATCACTCTAGTGAGCAAAAGCTGCTTCATCCAGACGACAAATATTAACAAACTTAGAAAACTATTTGATCAAACCACACTAAACACTGCTATAAAGTCTATGGTCCTGTCTTGATTGGACTATTGCAATTCTCTTTGTTTTGGACTTTCGCTGCAATCTATTAACCCGATTCAGCACATTCAAAATACATCAGCCGAGATCATTACTGGCAGCAAAAATGTGATCACATTACACCAATCGTCATTGTACGAGCTGAAGGCTTAAGATCAAAATTTGACAGTGGATGCAATCGGGACAATCTCATGTTTCTTTCCTAGTTAAATTACCCCTAGGTGACAATTTTTGTCTCGGTCGATTGATACGTGGTGTAAACAGAATTATATTCGCTACTGCACAACAAAAACACAATGCCAGACACAATTTGGGACTACTGTTAAAACTAGAAGTCCTGTCATGAAATGCACACAAATAGCACGTTGATATGCGCGTTAATGTGCACAAGCAATGTTTCAGCCAGTAACCTGGAAGTTCATTGGCAGAAACATTGCATGTGTTTGCTATGAGTAACCAGGAGAACCTGTCGTGCTTTGGATGCTATTCGAGATGGCAATTGCGCGCAATTCCAACGTGCAATTAAGTCCAGATAAGCGCACTATTCGTGACAGGACTTCTGGTTTTAACTGTAATCCTACGATGCACAGGGTGAATGGTAAACGTCACAATGTGAAGTTGGACATGATCGGGAAACACCCCTTGTCCCTTTTCCAGTCTCTTGGGTGCCAAATTTTGCTTTGATCAGCAGAGGTATGGGGGTTAGCAGAACTATACACACTGTGGCACACAGGGATGTAGTCAGGGGGGAGGGTGGAAAAAATGCGTGAACACAGGTGAAAATTTTTATTTTGCAGATTTTTTGACCTACCCACCCTTTCCTGCATATTTTTGTCAGAACAGTTTGAGGGACCCACCCCCTTCTCATACATTTTATATACAGAACTTTGGCACTCAAACACCAACTCAAAATGCTTAACCCTTTACCTAAGGAATCGGCCACATCCGCCCACGTAATATGCTGCAATTCTGCAGTTGAAAAAATATTATTTTAAAAAAATTTTAAACAAAACCATATCATATGACCCCTCGTTGGAACGAGCTCGTCGAGCTCGTTCCAACAAGGGGTCACATGATATGGTTTTGTTGAAATTTTTTGGAAAAATTAAAAAACTGATATTTAAAATAATAAATTTTGATATCGTCTGCACTGTGTAAAGGGTTAATGGCCATTGATTCAATGCATATTTTTATATATTTAAACATGTTTCCATTTTCTCTATCAGATACATTTTTCAAAACTTACCGGACTCACATCAGTTCACAAAGACACATTACTGTATAGCTTGAACCCTGTGTGGGCCCAGGTATAATAGGTCCACATTTAGTAGCCAGGTTGTTAACGCACAGCAGCGATGGCCTAGTTGTTCACACAGAACATTTTACTATATTTATGTAACAAATTCTAAGGAATTTGTTTTATACTTATATTGAGATCTCTGTGTGAATGAGCTTGTTAGTTCCTCCAGTGGTTGGTGGATTCCTCAGGCCATCCAGGGTAATTTCCCCTTCATCTTGGGAACTAACAACGTTATGATATAGGCATCATATAAGGTCTCACAAAGTAGATGTTCTATTTCTCAGGCCAAGTTTTGTAAAATGGCATGCGGGCGGGTGGGTTTTTATTTTATATTTTTGTAATTACTTCTTTGTCATCAAAAGTTCATATTCTTGGTTTATTTTATGTTTTAGGCCTCATAATCTACAGACTAGCAAGGGTGGTGGTGTATTTCGTCCCTTGGGTGCAACAAGGCTTTGCAATGCTAAACCATTGCAAAGCATTGTTGCACTCAAGGGACAAATTTATCAATTTTATTAGGTAACTTGTGTAAAATATCAGACATAAACCATTTAATTTTTATTTTTTCAAGTTTGCATTGGTCATAAAAAGAGAGCATGCGGCAGCCGAAAGGACCATGCGGGAGGGCCTGAGAAACAGATTTTTAATTTTATCAAGCCTAACCATAGTTACTGAAAGCGATGTAAAACCCAAATCAAACCATATCAGACAAATTGAAGGTATAGCTTAATATTCTTACAAATTTAGTTCCTTGGTGTTTACCTTGCAAATGAAACTCAATTATTCTTTTTCACAGAAACCTTTGATTTTAAATCAAATTAAATTAAGCTTTTCCAAATTCTGATATTCTGTTATGCTGTAGAGATATGCACTTCTAGTTTCTGTAAATCATGTGCTTGCTGTGCCCATACAATGTAATTAATTTACCACTGCTTATACCATAACCATGTATTGCAAATATTGGTTGCATAAAAGGGAACTTGTTTTTGTTCTGACTCAAGAAGAGCAAACCTTGACTTTTTTTTGTTTTTGTTAAATCAAATTTTGGGTTTTTGTTGAAATAAAAGTTGATATTTTCATTTTTTTTCATTTTGAAAAAAGCAATCCCAACTAGCTATTATGACTCACAATACAGTATTATATATACCATGCTTCATTTCAAAGAATATTCCATAAAACAAGGCTTAACCCTTTACCCAACGAATCACCCGCATCCGCCCGCATAATATGCAAATTCAGCAGCTGAAAATATATTTTTCGAAAATTTTCAACAAAACCATATCATGTGACCCCTCTTTGGAACAAGCTAGTCAAGCTCGTTCCAAAGCAGTAGTGTTCAACCGATGATCGGAACCGGCCACCACAATCGGCCGGTTATGGGCAATCGGATGACAATGGCAACGGCTCCTGGAACATTGGTTCAACCGATTGTTGCCAAGCAATTTGTGATTTTTCTGAATCACATTTTATTACCTTCTGCAATTGTTCAATTGTTAATGTAAAATGATGTCGATGATACAAGAGAGAGTTGAGAAACAACCACAATGTGTATTCTTAATCTCTCTAGACGCCCCTTTACGGGATATACATGTTAAACGACATGTAAAACTGAGCACACTTGCAGGAATCGCCAGTTCATATCGGAAAAGTGAAGGATGCACTCCATTGACTCAGGTCGCAGTAAAATTACCAGTCGAGTGCACGTGGGTGGTAAACGTGGCTCTGAGAGCCACGTTTACCACCCAAGTGTGTGTGACTAGTAATTTTACTGGGACCCGAGTCAATGAAGTTTAACACTTTGAAAAATGTTCAGTTTAATGCAGTTCTATCGAGCCTCGACTGGTCTTGTAGTGCACGGTATTACAATCGGAATTGGCATCAAAATCGGCCGATTGTGGGCTCAAATAACCGGTAATCGGTCAGCGACCATGTTTGGTAATCGATTGGACACTACAAAGAGGGGGTCACATGATATGGTTTTGTGGAAATCTTTTGAAAAAATTAAAAAAATGATATTTAAAATAATACATTTTGAAATCGTCTGCTTTGGGTATAGGGTTAATATGAATGAATTATGTTGTGAATGGATATTTTATTCAACTTTAGCTGACTTTAGGAGAAAATTGTCGAACAATTTTTTTTCCATTCAATATCAGACACCCACCCCCATCCTCAAGTCAGTTTTTGATGAAATTCTCCAATATTTTTCATATTAAGGGGGTTACTTTTGTTAATAATGCTTCTAAATAAGCTTTTATGGTCAATTGGTGATATTTTGTTACTGTTTGGGGCACAAAAAAATGCCATAATAGTGAAAGAGGAAAAAAAAATGCATTAACTATTTACACACATTTTTTTGGTTCTAGACCACCCACCCACCCCCACCTATGTTCATGCAATCCCCCCCCCCTCTCCCCAACATAGCTAGGAGGTTATCAATGGGGGCAGGGAGGGTGGGGGGAGTGTAGATCTATGAAAATTCCAACTAGTGATGGATACTTGTTATAGCCCCCCATATTATATCAAGATTGATATGTCCTTAGTCGATAATTCTGCACATTTGATATTTTCCTGAAGGCATGTTTTTCTCTTTTACAATAAGTAGATTTTGGCCGGTAAGTGACCTTTCAGTATATCAACATGTTTACATCTTGATACACAGAATCTATTTTTAGGTCACTGTACATATACCTGTTGGTTGATTGTTTGATTGTTTAAGTAGGTCATCATTGTTTACATCAATTAAGACAGAATCACCTAGAAGCTCAATGAAGAAAACAGAACACGGGAGAAACTTCTTCTAGGACATTCTATCTGAGAACGATTTAACCCTTTACCTAACGTAATGGCCAAAACCGGCCAGCGCTATTCTCAAAAATCGCCAATTAATTTTCATTATTTTTTCATTTTTTGTCTCAAAAACATAGGTTATGACCCCTCCTTGGAACGCGCTCGTCAAGCTCGTTCCAACGAGAGGTCATAACCTATGTTTTTGAGACAAAAAATGAAAAAAATTAGTTATTCAACTTTTTGCAAGTGTCGTCTGCTTTTCAGGTTAGGCAAAGGGTTAAACCTTTGTCAAGAGAATTCAAAAACTCTTTTCAGATAGACTCTTTTCAGACAGACATTCTATTCATAACAGAGCAGTTGTTTACATTGTTGCAAGACAGTGCATATTTATAGAAGCAAACATCTGTGCTTCTTTGTGATTTAGAAAAGTGATACCAAAAAGAGAATTTTGCAGAGAATTTATTTGTCTTGTAAAAGAGATTTTATTCAAGCTGTAAAACAGAATATATTTTTGTGAAAGCCAGGATTCTACTGGATTATTTTTGGAATTACCTGTGGCGCCAATACTTATTGGATTTTAACTCCATTTGAATTTTGCTGAGCATTTTATTATATTTTATTGGAGACTGCTGAAATTTCTAAGTGAACATTTCATTACAAATCTATGAGATACTGTTTCTGAAGATACATTCTTAGACTTAATACTACCAGGTGGAAAATTTCTTCACAAGATTCTTCACCACTGGATTACTGGATTCTGTTGAACTGTATTTTGGACTAATTCAATAATTGATAAGTGCCACTGTTTTTATTTTCTGTAAACCAAATAGTGTAAAAGATCTTTGTATCATTATTTTTATTTATTATTTTTTTTAAAAATATAGAACCTTAGTGAGCACGCTCACATACCCCACGCGCCCCGATATTTCAAGCTCTAATCATTTTTTTAAAAATAAACATAGATTCTAGGAATACTGCAGAAAACAGTGTTCTGTAGTTTCAACGGTATTGAAAGAATTCAAGCAGAGAAAAAGCCTGGAAAACTGTAATTTTGATGAACTTTTCAAAGTCTATGGGGCCGTAATTTTGGTAAAAATCAGTGGAGCGGAACAAAACGCAAACTTGTTCTGTAGACCACCATGTTAGACTCACAACCAAAAATCAGCTAAATATCTGGAAGCGTGTAGAAAAAAAGTCCGCAAAACTGTAATTTTGATGAACTTTTCAAAGTCCAAGGGCCGTAATTTTGGTAAAAATCAGTGGAGCGGGAAAAAATGCAAACTTGATCTGTAGGCCACCATGTTAGACTCACAACCAAAAATCAGCTAAATATCTGGAAGCGTGTAGAAAAAAAGTCCGGAAAACCAGTAGGACTGACTGACGGACTGACAGACGGACCAGTCAAAAACATTATACCCCTGCAACTTCGTTGCGTGGGGTATAATTAAATTTCAAAATAGTTAACTTCCTAGTTATTGTTGATGATTCTCAGATTTCTTTCTGTTATCAATATCCTTATCATTTCCACACCATGACAATACTTAAAGGGGTGCCATAAGAGGGGGAAATTTTCAAAATGTTGACTCCAAGTTTAGGGCATTCTGGAAATATTTCCAAGCAGTTTAATGACTGCAGCTAAACATCTATATACATAATTTGAGGTTTTAAGACCAATGAATGTACCAGTACATGTACAGTACAAGTCAAAATAAGTTGTAGCATAACCACAATAAACTAAGTATTCTGCTGCTTCTGCACTGATAAAATCAGAAGCTGACATCATTTTCTGGAAAGCTCTCTCTGAGAGCTTTCCAGAAAATGATGTCAGATTCTGTTCTGATCGGTGTATGAAGAAAAAGATACATAGTTTATAGTGGTTATCCTACAACTTTTTTTGACTTGTACTGTATGGAGAATGCTCAAAACATCAGTATTCAACAGATAATTTATTAATTAATCATCTCAAATATGCTGAGCAAGTGAGCACACTAATCTTGAAACAAACTCAATTAATAACAACCATTTATTATGCTTACAAAGTATGAGTAATGAGTCCACTAACTAACTCACTCGCTGCCTATATGTCACAATTCAATACCAACTAGACTTTATGATTCTGGAGAATCATGGCTTTTCCCGATGAGATTCCATGATTTTTCATGACCCCACAGTGACTGATGAATTGTTTTTAACTGTCTCACTGAAGTTCCTTCATTGATGTTATGAGAAAGGTGAGTATAGTAGTCTCAAACGACTCAGTTTGATAAAAAAATTGTTCAGGTAAAAACCATCATTAACGGTGGAGTGGGTTAATGTCAATATCGTCGTCCAACAAGTTAATGACCGACAGAAGGAGTTATGTTTGTTTGCCACATACCCACGTAGAGCTGTGGCTATTTGAAAATTGTCCATTTTATCTCAAATGCATCCAAAATATTGATGTCTGGCAGCTTGTAGAGGGTTAACAAGTGCTAACAGGAATATTCATTCATGCAACTTGTAATGTCACACCAAGAACTGCGAACGGCCATTTTTTCTTTAAAATATACAAGATGTTTTCAGAGAAATCCCGGGAGAACATGAATTTTAGGCTATTGATGGGTATCATTGTTTATCCAGCCCAAAACGGGTTAAGTGTTGTTTTTTGAATACTCTTATTACTTCCAAAAATAATTCTCAGTGAATTCTACTTCCACTTATTTTGATCTCTCGTCTCAAATTCAGGTGCAGTGGGTATGCAAACACAGCCCATTTTATCAACATTTTGATGTTTGAGAACCTGCATAGGGTTAACAAATGCTTCCAGGAATATTTTGTACATGCAGTCTGTAATGTCACACTAAGATCTGAGAATGGCCATTTTTTCTTGAAAATCTACAGAATGTTTTTAAAGAAATCCTCAGATAACAAGAATTTTTAACCTTTTGAGGGGTATCTCTCTGTAACCAGCTCTAAAGGGTTAATGCTTGGTTTTGTGAATATCTTCATTACTTTCAGAAATGATCGACGGTGAATTCCACTTCCAATGAAGGAGGTTATGTTTATCTCGTAGGTACACATTTGGTGTTATGGTTGTCCAAGAACAGCCCATTTTCTCCAAATGTCTATGCTTGGCAGCCTCTGGAGGGTTAACAAATGCTTACCGAAACATTTTGTTCATGCAACTTGTAATGTCACTCGAAGACCTGCGAATGGTCAATTGCTCTTGAAATTTTTTTTTGAGAAATTCACAGAAAACTGGAATTTTAAGCTTTTAAGGGGTATATCTCCTTAACCAGTCAAAAATGGGTTAAGACCTCGATTTTTGAATACATTTACTACTTACAAAAATGTTTCCCTGTCAGTTTTGCGTCCGGTAAAAGAAGTTATGTATCTCTGTTGCATTCCCATTTGATGTTGTTGGTGTCCAAAAACAGACTATTTTTTCAAAATTTTCACATTTAGCAGCCCATGGAGGGTAAATAAATGCTTCCTGGAATAATTTATCCTATCAATTGGTAATGTGACACCAAGACCTATCAGTGGCCATTTTCTCTTGAAAACTCTACCAGATGTTTGTAAAGAAATCCAGGGAAAACATAAATTTTTAAGCTTTTGAAGGGTATCACAATTGACAACCACAAAAGGGGTTAACGCTTGGTTTTTTTAATACTCTTATTACTTACAAAAATGGCCCTCGATGAATTCCACTTCCAACAAAGGAGATTATGTTTATTTCTCAGGTACACATTGGGTGCTGTGCATGTCCGAAAACAGCCCATTTCAACAAAATTACGATGCTTGGCAGCCTCTAGAGGGTTAATAAACGCTCACCGGAATATTTTGTCCATGCAACTTGTAATATCACACAAAGACCTGCGAGTAGTCATTTTTTCTGGAAAACCTACAGAATGTTTTTAGAGAAATCCACAGAAAATGGGAATTTTAAGATTTTAAGGGGTCTCTCTCTCTTTAGCCTGTCCAAAATGGGTTAAGACTTCGACTTTTGAATACCCTTACTACTTACAAAAATGTTTGCGTATAGATTGTGCGCTCGATAAAGGAAGGCACTTTTCTTTGTGGCGTACCCATTGGGTGCTGTTGGCGTCCAAAAACAGCCCTTTTTATCACAATTTTGACTTTTAGCAGCCCGTGGAGGGTTAACAAATGCTCACTGCAGTATTTTATCCATGCAACTTCTATTGTCACCCCAAGGCCTGGGAGTGACAAATTTTTCTTGAAAATCTATGATTCGTTTACAGAAATCCACGAAAAACATGAATTTTTTAGCTTTATGGGGGTATTGCTGTTTAACCAGCCCAAAATGGGTTAACGCTTGGTTTTTTGAACACTCTTATTACTTACAAAAATGATCCTCGGTGAATTCCACTTCCAATAAAGGAAGTTATGTTTACCTCTCGGGTATCGTTTGGGTGCTGTGGGGGTCTGAAACCGGCCCATTTCATCAAACTTTTGATGTTTGGCAGCCTGTGGAGGGTTACCATATGCATCGCCTAGTATGTCGTGTGGATCAAAGGTCGTGTCATGGGTAGGTCTAGCAATGATGAATGTTTAAAAAAAAATCTACAAGACGTGTTTCGAGAAAGTGCCGATAAGCCCCAATTTTGACAGTTTTTTGCCAGTTCCGGCGAAATAAGGGTTAAATCGGAAATTCCGCTTTCGGTACATTTTTAGATTTTTTGCCCCTCTATGCGTGTGCCAAATTGTGTGAAAATCGGTTTGAAAATGGCTTCTGAATCGTACAGACAAAAATGTGTGGAAAAAAAAAAAAAAAAAAAAAAAAATAATAATCCGTAGAAAAACAATAGTCTTTTCCAGAGGGAAAAGCCTAAATACAAATCAAAGTTTTCAGTCTGGCTATATCTGTCTTTCATGAGAGTACGGAGCCAAAGAAAACTGTACATAATTTTGATAGTAACTTTAAAAATTTCAGGACACAGCCTCACAGGGGGCACATTTTGAGTCTTAAAACAAGTTCAGTCTATGAGAGCATCGCATAAAGAAGAGAATAAAATGCTTAACATGGCCATGGTTGGAAAATCTTGCGTTGTTCTATCAGAATTCTGTCTGTGGGAGTCGGCAGTTGGAATCTTCACAGAAATGATATAGCACATTCAGAATATATGTCTGTTACAACAATGCTTCGAATTTCCAACTGTTGGAATTTTTGCCTGGAAATGTTCAACTATCTTGATTTTTGGACAAAGATTTGGGGTGGGTGGGGTGGGGGCGGGGGCTTGAAACCCCCACCCCCACCCCACCCCCCTTGTAGCCACACACATCCCTGGTGGCACAGGTGGAATTGTTATGGTCAAAATGTGACGTCCAATGCATTCCTTACCCATCCCATGTCCCTTTGCTTGTCAAATTACCCCTGGATGCCAAATGTGATTCTGATTATTGAAGCCACGGTGACCAAAGAACAATATCATGTGTTGTTCGGTTTGAAAGGGGCAACATCAAAATGTGACTTCGGATGTGATCAGAACACATTTCATGTGTCCTTTCTGGTCAAATAGCCTTTAGTTGCCAAATTCTGTCTCAATCGATCGGGGCATGGCGCAAACCAAACTACACCCAGTCACAACACGACATTGGAAGTGACTGGGATTCATCCCATGCTCCTTTTCTGGTCAAATTAAGGGCCAAATTCTGTCTTCACTGGTTGAGGCACTGCAGCCTATCTCCACACAGTGCTGTACTGGATGACGGGTCAATGTAAAAATGTCATGTCTGACATGATAAGGGTTTCCTGCCAAATTTTGTCTTCATCATAGTTGAGTCAAGGCATACATGTAGCATTAGACAAACTATACATGGATGGTGTAGCGTGGGCTGGTGGTTAATGTCATCATTAATATCTCATCCCTTTTCTGGATAAATTAACCAAAATTACCCATAGGTGCCAAACTTTGTCCTGATCAGTCAAAGCACAGCATTAGGTGAACTAGGCCTGGCATTGCACAGGTGGAATGATTAAGATCACTGCAGGTACAGTGGAGCCCACTTAATTGGATATCTCTTAATTGTATATCCCTGTTAATTGAATATAATTTTAAAACACAAAACCATTTACCATACCTTCAGTACAAATTTGATTTGTTAATTGCAAATGGGTTGTAGAGTAAACTCCTGTTACTTGTATATAAATTTCTGTAATATGTCAAAAAAATTACTGTGACACGCACCAAATTCCCCTTATTTATCAACCTTTTTTGCCTCACTACATCCAATACAGGCATTTATTCTATTATATCTTGTTTGACAGAGCTCTATGAGCTCTGTCAAACAAGATATAATAGAATAAATGCTCAGTTTACCCCCAGAACACAGAAAACTGACCAAATCCCTGTTAATTGTATACTCCTGTTAATTGAATAAATTTCACTGGCAAAATGGATATTCAATTAAGAGGATTCTACTGTAATCTGAAGTTTTGTCTTTGGCGTCTGCTGCACTTGTGTTCTATCATTATGAGTCAGGCATAAAAGAAGTGCAGGAGCTAAGACTCAACTCCACCCCCCCCCCCCCCCCTCCCTCCCCCACAATTCTAACAAAGTTGATTTGTCAACATGGAGTCCTAAAAGCCAATTTCGGGACAAATAAACTATCATTTCTGAAAAGAAAGTTGTAAAACTGCGTTTCACACAGTCAACGTTCAACCATGGATGAGAGACAGACAACCCCTGAGATTACAATACCTTTTTCGAGAGATTAACACCATGCTAAATAGTGTAATAGCGTAACATGCAGGCTTGGCATTTTCAGGAGCGTGATTTATTTGCTCACATACTGCTCGCCTTAAAAAAATTAAGGAGGGCGAAAACTAGCCCTCCTGGCCTTAGAAAATAATGATTACCATAACAGCCTATTCCTAAACCTCACATCTTTTCAAATCTCTGCTATGTTAGTGGTCTCTGTAAGATGGCGACACTGCCCATCCCACACCACACTGAGGCCCAGAGGTGTGGGAGGGGCAGTGCAGCCGTCTCACCGAGATTACCTTGTTAGCACCACCAAATAAAATGTAGGAAGCCCACTAAGCAGAATTGATTAAAAGTAAAACTTTATTTGCCATATATAGCTTTTGTAAGCTTGAGGAGAGCTAATCACTTCCCTAGGCCATGCGAGGGGAGCGAATTTTAGGCCTCCTGCATTTTTAAGAATGACCTGCTGACCATGCCCACTCTTCTTTCCTGCAAACTTTTGCGTGAACTGTCAAACTGAAAATGTTATAACCAGGCCCGAAGACAGGTTCTCAAAATATTACAACATGGTGGGGAGAGGGTTAAAATTTTTCTGACAGTATTCTCGGGTAGTTTTCCGTTGGTGTGAACATGAAACCTAATCCTCCCATGTAATTTACAAATTAACCAGTTGAACAAAAAAATTTCAACATAACCATATGTCACCTCCTCATTGAACTTAGCTCATCCAGTTCGTTCCAATGAGGGGTTACATTTTTTAAAAAATTGAAAAAATAATTAACTCCTAACCCCAGCCCCCAATTTTGATACTGTGCATGGTCAGCTATTTTCAAATTAGCAGCTTCCAGAGAAAATGATGGTATTCGAGCGACCTGTTAACCGCCTCCGGCCTCTCCATTAGCTTTTACAATACATACAGTTAAAACTAGAAGTCCTGTCACGAATAGTGTGCTTATCTAGGCTTAATTGGGCGTTGGAATTGCGCGCAATTTCCATATCGAATGAGACCCAAAGCACGGCAGGTTCTCCTGGTTACTCATAGCAAACACATGCAATGTTTCTGCCAATGGACCTCCGGGTTACCAGGAGGTCCATTGGCTGAAACATTGCTTGTGCACAGGCCATATGTACAGAATTTGATAGCTTTGCTTGGGCCATAACGCGTACATTAACGCGCATATCATCGTGCTATTTGTGCGCATTTCATGACAGGACTTCTAGTTTCAACTGTAGAGGATATGGAATGAGTGTTTTTCTCATATGATATTTATGAAACAAGTCTAAGAATTTTCCGTTTTGGCAAGCCTCTGGCGAGCCCAAACGGAAAATGCGGACAAGTTTCATAAATATTATATGAGAAAAACATTCATTTCATATTCTATTTATCATATGACACACACAAGCACAAATTATCCACTTAGTATGACTTTTTAACCCATCACCTAACTTGAGTTGCAGACGGCACTTGAAAAAAACATCCTCGTATAACTAAAAATTTACATTTTTTGCTTTGTATAACTAAAAATTTTCATTTTTTGCTTCCAAAACATAGGTTATGACCCCTCATTGGAACGAGCTTGTTCCAATGAGGGGTCATAACCTATGTTTTGGAAGCAAAAAGTGAAAATATAAAAAAAAATGAATGGCGTTTTTCTTGTAGGTAAAAGATGAATACAATATAACCCACCCTAAATAGGACAGATAACGTAAATTATCCCTACTGAAATTATGCAAATGTCACCCAGTTGTATTTTGTTTAGCCCATCAAATTGTCCAGTTTTGAAATTGACCAATGAAGCTCCCAACTCTAATTATGCAAATTATGAAAATGTGGCCCAGTTTTATTTTGTTCAGCCAATCAAACTGTCTAGTTTTGAAACTGACCAATTAAATTGACGGAAGGCTTTATTTATCACTGATTAATATGAAAACAAAATATCAAATGTTTTAAAGTGAACAAAATGGACGAGTCATATGATAAATTACAATATTATCCAAAGAAATATCTACCTCTGTATTAAGGAGCATCATTTTAAACCTGCGAAAGAAATACCACTCCTTCACCGTACCATCTTCTAAGGCAGCCAATTCACCGTATTTTGACTCTGCATCATACCCAAAAGCTGAAAACTCTTGTTGTGGAGTGAACAACACTGATGTTGGTGCTTTATGTGACAGAAGTCTGGATCCTCCAGTCCACACATTTGATCTAATTGCAGGTGGTGTTAGCTGGAAATCACTTTTCATGCAGTAGGCATATCCAGAATATGTCGTACCAAAGTCGATTGCTGCCACCAATAACTTGTCCCTAATAGCAGACGCCATTGCTGAAAAGGAAGGCACACAATTCTTGGTATCACAGAACTAAATATTTTCCCATAGGCAAGCCTGAAAATAATTTTCATTGTGCTTCCAGACAAAATGTCAGACACCAAATGAATCATGCCTGTCATTTAAGAATGATATCTGACATATTACAAAATGGAGTTTGAGAATTCGAAATAATGTGTTTTGGGTGTTCATGTACCTTCATCTTAAAACTGCTCAGAATTCATCCAACCATACCTTGTTTGGCAGGGCTCAATGAGCCCTGCCAAACAAGGTATGATTGGTTTCATTCTGAATTGGAAGGGAATTACCCTTAAGACATAATTTAAATACATGTATGGCTACAGTTAAAACTAGAAGTCCTGTCATGAAACGCGCACAAATAGCACGTTGATATGCGCATTAATGTACGCGTTATGGCCCAAGTAAATCTATCAAATTCTGTACATATGGCCTGTGCCCAAGCAATGTTTCAGCCAATGGATCTCTGGGTAACCCGGAGGTCCATTGGCAGAAACATTGCATGTGTTTGCTATGAGTAACCAGGAGACCCTGCCGTGCTTTGGATCTCATTCAATATGGCAATTGCGTGCAATTCCAACGCGCAATTAAGCCTAGATATGCGCACTATTCGTGACAGGACTTCTAGTTTTAACTGTAATATCAAATCGTATTCCTTCACATGCTGTTAATATTGATGAGCTGTACAGTCACTTTCTTCACACTTCCCAACTTGTCAGGACCAGAAATCACAATAATCATTAATTTTAGGCTTGCTAGTTATGTACATGATTTCCAGCATGCATGATGTTCTGATCACTGAACTTCATTGATAATTTTGGCATCAGACATTTTGACTGATGGTTTTAAACCTCAGTCAGACATTGGCCTTTTTGTACCTGACCTTGTCCTAATGTCTGACCACTTATTTTCTGGTATGCCAATAGGTGACCATTAAAACGTTCAGCTGAAAACAAATTACAGTTAAAACTAGAAGTCATGTCATGAAATGTGCGCTTATCTAGGTCTAATTGCGCGTAAGAATTGCGCGCAATTGCCATATTGAATGGCATCCAAAGCACGGCAGGTTCTCCTGGTTACTCATAGTAAACACAGGCAATGTTTCTGCCAATGGACCTCCGGGTTACCCAGAGGTCCATTGGCTGAAACACTGCTTGTGCACAGGCCGCATGTACACAATTTGATAGCCTTACTATGGTCATAATGCGTAAACGCGCATATCAATGTGCTATATGTGCACATTTCAGGACAGGACTTTTAGTTGTAACTGTAGAGAGAAAAACTGACAGGAAGGGAAGTACTGGTCACATGCACATATTTTTCATGGAATTCCCAACAAAAACACACCAAAAATCAATTGTATTTTTTAGGTCCAAAAGTCATTAAATCACCATTTTTATTTATCTGGAGTATGCAACAATAATGCAAGATGTCAAAAAAGTGTTTCAAACATTTATTCAAACAATGTATTTTCTCAAGGCTGCTTATTTTTAGAGATTGCATCATTTCTGGGCGCAATCTTTCAAGCCGGGAAACTCTAATTCAAATATTTAGTTCCCTGATACCTATAATCATACCCAACCCCACCAAAGGGACATTTTACCACTTTCATGAGATAAAAGAGTCATTTCTGCATTAGAATTCAACGTTCAACGTTTGGCTTCTGCTGAGTCAAAAACATGGGAAATTTGCCTTTCTTAGAAAAAGTGTCCAAACTTTGTCAAATGGACTTAAAAACTGGTATTGCCTCCAAAAGATTCTTTTAGCCTGTTACCTAATAAATTAGCTGAGAGGGATAAGAATTCACAGCTTTCTTTAAAAACTACCCTGATCCCAAAATAAAACTAAAATCTGCATCAGCACACAATATTTGGGGAACAAATCTTTCTCATTTAACCATACGGCAAGTGAAACAGTGTCTGAAACCCCACAAAACAATATGAATGTAAATTTTGTTTAACCCTTTACCCAACGCAGACGATATTAAAATTTATTATTTTAAATATCAATTTTTCAAATTTTTCAAAAAATTTCAACAAAACCATATCATGTGACCCCCTCGTTGGAACGAGCTCGACTCGCTCGTTCCATCGAGGGGTCACTTGATATGGTTTTGTTGAAATTTTTTGAAAAATAATATTTTTTTCAACTGCTGAATTTGCATATTACGTGGGTGGATGCAGCCGATTCGCTGGGTAAAGGGTTAAAAAATTGGGGTTGTAGCTATATATTTCACCAATATAAAAGAAATCTGCCATTTTATCCTAACAGCTGATGTCAAATTTTCTTCTACCTACTAATGTGGTCAAATGTAGCCATAAATAGGGCCCTCTCCCAGTATGCCCCTTTTCATAAAAAACTATGACATAATTCATAAATGAAAGTGTCAATGACACTGTAGCTTAACTTGTCTGTGTGTAACGTTTGATGAAAAGGATAATGTTCAATGTTTATGAAAGGATTATGAAATAAGACAAGAATTGTGATAATTGGGAATATGTTAATTTCTGTTCCCTGTATGCTGTGTTTTCATTAAAAATAATATTAGGTGTAGACTATACTAACGATTTTGGGGGTGGGTTAATGCGGCCCGCACAGTTAATGTATGTGGCCCTCACAGTTAATTTATTCCAAAACAAGTCATCCTATCAAGTTACAATGAAATCCCTTCATAAATACGGCAAGTAAACTGTGCTAGAGGTTTTCAGGTTTCGGGCCTGTGTAGCCATCATGGTTGACCGATCGCAACCATAAGGGCACGTCCTCATCTAGACATTATACTGAGACATCCTACTAAGTTACAATGAAATCCCTTCATAAATATAATCTGTAGTCTGTGCAAAAGTTTTTCGGGTTTTGGGCTTGGGCAGCCATCATGGTTGAATGATCGCGACCAAAAGGGGATGTTCTCATCTGGGCATTATCCGGAGTCATCCTACCAAGTTACAATGAAATCCCTTCATAAATACGACCTGTAGACTGTGCTAAAGGTTTTCGGGCTTCGGACCCCTGAAGCCGTCACAGCTGACCAATCATGACCAATAGCGGATGTTATCATCTAGACATTATATGGAGTCAACCTACCAAGTTACAATGAAATCCCTCCATAAATACGACCTATAGACTATGCTAAAGGTTTTGGGGTTTTGGGCTTGGGCAGCCATCACAGCAGAATGACCGTGACCAAAAGGGGACATTCTCATCTAGACATTATTTTGAGTCATCCTACCAAGTTACAATGAAATCCCTTCATAAATATGACCTGCAGACTGTGCTAAAGGTTTTTGGGCTTTGGGCCCCTGTAGCCATCACAGCTGACCAATTGCGACCAAAAGGGGACATTCTCATCTAGACATTATATGAAGTCAACCTACCAAGCTACAATGAAATCCCTCCATAAATACAACCTGTAGACTGTGCTAAAGGTTTTCAGATTTTGGGCTCGGGCAGTCATCACAGTTGACAGATCGTGACCAAATGAGGAAGTTCTCATCTAAACATAATACGGAGACATCCTACCAAGTTACAATGAAATTCCTCCATATTAAATATGACCTGCAGACTGTGCTAAAAGATTTTGGGTTTCGGGCTTGGGCAGCCATCTCGGTTGACAGATCATGACCAAAAGGGGACGTTCTCATCTAGATGTTATACAGAGGCATACTGCCAAGTTACAATGAAATCCATTTATAAATACTACCTGTAGACTGTGCTAAAGATTTCAGGTTTTGGGCTCGGGCAGCCATACCGATCGCGACCAAAGGGGGACATTTTCATCAGACATGACCCCAAACCTGCATATGAAATTTTGTGATGATCGGACAAGAACTACGGGGTGTAGCCTGTGCTAAAGGAAAATGTGAACTGACTCCCAGACTCCCAGACTAACAGACTTCTAGTACTCAAACGATTAGTCGACTAGTCGGTGTCGACTCTGGGCAAACCAGTAGTCGACTCTCAATTGTGCAGTCGACTAGTCGGAGGAGTTCAAGCTTTTAGGTAAATAGTATCCCTTGTGTGCCACTGTCAGACAGTTTGAACAGCAATATTGGGCAATCAATGTATACATCTATTGCCATCTGGTAGTAGAGACAGTAGTTTGTTTTAACTGGTACTAGTAGAGTGCTGAATTATTTTGGGCTATCAGGATATGTTATTACTTTGCCTTGTTGCAATTTATGGGAGAGTGCCTATAGGCACTCTCCCATAAATCGCAACAAGGCAAATTAAATAAGACTATATAATTTCACTCCTAGCATAATTAGAAGCACATTAACAGAATAATGTTCCAGTAAGTTGCTGTATATGAAAGCCCAAGTGAAGCCAAATTTGGACCTTCAGCACTCTACCGGAACACCAACACTGTTATAAGGAGACAGGTTATCACCAATGACTAGTCGAAGTCAACTTGACTTTTGGGTATTGACTAGTTGACTTTGGAATTCACTAGTCATTTGAGCACTGAAGACTTCCACACGTGTGATGACAATAGCTTATCTGGACTTTGTCAAGTTAAGCTAATTAATTGATAGAGACACAAAACAAACCTCTTGTGATATTAAATTTCACATTTGTGATAGTTTTTAAATCACATTCTGGCTTTTAACTGGTAGAGTGTTAAATTATTTTTGGTCATCCGAATTAGTCCATGTCCCTTTGCCTTGTTACAGTTTATGGGAGAGTGCCACTAGGCACTCTCCCATAAATTGTAACAAGGCAAATCCTCTGACTAAATTATTTTAATTCAAAATTAATATGAAGCACATTCACAAAATATGAAGCCATTATGTTGCGGCACCTGCACTTCAGAATAAAGCCCAAATATGGGCTTCTAGCACTTTACCAGTTAAAGACATTTCACATTGTGTTTGATGAATACTATGCAATTTTTGTAATAAAAAAGCATCAATTTTCTCAGTTAAGACACTTAGAGTCATTGGCATGGCACTGACAAAACATAAAACAGTGATATTTTCCAACAGAATGACCAGTACCTGATTCTGTGGTGTCCAACACTCTTAAAATGCCTAGAAGCATCAAAAATTGATTCTATAGAGCTATGATTGTGCTTCAAGTACCCATAACTGCACTTTCATCCCTTTGTTTAATCCCCACAGACACCCATTCTGACAAAAAGTGAAATTGTAGAAATATATTTCCAAAGAAGATGAATCAGATATTTGCTTCAAGCATATAGTGGTGTTTGATATTTATTATTTGTGTATGTGTGTGTGTGTGTGTGTGTGTGTGTGTGGGGGGGGGGGGGGGGGGGGGGGGGGGGGAGGGTGAAAGACAGTCAGCTGCCAATTATTGAAAACTAGCAGAGTATCCTCCCTTAATCTATACTATATTTTGCTGGTCATAATTGTTGGTGCCCCTCTACACCCCCACCCCACCGCGGCACTTTTTTAAACCTCACCATCAGATTCCTGGTAAACAAATTACCCCTAGTAGACCCCTTTGAAGACCTATATCGGTAAAAAAAATTTTGGTTATAACTTTTGGTGCCCCTCTACACCCCCACCCCGATACTTTTTTAAACCTCACCATTAGATTCCTGATAAAAACATACCCCTAGAAGACCCCTTTGAAGATATCTATTGGTTAAAAAAAGTTTGGTCATAACTTTTGGTGCCCCCCTACACCCCCACCCCACACACTTTTTTAAACCTGACAATGACCTCCGCCATAAAAAAAAGTACTCCTAGTAGACCCATTTTAGACACTTGGGGTGGCCCCTTATTCATTTCTATAGCGGACAGACAGACAGACATTCTAAAATATAGTATAAGATTAAGAAGAAAGATGTGAAGCCATGCAGGCAAATGAAAAGCAAAGAAACATCTTGTCTGATGGACGGATGGATGGATGGACGGACGGATGACAGACGGACGTACAGATGGACAGACAGACAGACATTTAGGAAGTCAACATAAGAGTGCTAAATGACATACAATGAAAAATATAGTAGAAATGCCAGGACAAGGTTGTCAAATAGAGAAAGAACTTGGTGGACCATGAGTGCTGCAATCTCAGTGAATCATATATTTATTTATTTATTTATTTATTGATGTTTAAAATCACATACTTATGCATAATGGCTGAATCATGACTATGACAGTTTTATGGGTGGAGGAAGCCGGAGTACCCGGAGAGAACCACCAAGCAACGACGAGCAGCCACCAGCTCCACAACATCGTAACTCCGGACTGCAGCACAGGCAGGGTTAGACTGGTTGAAGACATGCGCACCATCGACGTACTATATGCCTTATTACACGGCGACATCATGCCCCTATGTGGACAATCGGGGTTAAGTGCCTTGCCCAAGGACACAACGCTGGAGTCCAAATTGATTGCTCAGACGGACACCCATCCAAAGACTAACCAGGCTCGACGTTGCTTGACTTTGGAGATCTGACGAGAACCGGTTACTGCAATGCCACCACACCCCCTAAAGTAAATCATAAGAAACTCAAACTGTATGATATTAACTTCAGCCTCTAAAAACATGCTGTACAGTCTTTCCAAATGTTTATCATCAGCAGAAGGGTTAAGTATGGGTGGGAGGGGTCTTGGTTCAAGGAGAGAGCAATATTTCATAACTGTTACTGTAAATTTGTGCTGTAACATGGGAACCATGACTGCACTAGTACTAGACTAATACAGTGGAGCCCACTTAATTGGATATCTCTTAATTGTATATCCCTGTTAATTGAATATAATTTTCAAACACAAAACCTTTTACCATACCTTCAGTACAAATTTGATCTGTTATTTGCATATGGGTTGTAGAGTAAACTCCTGTTATTTGTATATAAATTATTGTAATATGTCAAAAAAATTACTGTGACACGGTTATTTATCAACCTTTTTGGCTTCACTATATCCAATACAGGCATTTATTCTATTATATCTTGTTTGACAGAGCTCTATAAATGCTCAGTTTACCTCCAAAACACAGGAAACTGACCAAATCCCTGTTAATTGTAGACTCCTATTAACTGGTAGAGTGCTAAATTATTTTTCGTCCTTAAAATTACTTTGTGCATCTTTACCTTATTACAATTTATGGGAGAGTGCCACTAGGCACTCTCCCATAAATTGTAACAAGGCAACTCCTAGCAGATAAAATAATATCACTTCAAAGACAATATGAAGCACGTCCACAGAAGCCTTTAAATTGTAGTACCGGCTGTAAAGAATAAAGCCCAAATATGGGCTTCCAGCACTCTACCAGTTAATTGAATAAATTTCACTGGCAAAATGGATATTCAATTAAGAGGATTCTACTGTATATATGCCATTCATTCATATTTGTCACTTTATTATGCTATGTTTTCCACTGTAGCCCACTCCCCTCCGCAAATTGGTGTTCCAAAATGCTCTTTCAATGAAGGAATTGTTTTCTAACATTTTAAAGAGCATTATGTAGACGAGAAAATCTTTTGAATACCAGTGAATAGAAGTGCAGTATAGGTTTTCTTGCTGTGTTTGAATGGTGATTTGGAACGGGATTGGAAGAGTGGGATCCTCCCTGTCCCTAGTACTATGAGGTGGAACCACGGGTTAACCCTTTGAGACTAATTATCCCGATGTTCAAACGTCACTGGGAATTCAGTTTCTTCAACATTTTTCAAAATGCGACGACAAATGTCGGAAAGTACCAATAACAAGATATTTTTCACATTAGTGATTATCTGATTGAGGGCGAGATTATTTTTGGTGGTTTGAATTTGTTATTCAAAACCTGTTTTATTACAAATTATTGGAGAGTGCCTACAGGCACTCTCCTATAATTTGTAATAAAACAAATTTATATAAACAATATTACAGTGGAGCCCACTCAATTGGATATCTCTTAATTGTATATCCCTGTTAACTGAATATAATTTTCAAACACAAAACCATTTACCATACCTTCAGTACAAATTTGATCTGTTAATTGCACATGGGTTGTAGAGTAAACTCCTGTTCATTGTACATGTATATAAATTTTGTAATATGTCGAAAAAATTACTGTGACACGCACCAAATTCCCCTTATTTATCAACCTTTTTGGCCTCACTACATCCAATACAGGCATTCATTCTATTATATCTTGTTTGACAGAGCTCTATGAGCTCTGTCAAACAAGATATAATAGAATAAATGCTCAGTTTACCTCCAGAACACAGGAAATGACCAAATCCCTGTTAATTGTATACTCCTGTTAATTGAATAATTTTCACTGGCAAAATGGATATTCAATTAAGAGGATTCTACTGTATTTGTGTTTGACTGAATATGCAAGGAGTGTTGGCTTTTGCTCTGGTGTTTTTTGAAAGCCCTGATAACGGCTTCTAGCACTCAACCAGTTAAGAAGTCTGGACAGCAGGAATATATTAGTATTTTAAGCTGCAATAACATTTGGCTCAACAGTTATCACTGAGCACTATTCAGAAGAAAATAGGAATTTGAAATTAAAACTTTAAAAAATCGAAAAATGATAACAAAACAAATGACCACAAAGTATCAACATGCTCTTTGATTTTGTACATAATAACACGTACAAAAGTATGAAAGGGTTAAATAAATGTGTTAATAGGGTAAGACAGGCTGTTAGTTAGCAGTTGCCAGAGGTTACAGTGGGCTCCTAGGGAATACACTTGCTCAAGATGTGAATTTGCGTGCATTAACAACCTTAGTTTTGGCAATATACAGCCTTTACTGCTGACTGTGGCACAAATGTAACTTTTCAAAACAATAAAACAGTTTTGCAAGGTGTGTGGTCCTCCAATAAACAAATAATTCGTGTGTACAAGACTGGAGAAATTCAGAAGAATCTATTCTTCTAGAGTAACTGTGAGTGTTCTTTCTTACACAGTCAGTGACAGTCGTACAGTCTTCCGGATATGAATGTTAACTATGGTTAGATATTTAAAGTTATTCACCTTCATTGATCATTCACCTCACAAAACAATGCAATTTAGCCCCGACGTGTAGTAGACGTGTACCACCTTGAAAATGTGAACGACGATCGACTAAAAATTAAAAACGTCGACTACTTCAATAGTCAACGGTTAGTCGACTAATCGAATAATCGCGACAGCCCTAGTACAGTACCAGCGAAAATAAGTAGTAGGATAATCACACAGGAAAGAAATTTTAATGGTTTTTATATTCTGAAAGATTGTTTTCAAGGATTTTCCAGGCCACTTTTAAAGTTTTGGGGAAATTCAATGACCTTCCTGGCCTTGAAAATTGAATTTCAAATTCAAGGCCCACAGGAACCTTGGAAGACTGGCAAAAGCCATTCATAAAAATCACCATTCAATTTTCATTATTTTTTCATCATTTCGTCTAAGAAACATAGCTTACAGTTACAACTAAAAGTCCTGTCCTGAAATGCGCACATATAGCACGTTGATATGCGCGTTAAACTACGCGTTATGACCATAGTAAGGCTATCAAGTTGTGTACATGCAGCCTGTGCAAAAGTAATGTTTCAGCCAATGGACCTCCGGGTAACTCGGAGGTCCATTGGCAGAAACATTGCCTGTGTTTGCTATGAGTAACAGGAGAACCTGCCGTGCTTTGGATGCCATTCGATATGGCAATTGCACGCAATTCCTATGTGCAATTAAGCCTAGATAAGCACACATTTCGTGACAAGACTTCTAGTTTTAACTATATGACTCCTCATTCAAACGAACTCGTCAAGCTCATTCCCATGAGGGAGTCATAAGTGATGTTTTTGCCGCAAAATTGAAGAAATTATTCAAGAATTTTGTTTGCAAGTGTCGCCTTCATTTCATGTTAAGTAAAAGATTCATGCTCAAATAAATTACAACTGAAATATTAATAACCAATAATATTCCAGTTGACTATTATAAGCCGTGGTCCTGTCCATCTGTCCCTCTATAGACAAAATTTGTTTCCACTTTCTAATTAAAGTTCTGCTTCACCGATCAAAACCAAACTTGGCATGCAGGATGACTGGATTCACATTGCAAAATACTATACAAAAATGTCCAAATGCTAACCATTTTTTCTTTCATATTGCCCTTATATTCACTATTTACCATCACTTTTTGAAACCAAGATGGAAACTGCTATTAAAATTTTTAACAACAAAAAATACCCTGGCATGTGAGAAGGGTTTGATAAGAGGAAAAACTCTATTTACTGCGAAGTTTCTGTGCCAAAGGTCAAGTTCACAGTGACCTTAAACTACTTTCTGGAAATGTCTGTAGACAGATTTGGTTTCTGCTCTCCAGTTTTGCTTGGGAGATTGTAACCAAACTTGACATTTTGGTTGGGAATGATGAAAGGAAGAAACATATTTATTCTGTGGTCTTTATGGCAAAGGACAAGGTCACAATGACCTTTAACTTACAAAATTTTACTATTTCCGCTCTCTAATTGAAGTTCTGCTTAAATCCTAACCAAATCTGACATGTGGGTTGGGTATACTTAAGAGTAATAATCCTCTCTATTTTTAGGTTACTGTGTCAAAGGTCAAGGTACAGTGACCCTCACTTACAAATTTCTTGGTTTTCATTCTCTGATTAAAGTTCCCCGGTCCGATCAAAACCAAACTTGACAGACATGTATGGTTTGGATATAATGAAAGGAAGACCCTTTCCATTTTCCAGTCATCATGCTAAGAAAGGTGAAGGTCACAGGAACCTTTAACTTACAAATTCCATGTTTCTGCTTTCGTTGCTACTCCATGGTGTTTCTAATATTGAGGGCATGGGGTAGCCATCTCTAGCAGTCAGAGCTATTGCACTTTGATATTTTTCTGGCAGCTGTCACAGTTGACCGATCATGACCAAAAGGGGAATTCTCATCTAGATATGATCTCAAACCTGCATATAAAATTTTGTGACGATTGGAAGAACTTCCGGGTGTAGCCTGTGATAAAGAAAATGTGAACAGACTGACAGACTCATGAATTCCGCACGTGTGATGGCAATAACTTATCTTGACTTTATCAATTAAAGCTGAAAATTACAGCTGTGATGAGTTTTCATTCATAATGGACACATATATAGAATTTTATTTATTTAGGTTAAACAAATTTTCTTACAGCCACAGATACCTCGTGTCAGACAATGATATGGGTGGAGGAAGCCAGAGAATCCAAATAGAACTTTGAAATATCAGTGAACAACTATCAGACTTCTTGACCAAGCCAGAAAATAAGCAGACTATCATCTGCAAAATGAGGTCCCCAGAGAGTCAATTTAGTGATGCTACCCTGCACAGCAGGGTAGCATCACTAAATTTACCCTCTGTGAATCTCAATCTGAATCAGGGTCTCCAAACAAAACAGAAAGAGGTACATACATGTATCCAGAGGATAAATTGGCCCACTGTATGGGATAGCATCATTAAATACACCCCCTGGGGACCTCATTCTGCAAATGTCAGTCTGCTTATTTTCCGGCCTGTTCCCAACATACCAACTCCACACAAGGAGGCCATTGCTGCAATTTGCTTAAAACAGAATATCACAATGATGTCGCCGATAAAACCTCAAATGTTTCTAAATTTCGTCAGTGTGTTTTTGTTTATACAATTTTTAGTGCACATTATTAACCTATCTCATTAAAATTCATTATTTTGGTGGCATTAAATAATTTTTTTTTTCAGGAAATTAAGGTTATTTTCTATAATTCAAGGCTGTCTTGACAGTTATGCCCTTAAGAGACCTCAACCATTTACCCAACGCACAGGATATCAAAATCTTGTCCTCAATGATTATCATATAAAGGCTGCCACGAACCTGGACAATGTACACATGAAAAGAAAGGCTGCACTGTGCTGCACTGTATAAATAAAATTTCCCTGCCTGACCCAGATTACAGTTACAGCAGTCCTTCGTGTGAGACAGGTGTGATTGCTCTCGCACATGCAAACACTCGCATACTACACAATACGAGTGAAAAATCACACTCGCAAACAGGAATTACAATTCTGAATTGAAACCTGTTTCAGCCATAATACAGTCAACACCAATTTCACCAAATGACTAATGCTTTATTTTATTCAAATAAACTGAGTTTATTCATATTTATCAATTAATGAGGGAATGCAGTCTCTGATATTGGATATTATAGGGTATACCTTGGACCAAACTAAACTTTGCAAGTGTAATTACACATGTGACTCATTTGGCAAGAGCAATTTTTTGCTCTCGCCATTTTTTCTCACACGAAGGACTGTTACAGTAGAACCTGTCTTGAGAGACCGCCCTTTGGGCCACACAAAAGTGGTCTCTCAAGACAGGTGGTCTCTCATAACAGGTTTCAGGTTTCCTCAAGTCAGTGAATAACCAACCACAAAATTCAGAAATGGAGAAGAATAGATTTTTGTAATTACTTTATAGTTGTTCTTTTTCCAACACAAATTTATTTTTATTCCTATCTGTCACATTTCAGGTATGTATGAAATTGTTTATTCAGCAATAATCCTAATCTTTTCACAGGGGTCATATAAAAACATCTCAATCTTTAATGAGTTAGCAATTGAATCCCAATTAAGAGCTTTTAATATTTTTAATTATGTTAGTATAACCACAATGGATTTTCCAATTCCAGAACAGGTAAAAAGTTTTTGTCATTGTTTCAATCTTCAAAGGGGACAGGTCTATTATGGCATAAAAATACAAGTTGGTACCAGGTCACAGTGGTCTCTCAAGACAGGTGGTCTCCCATAGCAGGTCCATTATAGAGTAAAACCAATCGGTGCCTGGTATATGTGGTCTCTCAAGACAGGGGTACGGAACCCCCCCCCCCCCCCCCACCCTGGGAAAAACCTCCTTAGAAAAAAAGCCCCTTGGTGAAAAACCCCTTGGAAGAAACCCCCTCAAGAAAAGAAAAACCTTGGAAAAAAACCCCTTCATATTGACAACAGAAAAACGTTTTCTTTAGTGACTTTATTTTTGTATGACAACATGTTCATTAGTGAAAAATACATTAACATAATATATTCTAGTTTTAACGGTAGAGTTGGAAATCGTCTCTTCAGACTTATCATTTTGAGGCGGGCGATCGCCCCGGGCCGCAGTCGCCCGCCTAAGTGCAAAATTCTGTGGACAGTAAACGTTCACCTAACCCCAATTTAGCGGCCTATTAATTCAGTCGAAGACACCTCAAAATCGGCCGCCTCAAACGGCAATTTTTGCAGACTGAAGGAGGTACATGCAACAAAAGCACAGTTTGTGAAGTTTGTAGTGTGTTGTCAACGCAGTCACCCAGAGACAGTAAATAACACGTGGAGAGTGTATTATTACTATATCACCCGCAGAGTGGAGATTCCACCCAAGCAATAAATGCAAATTTGTTGCAAAGCATAATAAGCACAAGCAAAGTTTGAACCAATGGTCCATTGGCTGAAACATTGCTTGTGTTTTTTGTCCATATGTATAAAATTTGAAAGTTATAGTTTGGGTGATAACTCCACTCCATGGGCGATTTAGTTACAATCCACCCCCCAAGTACTGTACCTTAAAATGATATTACATGTAATTTCAGATACAAAGATACTACATGTATGTCTGAAAACATGTTTAAAAGGGGTTAAAATCATGCCAGAATTAATTAAAATCACTGTAGAAAGTTTCAGTGGACAGTAGACATTGTTCCAAATGAGAAACAATTATATTCTACTAAACTGTTTGAAGATTTTAAGGTGTAACTTTGAAAACAAAAAAAACTTTAACCTGGAAGTTCTAAGTTAAATTGACTGCAAAAAAGGGACAAATATTTCCCAAAATAACATGAACCATAATGAGAATGATACAATCAATGGTAATTAATATTAATTACTTTAACCTTCAGTAAAAAGGGGATACCGAGATGATGAGAATCATAAGGGTTTTCATTGTACAGAAGGGAGAAAACCTGTATGGTTAGGTGCAGATTATGGGAAATAAAAAAGTCTAACTGGTGCTTATAGGACTTGGTTGAGGGCAGAGGTTGGAATAGGTCTAGAGATAGGTTAAAGAGTAGCTAGGACCAGCTGAACTGTTAGTGTTAGAGTTGGTGAAATAGCATCTGTAATCGGCAGAAAAATAGGATTCTGGATAGGCTGAACCAGTACCCGAGTGTAATAGAACTTACCCCCAGAAGATCTCTCAGTCTTATAGCATTACATGCTCCTCTTATAAATCCTAAATTGGGCTTCGCCAATTCAGTTTCAGTAGTTTTGGGTGTATTTTGGTGGTTTGGAAGGATTGCTGGGTTGTTTGTGGTAATTTGATTTACTCTTGTACAAAGGAACATATCCTCCAAAAAAATACACCTGTTTTGTTGTAAGCCTTTCAGGATCATAGCAACCAAGTGCTACCATATGGGGAGCACGGTGGCTCAGTAGGTTGAGGTGCAGGCTGCAAGCCGAGAGGTCCTCGGTTCGAATCCCACCTGCGGCAACGGCGTTGTGTCCTTGGGCAAGACACTTCATCTCCATTGATCGCGTGGAGGCATGATGACGCCGTGTACTAAGGCGTACTGCACGCCTATGGTACGCATGTCTTCAACCAATCTAAGCCTGCCTGTGCTGCAGTGCGGAGTTCCGATGTTGGGGAGCTGACAGCTGCTCGTCGTTGCTCAGTGGTTCTCTCTGGGTACTCTGGCTTCCTCCACCCGTAAAACTGTCATGGTCATGATTAGCCATTGTGCATAAATATGTGACCTTAAACATCAATAAATAAATAAATAGTGCTACCATAGAAACCAAGATGGCGGCATCCAGTACAAAATATAGACGACGGAAACACATATCACCGTGCTTTGGATGTCATTCGATATGGCAGTTGCACGCAATTCCTACGCACAATTAAGCCTAGATAAGCACACAGTTCAGGACAGGACTTCTACTTTTAACTGTATGGCATATAACAAGTAATAATTTCAATGTGCAGCCGTCATCCATTTTGTGTACTGTAGACTGCCATCTTGATTTCTACATGTATGGTAGCACATGGTTGCTTTTTGACCCAACTCAGGGGTTAGTTTGGAGGGTATGTTCGATTGAATAAGAATAGTTTCCTTATTCAAAGAATTACTAAAAAAAACCCTGTCAATGTCCCCAAATCAACAAAAATCTCCCAAAACTACCGAAATGGACTTGGCGAAGACCAAGAAGAGACTTTTTGTCCCAATAACAGGGATGTTCCTTTGTATAGAAATACTTTTGTGTTGTAGAATTACCACAAAACCGACACCCCCTCCCCCTCCCTATAGCCCCAAATCACCAAAATTCACCCCAAACTTATGAAATGGACTTGGCAAAGTTCCCCAATTTGGTATTATAATAGTAGAACATAGTGCTATAGAGTGTGTGGCATTGTATAAGGGTCAATTTAATTATCCAAATGGACCCGACAAATTGAGACAATCCTTCCCAATCACTAAAATCCACCCAAAACTACCGAAACGGACCTGTATTCCTCATTTAGGATTTATAATAGTACACGTAGCACATAGTGCAATAGAACCAAGATATCTCCTGAGGGTATGTTCTACTGAATAGGAGTACTGGTCGAGATTTTCCCAGGATCCCATTTTTATGACTATTTTTGATGCTACTCTAACACTAAATCTATTTAATCCAATCTATCTCTGATTCTCTTGTCCAAGTCTTATAATCACCAGTGCTTGGTTTCCCATAACCTGTATGCAGAGTTATCTCCCTTGTGTACAACAAAAGCCTATATCATTCCTAAAGCCAAGAATCCATCGAGCAGTTACTGATAAGTCCTTGCTCGAACGACTCAAATCCTATCGAGCAAATGAGCTATAGAGCAATTGCTCGAAAGAGTGACTCTTTTTACGACTCTTACGATCATCTGGGTATTGGAAGATACCTATGACATGGTGATGTACAGTTAAAACTAGAAGTCCTGTCATGAAATGCGCACAAATAGCACGTTGATCTGCACGTTAATGTACGTGTTATGGCCATAGTAAAGCTATCAAATTCTGTACATATGGCCTGTGCACAAGCAATGTTTCAGCCAATGGACCTCCGGGTTACCCGGAGGTCCATTGGCAGAAACATTGCATGTGTTTGCTATGAGTACCCAGGAGACCCTTCCGTGCTTTGGATGCCATTCGATATGGCAATTGCGCGCAATTCCAACGTGCAATTAAGCCTAGATAAGCGCACTATTCGTGACAGGACTTCTAGTTTTAACTGTAGTACTGGAGGATACCTTTAGAGGATACCTATTAGAGGATACCTACATGCGGATTAACCTTGGTTAACCGATTAATCACTTGTCCAAATAGATATCTGAACAAGTGTTGACTCATTTGGTGTTACTCCCAGGTCCATTCATCATTCCATTCTTGAGATATGAGCATGACCCACTTTCAAAAATTTTGGCCACGCCCCACGTTTTTAACGTAAAAATGCATATATGGACCTCAGGAATGCTTTGGGGGGGTTAAAAAATGTGATTTCCAACAATTATGAAAAATGCACGCAATGATCCCTAAGTGACCTCCGTGACCTTGACCCATATTTTGAATCTCCATCAAGTGTTCACTCATTTGGTGTTAGTCCCAGGTCCATTCATCATACCATGCTTGAGATATGAGCGTGACCCACTTTAAAAATTTTTTGGCCATGCCCATTTTTTTACGTCAAAATGCATGTATGGACATCTGGAATGCTTTGGAGGGTCAAATAATGTGATTTCCAGCAATTATGAAAATTGCACTCAATGACCCCTAGGTGACCTTCATGACCTTAACCCATATTTTGAATCTCCATCGAGTGTTGACTCATTTGTTGTTGGTCCCAGGTCCATACATCATACCACGCCCAAGATATGGGTGCAACCCACTTTCGAAACACCTCTACGGACACCCCTGAAGCCCCAGGAATCTGAAAAACATAGGTGGCCAAGAACTTGTGACTGTCTATCAGAATGCCAAGAACCAGCGAGATAGGGCAATTCGTTTTCGAGTTATTGTGTGGACAAGGAAGCGCATAGAAGACAGAAGACAGGAGAATAAGAAGAAAAAGAAAGAAAAAAAAAAAAAAAGAATCCGTACAAAAACAAGAGTCTGTGTTTCACACAGACTAATAATTGCCATACCATTGATGATTTATAGCATGAACCCTTTACCCAACATAACAAACAAAACCGACTTGGCCTATGTACAAAAATCTCCAATCAAATTTTTTATGTTTCCAATTTTTGTATCAAAACATAGCTTATTACCCCCCATTGGAACGAGCTCATTGAGCTTGTTCCAATGAGGGGTTATAAGCTATGTTTTTGAGACAAAAATTGAAAATTTTGAGTAATTCATGAATTTATTTTGCAAGTATTGTCTGCTACCCGCAATGGGTAAAGGGTTATGAATGCCAATTTCCAGCTACTGATACATGTACAGTACATGTATGATGATCATGTACAGTACGTGGAGAGTGTATTATCACTAAATCACCTGCAGAATAGAGATTCCACCCGAGAAATAATTGCAAATTTGTTGAAAAGCATAACCAGCACCAACAAAGTTTCAGCCAATGGATCTCCGGGTTAAACCCGGAGGTCCATTGGCTGAAACATTGCTTGTGTTTTTTATCGACATGTGCAAAATTTGAAATTTATAGTTTGGGTGATAACTCCACTCCACGGGTGATTTACTTACAATCCACTCTCCATGTACTGTAAGTAAACAAGTATGTCAGCAAGTAACTTGCATGCTTTACTCTGTCTCAATAACTGATGTGAGTCAGTGTGAGAATATTTGCCTAATTTGGAGTAAGTTTGTTCCTTTGTTAACCCATATAATACAGTAGTTCAAAAGTAATGGTTAATCGATCAACTACTTTTTGGATTAAATCACTTAACCATTCCAGCTCTACTATTCAGTTCCTAGCTTCTACACCACTCATCACCTTTATAGCTCAAGACCACTACTTGTTCATTAACACTATCATCAGGTCTATGATAAGTTTGTATAGTATTCACCTTTATTATGGTGTTCTTATAGTCTTGTGTCATTAAGGTGTTGTACCATTACTATTGGTTACTATTATCCTGTTCTGCGTCTCAGCCATTACTAACTTATGGTACTACTACAGCCTTTAGTACATTAATACCACTAAGGGGCCCCAATTCATATTACTACAGTACGGCCGCCGTGGACTGGTCACTTTCCACGGTTGGGCAATATTTCCACGGCCGCAATAATATTAGATTCCAAAGAATAATTATAGGAATAATCATCAAAAATTTAATTAACCCTTTAGCTAACGAATGCGCCCGCATCTGCCCACGTATTATGCAAATTCAGCAGTTGAAAAAATATTATTTTTCAAAAACTTTCAACAAAACCATATCATGTGACCCCTCGATGGAATGAGCTCGGGGTTACATGATATGGTTTTGTTGAAATTTTTGGAAAAATTTGAAAAAATGGTATTTAAAATAATAAATTTTGATATCGTCTGCGTTGGGTAAAGGGTTAATGATGCGCCGGGTACAAGCCGGTGCTTCATTAATTAAAATTTTGCTGCTGCTGATTTTTTATTACCTCGTAAACGCATGCGTGGACAACACTGCTCAAGCATGGTTTATGACCAATCCATGGCGACTGTACAGCGTATCATTGCCACTTTCTTGAATAACTTTTTCATACCTATTCCAAATTCCCCTAATAAGCTATCGAGTAGTTACTGAAAAGTCATTGCTCGAACAACTCAAATCCCATCGAGCAAATGAGCTACATGTATAGAGCAGTTCCAGGAAGGAGAGACTCTTTTTACGTCTCTTATCATCTCAGTATTGGTAGATACCTATGACAAGGTGATGTACAATGCATGGAGAGTGGATTGTAAGTAAATCACCCGCAGAGTGGAATTATCACCCAAGCTATAAGTTTCAAATTTTGTACATATCGACAAAAAATACAAGCAATGTTTCAGCCAAAGGACCTTCAGGTTTAACCCGGAGGTCCATTGGCTGAAACTTTGCTGGTGCTGGTTATGCTTTGCAACAAATTTGCAATTATTCAGCGGGTGGAAGCTCCAGTCTGTGGGTGATTTAGTGATAATACACTCTCCATGTACTGTAGTACTGGTCGATGGAGGACACCTATTGGAGGATGCAACATCTGTATTTACCTAATTATTCTTTCTGCCGGGTATGTTGACACTGTGGCTTTGCTACAGAGAGGATGGGGGGGGGGGGGGGGAGGGGGGATGCTCCTCCCCAAGAACAGTTTGTCTCCCATTTGATCCCCATGCCACTTCAACGTTAAAAATATTAAATTTTAACCATTTAACTAAGGCAACTTACCGTAAAAACGAAAAGGTTCAAATTTTATTTTTTCAATTTTCGAATCGAAAACACAGCTTTAATATGTCACCTCATTGGAACAAGCACGTTCAATTGGATGTCATCAGCCATGATTTTGAGAAAAAAAGGAAAACTTTCAGTTATTCACAAAATTGCTGTGCAAGTGTCATACCTCGTTGTGTTTGGGTAACAGTAGTGTAGAAACTACTCTGTAATTCTGGAGTCGATTAGTTGACACCCAAAAGTCGAGTCGAAGTCGACTAGTCGGCACCAAGAGTTACATGGCAATAGCACTGCATCAATAACATATGTAATAAATTAAATGGCATGGGAATCTGTTCAAATATCTACGCCGTTAACATTATTAACTGGTTGAAGGCGAGATTATTTTTTGTGGTCTGAATTTGGTCATGCAGATTTATTCTATTGCAAATTATTGGAGAGTGCCTATAGGCACTCACCAATAATTTGTAATAAAACAAATTTATATGAACAAAACATTATTTGCACTTGGCTGAATATGAAACATGAGCAAGGAAAATGTTGGCTTTTGTTCCGAGACCCTCACTTTTTTTGAAAGCCCCGATAGAGGGTTTGAGCAGAGAACCATCTACAGTCTGTGAATTCAAAAGAACCAACTCAACACAGTTAACTTTCACATCTATGAACAGCTCAACTGACAATCATTTTAACTCCCCAACAGTAAACCTTGCATCTGAATTTTGTTTCATTGTGATGTTTTTATAGAAAATGCTATTGTTCCGACTAGTTGACCCTGAAATCCAGAGTCGACTTCAGGCTATATCAGCATCGACAATGACTAGTCGACTGATCATTTGAACACTAGGTAACAGGTTACTATACATCATGAACCAATCCCTCGGTGGAGAACTTGTCCCCCACAGCCCTACTTGCCACGCCCATACCATAAAGAAAACATCTCACACCCTTGCTTTGTAGTGACAGGGAGTTGGAGTAGTGGGGTGTGGGCGGGGTATGTTTGGGTATGTTTCACCCCCGATCACCATCATAATTTTTAATAGCTGGACATTCGAAGGTATACAGAACGTGGAGAGTGGATTGTAAATAAATCACCCATGGAGTGGAGTTATCACCCAAGCTATAACTTTCAAATTTTGTACATATCAACAAAAAAACCACAAGCAATGTTTCAGCCAATGGACCTCCGGATTTTGCTTGTGCTGGTTATGCTTTGCAACAAATTTGCTATTATTGCTTAGGTGGAATCTCCACTCTGCAGGTGATTTAGTGATAATACACTTTCCACATACTGTACAGTCCAATAGTCAGAACTTCAAAGAAATCAATTTCCTTCAAGTTTTCAGACTTTTTTCGACCAATCAATTTGAAGTGTCAACCCGTGATCACAGCAGGGGTGTAGCTAGGGGGAGTGGTGGGGGGAAATCCAATAATACAGTACAGTCGCCGTGGATTGGCTGTAGTGATGTCCATGCATGCGTTTACCATGTACTATAAATCATCGTCAGCAAAATTTTAATTAATGAAGCACTGGGTTGTACCCGGTTCTTCATTAATTAAATTTTGATGATTATTCCTATAATTAGTGTTTGGAATCTAATACTATTGCATCCGTGGAATTACTGCCCATCTGTGGAAAGTGACCAGTCCACGGCGACTGCACTGTATCAATATAATTTGCTCTTGTCATATTTTTAAAGTTAGAGCCAAAGTGATTTTCCAATTTTCAATCAAATTCTCCAGCTTTTCCAATCAGCAGGCAAACTTTTCCGAAGTTCCGACTTGAATTTGAGACCGGTTTTTCAAATTCATCATTTGTTTTTCCGACTCAGGAATATTGGAGTAATCAGTTGTGAGGAGAAGGTATTGGCTGAATAGCTTTTAGCCTATAGTCAATGTAGAGCCTGGTCAATGTAAGGTAAAACTTGTCGACCTACCTGGTGAAATTCATTTTTCTTGTGGATAAAAGGACTAAATTTAAACTAGAGGGAGTCCTCAGAATGAATCTCAGGAGTCAGGGGTTCAAAAATGAAACATTTTCCCTGGGGAACCCCCTCCCCACCATCGCGAGAGGGGGGGGGGTATTCTCTCTGTAAAGGGTTCGGGGCACGAAATGTCGTGCTTGGACCCCCCTCCCCCCCACCCTCACCATGTTAGAAATGTGACTGACCCCCCCCCCCCCCCTCCACCCCGCCCTGAAAACCCTCTAGCAACGTCCCTGACTTGTGGATTCTTCTTAATTCGTTCGCCTTGCGTTTATGCTAGTTCGTGTTTTACTGGGACACCCGGACAGTCGTCAGTCGCCATTGTAAACTGGATCGGTACAAGTAGATTTATTTCCCATATAGGTGTCAACTGTCATTTCTTTGCTGACCATTTTGATGACTCACCTTCTTGTCGTCAACAGAAGCTACGAATTACAATTGTCTGAACCGTCCTGTATAAGTGCTTCGATATTACATTCACATCGTTTTGAGGTTTGAGATTCGAACCAAGCAGATGTTTTTTCGCCACACTGACCCCGGGTGATCTGATACCTTCCACGAAAAGCAGTCAATCTTTTTGATTTGCGACATTGAAAAAGAGTAAACTTCCTGTGAGGTGACAAGCGGGGGTTCAAATGTATGCCCCCCACATAAATTTTCATATAAATTTCAGTTTCTATTTAAATTACTCAGTTGATGGGTCTTTCGTTTAACTCGTGTCAACTGATTCAACAAAGAATGTGATAAATAATAAATTTCTATTGTTATCAAGAAATCAAGTGTTCATAATCCGGAGAGCCCCTTGACACACTCTATTGGGAATTCCACAAACAAAGCGTATGTGGGTTTTTCCCAAATTTGAATTTCCTGTTTCGTTCCAGAACGATTATTGCAATCATTGAATGTAATGGCCCACGGAATTTGGGAACTTGTATTATATTCTGTTGATAGAATTACAATAAAGATAGGACGAACACATGAGACGGACAATTCGTATGAGCTACGAAGAGCGAATGTTCATTCATGCATAGTTGTTCTAAATATATCCTCAACTTTCGCAAAGCACACAGGTGCGTTATTTTTAGCTTAACTTGACATAGTCAAGATAAGCTATTGCCATCACGCGTGCGGAAGTCTGTTAGTCTGTGACGTCTGTTCACATTTTCCTTTAGCACGGGCTACACCCGCAGTTCTTGTCTGATCGTCACGAAATTTCATATGCAGGTTTGGGGTTATGTCTAGATGAGAACGTCCCCTTTTGGTCGCGATCGGGCAACCGGTATGGCTGCCCGAGCCCAAAACCCGAAAACCATTAGCACAGTCTGCAGGTCGTATTTATGAAGGGATTTCATTGTAACTTGATGTAATGCCTCTGTATAATGCCTAGATGAGAACGTCCCCTTTTGGGCATGATCTATCAACCGTGATGGCTGCCCAAGCCCGAAACCCAAAAACTTTTAGCACAGTCTGCAGGTCATGTTTAATGTGGAGGGATTTCATTGTAACTTGGTAGGATGACTCCTTATGATGTCTAGATGAGAATTTCCCCATTTGGGCATGATCTGCCAACCGTGACGACTGCCCGAGCCCAAAACCCGAAAACCTTTAGCACAGTCTACAGGTCATATTTATTGAGGAATTTCTTTGTAACTTGGTGGGTTGACTTCATACAATATCTAGATGAGAAAGTCCCCTCTTGGACGTGATTGGGCACCTGTGTCGGCTACAGGGGCACGAAGCCCGAAGCTCGAAAACCTTTAGCACAGTCTAGAGGTCATATTTATGAAGGGATTTGATTGTAACTTGGTAGGATGACTCCAAATAATGTCTAGATGAGAACGCCCCATTTTGATCGCGATCATGCAGCCTTGATGGGTGCCCGAGCCCAAAAACCTTTAGCATGTCTGTAGGTCGTATTTATGGAAGGATTTCATTGTAACTTGTTAGGTTGACTCCATATAATGCCTAGATGATGACATCCCCTTTTGGTCGTGGTTGGTCAACTGTGATGGCTGCAGGTGCCTGAAGCCAAAAAATCTTGAGCACAGTCTACAGGTCATATTTATGAAGGGATTTCATTGTAACTTCATAGGATCACTCCAGATGATGTCCAGATGAGAATGTCCCCTTTTGGTTGCGATCATTCAACCATGATGGCTGCCCAAGCCTAAAGCCCGAAAACCTTTAGCACAGTCTTCAGATCATATTTATGAAGGGATTTCATTGTAACTTTGTAGGATCACTCCAGATGATGCCCAGATGAGAATGTCCCCTTTTGGTTGCGATCATTCAACCATGATGGCTGCCAGAGCCCAAAGTCCAAAAACCTTTAGCACAGTCTACAGGTCATATTTATTAAGAGATTTCATTGTAACTTGGTAGGTTGACTTCATATAATGTCTAGATGAGAACGTCCCCTTTGGACGCAATGGGAAACTGACGGCTACAGGGGCCAAAAGCCCGAAAACCTTTAGCACAGTCCACAGGCCATATTTATGAAGGGATTTTAATGTAACTTGATAGGATGACTCGTTTTGGAATAATTTCACTGTAACTTGGTAACTTTTGTTGATATACGTTAACTGTGAGGGCCACATACATTAACTGTGAGGTCATATTAACCCACCCCTCAGCTCTTTAGTACAGTGTACACCTCATATTATTTTTATCATAAACATAGCATACAGAGAACAGAAATTAACATATTCCCAATTATCACAATTCTTGTCTTATTTCACAATCCTTTCATAAACATTGAGCATTATCCTTTTCATCAAACACAACACGCAAGTTAAGCTACAGTGTCAATGACACTTTCATTTGACATACTTTTTTGTAAACACAACTCATTGATACATGTTGTGGGGGTGTTCCAGGACAGTTCGGGGCACCGAGATACGCCTCGTTTTTATGTATTGTCGCCTCAGTGTTAGAATGTCCTATGTCCCGTGCGGGGGTCCTAAGTCGACCATACCCCCGTACGGGACATAGGACATTCTAGTACTCAGGCGGCGATATCTCTATGACGCGAGAGCTAAGATCCCCATCAGGGTGGCGGAGAGTCCCAGGACCCATAGGGCCGACCATGGTTAGCAGACCCGTAACTACTGAAAAATATTAGGTGGGGGGGGGGGGGGGGGGGGGTATCATCATTCTACTGTTGGTGCATATTGCACTGCATGTATATCACCTTTTCAAGTGCTTTCAACAGTACATATTTTATGATATCAGGTGCCCTGTAGGGCAGGGCACTCCACACAGGAAGTTAATGAATGTATTCTAAATAGAATTGTTCAATTTACAAGTACACCCTGGCTTCCTTTGCATGGGTAGCAGGGCATATGGACTGAGATGGAAGTTGTACAAGGCCATGATACATCAAGTTGCCAGGTTGCTCTAGCTGTTCAGCTCTATTCTGTTAGGCAGGGCAACATTCTGGCAAATAATTCCTTGACAGGGCAGCAGTTGTATGGGCCGCGAACCGTGGTGAACGGGTAACCTTCCCTACGCGCTGCCCTGTGAAAGTTCTGGATCCCCCCACCCCCAGGATTTACGCCCCCGATGGTCGAACCTGTGTGAGAAATTTTTGTTTTAATTGGGAAAAAGTCGCAGTATCCGTAACTCTTGTGGCTTGTGGAGCTGGTGTATCAAAAACAGGTGTCATTTTATTCGCCGCGACACCTGTTTTTGACACTCCTAGTTCCACGAAACCACGGGGCGCGGTGGCTCAGTAGGTAGAGGTAATGTATGTGTTATGGCCCTAATAAACCTATCAAATTCTGTACATACGGCCTGTGCACAAGCAATGTTTAAGCCAATGGACCTCCGGGTAACCCGGAGGTCCATTGGCAGAAACATTGCATGTGTTTGCTATGAGTAACCAGGAGAACCTGCCGTGCTTTGGATGCCATTCGATATGGAAATTGCGCGCAATTCCAACGTGCAGTTAAGCCTAGATAAGCGCACTATTCGTGACAGGATTTCTAGTTTTAACTGTATGCAATTTTTGTAATAAAAAAGCATCAGTCTTCTCAGTTAAGGCACTTAGAGTCATTGGCATGGCACTGACAATACATAAAACAGTGATATTTTCCAACAGAATGACCAGTACCTGCTTCTGTGGTGTCTAACACTCTTAAAATGCCAAGAATCATCAAATATTGATTCTATAGAGCTATGCTTGTGCTTCAAGTACCCATAACTGCACTTTCACACCTTTTGTTTAATCCCCACAGACACCCATTCTGACAAAAAGTGAAATTGTAGAAATATATTTCCAAAGAAGATGAATCAGACATTTGCTTCAAGCATATAGTGGTGTTTGATATTTAATATTTGTGTGTGTGTGTGTGTGTGAATGAATGTGGGGGGGGGGGGGGGGGGGGGGGGTGAAAGACAGTCAGCTGCCAATTTTTGAAAACTAGAAGGGTTACCTGGCGTTGCTCGGGCTGAGGAGCATATTCTCCCTTAATCTATACTATATTTTGCTGGTCATAGCAGTTGGTGCCCCTCTACATCCCCACCCCCACCCCCACCCCAGCACTTTTTTAAACCTCACCATTAGATTCCTGATAAAAAATTACCCCTAGTAGACCCCTTTGAAGACCTATATCGGTAAAAAAAATTTTGGTCATAACTTTTGGTGCCCCTCTACTGTAACACTAAATCTATTTACTCCAATCTATCTCTGATTCCCTTGTCCAAGTCTTATAATCACCAGTGCTTGGTTTCCCATAACCTGTATGCAGAGTTATCTCCCTTGTGTACAACAAAAGCCTATATCATTCCTAAAGCCAAGAATCCATCGAGTGGTTACTGCTTTCTCGAACGACTCAAATCCTATCGAGCAAATGAGCTATAGAGCAATTGCTCGAAAGAGTGACTCTTTTTACGACTCTTACGATCATCTGGGTATTGGAAGATACCTATGACATGGTGATGTACAGTTAAAACTAGAAGTCCTGTCATGAAATGCGCACAAATAGCACGTTGATATGCGCGTTAATGTACGCATTATGGCCCAAGTAAAGCTATCAAATTCTGTACATATGGCCTGTGCACAAGCAATGTTTCAGCCAATGGACCTCCGGGTTACCCGGAGGTCCATTGGCAGAAACATTGCATGTGTTTGCTATGAGTACCCAGGAGACCCTTCCGTGCTTTGGATGCCATTCGATATGGCAATTGCGCGCAATTCCAACATGCAATTAAGCCTAGATAAGCGCACTATTCGTGACAGGACTTCTAGTTTTAACTGTAGTACTGGAGGATACCTTTAGAGGATACCTATTAGAGGATACCTACATGCGGATTAACCTTGGTTAACCGATTAATCACTTGTCCAAATAGATATCTGAACAAGTGTTGACTCATTTGGTGTTACTCCCAGGTCCATTCATCATTCCATTCTTGAGATATGAGCATGACCCACTTTCAAAAATTTTGGCCACGCCCCACGTTTTTAACGTAAAAATGCATGTATGGACCTCAGGAATGCTTTGGGGGTGGGGGGTCAAAAAATGTAATTTCCAACAATTATGAAAAATGCACTCAATGACCCCTAGGTGACCTCTGTGACCTTGACCCATATTTTGAATCTCCATCAAGTGTTGACTCAGTTGGTGTTAGTCCCAGGTCCATTCATCATACCATGCTTGAGATATGAGCATGACCCACTTCAAAAAAATTTTGGCCATGCCCACTTTTTTACGTCAAAATGCATGTATGGACGTCAGGAATGCTTTGGAGGGTCAAAAAATGTGATTTCCAGCAATTATAAAAATTGCACTCAATGACCCCTAGGTGACCTCGGTGACCTTGACCCATATTTTGAATCTCCATCGAGTGTTGACTCATTTGTTGCTGGTCCCAGGACCATACAACATACCACGCCCAAGATATGGGTGCGACCCACTTTCGAAACACCTCTACGGACACCCCTGAAGTCCCAGAAATCTGAAAAACATAGGTGGCCAAGAACTTGTGACTGTCTATCAAAATGCCAAGAACCAGCGAGATAGGGCAATTCGTTTTCGAGTTATTGTGTGGACAAGGAAGCGCATAGAAGACAGAAGACAGGAGAATAAGAAGAAAAAGAAAGAAAAAAAAAAAAAAAGAATCCGTACAAAAACAAGAGTCTGTGTTTCACACAGACTAATAATTGCCATACCATTGATGATTTATAGCATGAACCCTTTACCCAACATAACAAACAAAACCGACTTGGCCTATGTACAAAAATCTCCAATCAAATTTTTTATGTTTCCAATTTTTGTATCAAAACATAGCTTATTACCCCCCATTGGAACGAGCTCATTGAGCTTGTTCCAATGAGGGGTTATAAGCTATGTTTTTGAGACAAAAATTGAAAATTTTGAGTAATTCATGAATTTATTTTGCAAGTATTGTCTGCTACCCGCAATGGGTAAAGGGTTATGAATGCCAATTTCCAGCTAGTGATACATGTACAGTACATGTATGATGATCATGTACAGTACGTGGAGAGTGTATTATCACTAAATCACCTGCAGAATGGAGATTCCACCCGAGAAATAATTGCAAATTTGTTGAAAAGCATAACCAGCACCAACAAAGTTTCAGCCAATGGATCTCCGGGTTAAACCCGGAGGTCCATTGGCTGAAACATTGCTTGTGTTTTTTATCGACATGTGCAAAATTTGAAATTTATAGTTTGGGTGATAACTCCACTCCACGGGTGATTTACTTACAATCCACTCTCCATGTACTGTAAGTAAACAAGTATGTCAGCAAGTAACTTGCATGCTTTACTCTGTCTCAATAACTGATGTGAGTCAGTGTGAGAATATTTGCCTAATTTGGAGTAAGTTTGTTCCTTTGTTAACCCATATAATACAGTAGTTCAAAAGTAATGGTTAATCGATCAACTACTTTTTGGATTAAATCACTTAACCATTCCAGCTCTACTATTCAGTTCCTAGCTTCTACACCACTCATCACCTTTATAGCTCAAGACCACTACTTGTTCATTAACACTATCATCAGGTCTATGATAAGTTTGTATAGTATTCACCTTTATTATGGTGTTCTTATAGTCTTGTGTCATTAAGGTGTTGTACCATTACTATTGGTTACTATTATCCTGTTCTGCGTCTCAGCCATTACTAACTTATGGTACTACTACAGCCTTTAGTACATTAATACCACTAAGGGGCCCCAATTCATATTACTACAGTACGGCCGCCGTGGACTGGTCACTTTCCACGGTTGGGCAATATTTCCACGGCCGCAATAATATTAGATTCCAAAGAATAATTATAGGAATAATCATCAAAAATTTAATTAACCCTTTAGCTAACGAATGCGCCCACATCTGCCCACGTATTATGCAAATTCAGCAGTTGAAAAAATATTATTTTTCAAAAACTTTCAACAAAACCATATCATGTGACCCCTCGATGGAATGAGCTCGGGGTTACATGATATGGTTTTGTTGAAATTTTTGGAAAAATTTGAAAAAATGGTATTTAAAATAATAAATTTTGATATCGTCTGCATTGGGTAACCTCCCCACCATCGCGAGAGGGGGGGGGGGGGGTATTCTCTCTGTAAAGGGTTCGGGGCACGAAATGTCGTGCTTGGACCCCCCTCCCCCCCACCCTCACCATGTTAGAAATGTGACTGACCCCCCCCCCCCCCCCCCCCCTCCACCCCGCCCTGAAAACCCTCTAGCAACGTCCCTGACTTGTGGATTCTTCTTAATTCGTTCGCCTTGCGTTTATGCTAGTTCGTGTTTTACTGGGACACCCGGACAGTCGTCAGTCGCCATTGTAAACTGGATCGGTACAAGTAGATTTATTTCCCATATAGGTGTCAACTGTCATTTCTTTGCTGACCATTTTGATTACTCACCTTCTTGTCGTCAACAGAAGCTACGAATTACAATTGTCTGAACCGTCCTGTATAAGTGCTTCGATATTACATTCACATCGTTTTGAGGTTTGAGATTCGAACCAAGCAGATGTTTTTTCGCCACACTGACCCCGGGTGATCTGATACCTTCCACGAAAAGCAGTCAATCTTTTTGATTTGCGACATTGAAAAAGAGTAAACTTCCTGTGAGGTGACAAGCGGGGGTTCAAATGTATGCCCCCCACATAAATTTTCATATAAATTTCAGTTTCTATTTAAATTACTCAGTTGATGGGTCTTTCGTTTAACTCGTGTCAACTGATTCAACAAAGAATGTGATAAATAATAAATTTCTATTGTTATCAAGAAATCAAGTGTTCATAATCCGGAGAGCCCCTTGACACACTCTATTGGGAATTCCACAAACAAAGCGTATGTGGGTTTTTCCCAAATTTGAATTTCCTGTTTCGTTCCAGAACGATTATTGCAATCATTGAATGTAATGGCCCACGGAATTTGGGAACTTATATTATATTCTGTTGATAGAATTACAATAAAGATAGGACGAACACATGAGACGGACAATTCGTATGAGCTACGAAGAGCGAATGTTCATTCATGCATAGTTGTTCTAAATATATCCTCAACTTTCGCAAAGCACACAGGTGCGTTATTTTTAGCTTAACTTGACATAGTCAAGATAAGCTATTGCCATCACGCGTGCGGAAGTCTGTTAGTCTGTGACGTCTGTTCACATTTTCCTTTAGCACGGGCTACACCCGCAGTTCTTGTCTGATCGTCACGAAATTTCATATGCAGGTTTGGGGTTATGTCTAGATGAGAACGTCCCCTTTTGGTCGAGATCGGGCAACCGGTATGGCTGCCCGAGCCCAAAACCCGAAAACCATTAGCACAGTCTACAGGTCGTATTTATGAAGGGATTTCATTGTAACTTGATGGAATGCCTCTGTATAATGCCTAGATGAGAACGTCCCCTTTTGGGCATGATCTATCAACCGTGATGGCTGCCCAAGCCCGAAACCCAAAAACTTTTAGCACAGTCTGCAGGTCATGTTTAATGTGGAGGGATTTCATTGTAACTTGGTAGGATGACTCCTTATGATGTCTAGATGAGAATTTCCCCATTTGGGCATGATCTGCCAACCGTGACGACTGCCCGAGCCCAAAACCCGAAAACCTTTAGCACAGTCTACAGGTCATATTTATTGAGGAATTTCTTTGTAACTTGGTGGGTTGACTTCATACAATATCTAGATGAGAAAGTCCCCTCTTGGACGTGATTGGGCACCTGTGTCGGCTACAGGGGCCCGAAGCCCGAAGCTCGAAAACCTTTAGCACAGTCTAGAGGTCATATTTATGAAGGGATTTGATTGTAACTTGGTAGGATGACTCCAAATAATGTCTAGATGAGAACGCCCCATTTTGATCGCGATCATGCAGCCTTGATGGGTGCCCGAGCCCAAAAACCTTTAGCATGTCTGTAGGTCGTATTTATGGAAGGATTTCATTGTAACTTGTTAGGTTGACTCCATATAATGCCTAGATGATGACATCCCCTTTTGGTCGTGGTTGGTCAACTGTGATGGCTGCAGGTGCCTGAAGCCAAACAATCTTGAGCACAGTCTACAGGTCATATTTATGAAGGGATTTCATTGTAACTTCATAGGATCACTCCAGATGATGTCCAGATGAGAATGTCCCCTTTTGGTTGCGATCATTCAACCATGATGGCTGCCCAAGCCTAAAGCCCGAAAACCTTTAGCACAGTCTTCAGATCATATTTATGAAGGGATTTCATTGTAACTTTGTAGGATCACTCCAGATGATGCCCAGATGAGAATGTCCCCTTTTGGTTGCGATCATTCAACCATGATGGCTGCCAGAGCCCAAAGTCCAAAAACCTTTAGCACAGTCTACAGGTCATATTTATTAAGAGATTTCATTGTAACTTGGTAGGTTGACTTCATATAATGTCTAGATGAGAACGTCCCCTTTGGACGCAATGGGAAACTGACGGCTACAGGGGCCAAAAGCCCGAAAACCTTTAGCACAGTCCACAGGCCATATTTATGAAGGGATTTTAATGTAACTTGATAGGATGACTCGTTTTGGAATAATTTCACTGTAACTTGGTAACTTATGTTGATATACGTTAACTGTGAGGGCCACATACATTAACTGTGAGGTCATATTAACCCACCCCTCAGCTCTTTAGTACAGTGTACACCTCATATTATTTTTATCATAAACATAGCATACAGAGAACAGAAATTAACATATTCCCAATTATCACAATTCTTGTCTTATTTCACAATCCTTTCATAAACATTGAGCATTATCCTTTTCATCAAACACAACACACAAGTTAAGCTACAGTGTCAATGACACTTTCATTTGACATACTTTTTTGTAAACACAACTCATTGATACATGTTGTGGGGGTGTTCCAGGACAGTTCGGGGCACCGAGATACGCCTCGTTTTTATGTATTGTCGCCTCAGTGTTAGAATGTCCTATGTCCCGTGCGGGGGTCCTAAGTCGACCATACCCCCGTACGGGACATAGGACATTCTAGTACTCAGGCGGCGATATCTCTATGACGCGAGAGCTAAGATCCCCATCAGGGTGGCGGAGAGTCCCAGGACCCATAGGGCCGACCATGGTTAGCAGACCCGTAACTACTGAAAAATATTAGGTGGGGGGGGGGGGGGAGGGGGGGGTATCATCATTCTACTGTTGGTGCATATTGCACTGCATGTATATCACCTTTTCAAGTGCTTTCAACAGTACATATTTTATGATATCAGGTGCCCTGTAGGGCAGGGCACTCCACACAGGAAGTTAATGAATGTATTCTAAATAGAATTGTTCAATTTACAAGTACACCCTGGCTTCCTTTGCATGGGTAGCAGGGCATATGGACTGAGATGGAAGTTGTACAAGGCCATGATACATCAAGTTGCCAGGTTGCTCTAGCTGTTCAGCTCTATTCTGTTAGGCAGGGCAACATTCTGGCAAATAATTCCTTGACAGGGCAGCAGTTGTATGGGCCGCGAACCGTGGTGAACGGGTAACCTTCCCTACGCGCTGCCCTGTGAAAGTTCTGGATCCCCCCACCCCCAGGATTTACGCCCCCGATGGTCGAACCTGTGTGAGTAATTTTTGTTTTAATTGGGAAAAAGTCGCAGTATCCGTAACTCTTGTGGCTTGTGGAGCTGGTGTATCAAAAACAGGTGTCATTTTATTCGCCGCGACACCTGTTTTTGACACTCCTAGTTCCACGAAACCACGGGGCGCGGTGGCTCAGTAAGTAGAGGTGCAGGCTGCAAGCCGAGAGGTCCTCGGTTCGAATTCCACCTACGGCAATCGCGTTGTGTCCTTGGGCAAGACACTTCACCCCCATTTCCCACGTGGGGGAACGGTGACGCTGTGTACTAAGGCGTACTGCACGTCAGTAGTATGTCTCGCACGTTTGAGGGAAAGGTTGGGGGACCCCGGTGGGGGACCCCGGAAGTGACGTCATGTCACGTGACCTAGTGGTGCCATGTTGTGTTGTCATGGTAACCCGCGTGAGCGGCCATGTTGTGACGTCATCCCCATAGTGATACGTGGTGTTAGTGCGCATGCGCAGCGCGTGTTGTTAGGGTGATACGTGTTTCCGTCGTCCATTTTGTATACTGGAGGCCGCCATCTTGGTTTCTATGGTAGCACGTGATTGCTATGTTACCCAATTGTTCTGCAATAAGACGGGGTATGTCTTGAGGGTATGTTCCTTCGTAGAAGAGTAAATCTAATTACCACAAACAACCCGACAATCTCTCCAAATCACCAAAATCCACCCAAAAACACCGAAATTGACTTTATTTCCCCATTTTATCAGCTTAGCACGTAGTGCCATAGTACTAAGGGGTACAAGGGGTGCATTCGACTGAAGTGGAGTAATGTTCTGGATTAGAATTTTCCCAGAATCCTCATTTAATTACCCAAATAAACCCGTCAAGTTGTATTATTTCGAATTCTTTCAGAATCCCTTTTTTTTGGATCCCATGACGTTTTTTCCCTATTAAGAGTAGCACGTAATACCGAGGGGGTGTGTTCGTTTGAAGTGGAGTAATGTTCCCATTTTTTTTTGATCCCATGACGTTTTATTTCCTTATTAAGAGTAGCACGTAGTGCTATAGGACAAATTTACCCAGAAATCCTCTGCTTCTACTTGGAACTATATTTTTATAAATTCTATTTTTAGTAACATCTTTAACTGACCCCCTAACTAATTGTTAGTGTCTATATTTAGCAATTTCTTTAAATGACCCCCCTAACTACATGATATTAAATAATAAAATTAATGAGGATCAAGATGTTTTTACACTGACCAATCAGAGCGAAGTTAATCCACCAATCAGATTTCTGGATTACCATTGTGTTTCTTTCCCATTACTTTCTATACTAATTTTCTAAATTTCCCAACTTTTACCTATAATCCTATAGGAAACAAACACAAACGCCCATCGAGAATGAAAATATCGATGAAAAAACGTTGTGACGTTTTCAAAAACGTCCGTCACGTCTAAATAAATTCCGGAGAAGAATAACGTCGCGTCATTCTGTTTCGATCCTTCGAACTGAACACATCGCTAGAGAGTTTTCTATAGCAATTTTGCCTTTGCAAGAAATTGATGAAGACGTCTGAAGCTGCTACTGCCGTTACCAGAACTGATGTCTACGCCTGTGAAGAGTGTGGAAAGACCTTTACGGATCGTCGGAACCGAAACCGCCATGTGCGTACCAAGCACGCCACCGGAGAGAAGAAGACCCACGATTGTACCAACTGCAACAAGACCTTTACGAGGAAAGACAAGCTGGATCAACACCTGAAGAAATGTTTGGAGATATATACATGTATGGAATGCAGCCAGGAGTTCAACCAACTACTCCATTTTAATCGACACAAGAGCGTTGCCCACCGAACAGTTCCTGTACCATCAAAAAGGAAGACCGATGAACCGAAGAGAGGACCGCCTAAACAACCACGGACCACGACGACCACCCATTATGATGTTGACCCAATGGAGTTTGAAAAGAATATGATGTCTGAAGAAGAGCCAGATGAGATATTGACCGTGTACAAAGATAACTGGAGTTCTATTAGAACTCGCCACATGATGAACAGAAGAGTCCAGGACCAATATAACTACCGGATCAATGATGTGAACCTGAAGATGATGACTGATGAATTGATGACTACCATATTTCTGCCACAACAGCTAAGATTTAAAATTAATCTGAGTTTTGGTTTTATCCTGCGACACAATGAAACGAATGAACTGAAGTATTACCATCTATCACAAAACAACGCCCGGGTACTTGATGTTCCACAACTTGTATGCTGGCAAGAAGATTTTGAAGAATTCCTTGATGATGTCATGGAAGAAGATATCCTAGAATGGGCCAAATTGAAACGACCCAACACCAAATGGCTTGTTGAGAGAGTTACCAACGTCACATTTTATGTGAACAAGCTGAAAGTCCACCCAATTGGAATGGTAGAAGATCTTCCAGACTACATTCTCCAGAACAAAGCAGTAAATGCTTTGGTGAAAGATAGAGCTCGCCATTTTACCTATGAAGACAACCTGTGTATTTTCCGCTGTTTAGCTTTATGGAGTGGTTCCATAACAGACAACCTCAACTATACAACAGATGTGATGTACAACAAGTATTCAGAGAAGCCAAAGAATGAATTCCGTGGAGTAACTTTAGCCGAATTACCTGACTTGGAGAAATGTTTTGAAGTAAATATCCAAGTATATGAACTTGTCAAGAATGATGATGACCAAATTGTTGCCAAATTAGTACAGAGATCTCACAGAAAGTATGAAGATACCATGTATGTGAACGTTTACAAGAACCATTTTAGCTACATCATCGATATAGACCAATAATGCAAATCCTTTGAATGCCGCAAATGCGGCAAACTATGGAAATCTGCCCGATATCTTCGGCGTCACGAGAAAACCTGTACAGATGAAGTCAATTACCAGTATGTTGGCGGTGTATACCATCCATCCCAGTCCATATTTGATCTGTTAGAAGATGAAGGTATAGAAGTATCTGAAGAGAAGAAGTTTTATCCATAGCGTGCAACGTTTGATTTTGAAAGTTACTTTGTCAAATCCAGTCTACCTGCTGACAGTGATAAACTGATATGCGAAGCAGAACACCGACCATTGAGTGTGAGCATATGTAGTAATGTTCCAGAATACCAAGAACCGAAATGTTTCATTACAAATGGAAATTCTCAAGAACTTGTTGAAGAAATGATGACATACCTCACAGCTATTTCATCTCATTGCCACCAACTGATGCAGACCTACCATGCTTGGACCTTGTTTAAACTCAGACAGAAAATTGATGAAACGCTGGAAGCGGAAGCCAGAGCTACTGGAGAAGATACATCCAAGATGCACCCTTTACAAAAATTGGAGAAGAAATTTCAAGATTATCTGCAAGAGATGCCCGTCATCGGATTCAACTCTGGAAAATATGATATGAATGTAGTCAAGCGTGAACTGATGACATACCTGAAGAGACAGAATCCACTCAAGTTTGCAGTGAAGAAATCGAATAACTACATGTGCGTCTCGACAGAATCTTTCAAGTTTGTTGATATTTGCAACTACCTCGCTCCAGGATTCAGCTATGACAAGTTTTTGAAAGCATTTGGCTGCTCCGTGACAAAGGGATTTTTACCATATGAATGGATCGACAGCTTGAACAAATTGGATCAAGACCACCTACCAGACCATGAAGCCTTCTACAGTTCTCTCAAGAAAGAAAATATATCCAATGAAGAATACCAGTACTGCCAGCATGTATGGAACGACCTGGAGATGACAACTTTCCGTGATTTTCTGTTCTGGTATAATAACCGAGATGTAAAACCATTCCTTGAAGCAGTTGACAAGCAGTTTGCTTTCTACCAAGAACGCCACATCGACATGTTTAAAGATGGTATCAGTGTTCCGGGCCTCACGTTGAAATACCTGTTCCAGACCATGAATGATGACACTTACTTCACATTATTTAACCAGAAGAATAAAGACTTGCATCACTTGGTGAAAGATAATATCGTTGGTGGACCTTCAATTATCTTCAACCGATACCACGAGAAAGATGTTACCCAAATCAGAGAAACAAAATATGGCAAAGAAGCAAAACCATGTGGAAGTATTATAGGCTTTGATGCGAATGCATTATATCTTTGGTGCCTAATGCAAGAGATGCCAACGGGTTGGAGTATTAGACGTCGTGAAGAAAACCAGTTTAAACCAGAACATCCAATGAAGTATGGTAAAATGGCTGAACAATGGTTAGAGTTTTTATCCATGAGAGATGACATCCACATCAGACATCAGTTTAACGGAGCTGAAAAAATGATTGGTCGAAGACAGTTGCCTGTTGATGGTTGGTGCAAAGAGACACAGACTGTATACCAGTTCCATGGCTGCTTCTGGCACGGACATACCTGCATGAAAGATAAGAATGGCCTTCCTATCATCCATAATGAAGTCAGAGATAAACCGATGAAAGAACTACTACAAGACACCCGTACCAATGCAAAGTACATCACCGATTTGGGCTATAAACTTATTGAAATCTGGGAGTGTGAGTGGAGAGAGATGAAGAAGACCGATGCCACACTCAAAGCCTTCCTGAAAGAGAACTTTTCAGACAAAATAGATGGTGCTATGACAGAGGAAGAAATACTGAACAAAGTGAAGTCCGGTGAACTGTTTGGTTTAGTCGAATGTGATATACATGTACCAGATCACCTGAAAGAGTACTTTGAAGAGATGACACCTATCTTCAAGAATACAGATATTTCCATAGATGATATTGGTGAACACATGAAGGCCTTTGCCGAGAAGAATGGAATCATGAAGAAACCCCGTAGAAGTTTGATCGGAAGCTATGGAGCGGAAAAAATGTTATTTGCAACCCCTTTACTGCAGTGGTACCTCCAGCATGGTATTGAAGTTGATCACGTCTATCAAGTTATCCAATATAAACCAAGAAGATGTTTTGAAAAATTTGGAGATGAAGTATCTGAAGCAAGAAGACAAGGAGATGTTGACCCTGATAAGTCGATCGTTGCCGACACCATGAAGCTGTTGGGAAATTCTGGATATGGCAAAACCGTCACCAACAAAGAGAAGCATCGACGTGTGTGCTATTGCGACGACGAAGAAGTTACCAAAGCTGTAAATGACATGTCCTTCAGAGCCTTGAATCCATTAGATGATACATTATATGAAGTCGAACTCAACAAGAAGACCATCAAGTTGGATCTGCCACTTCACATCGGATTCTTTGTTTACCAGTATGCGAAACTCCGGATGCTTCAGTTCTATTATGATGTCATCGATACTTTTATCAACCGCCAAGATTTCGAATATGCTGAAATGGACACAGATTCTGCATATATATGTACTTCGTCATCATCCATAGATGAATTTGTGAAACCAGAGAAGAGAGTAGAATTTTACAAAGAGAATAACAAGTGGTTTCCATCAGAGTGTTGTGATTTCCACAGAGATGATTATGTGAAAACCAAATTAGAAGGCAAAGAATGGCTGTCACCCTCATGCTGCCAAGAAAGAAAGCGTTTTGACAGGAGAACTCCAGGCTTGTTTAAGGTAGAATGGCAAGGAACCGGCATTGTTGGACTGTGTAGTAAAACATATTATTGTTTCGGAGCCACCAATAAATTCAGTTGTAAGGGAATCAGCAAACGCCACAATGATTTGACGAAAGACAGATATTTGCAAGTTTTGAAGACTCAACAAAGTGGATCCGGCATCAACCGAGGATTTGTGATGAATGACAACACTATGTATACCTACCAGCAGAGCAGAGATGGACTATAATATTTCTACCCAAAACGAAGAGTTTTAGAAGATGGAGTTAGTACCATACCACTAGAGATTTAAAGAAGAAACAATTGAGCGAGTGTCATATTTTTCTACGACCTGAACCAAGTCTAGCTTTTGCCTACAAAAAGTTCTATTTAGTTGATCAAAAAAAAATTCCTAAAAAAAAACCGAAATGGTTTTTAGGTGGTCTACTCTATCATATTAGGCTCATCAAATTTTTAAAGTCCTTTATGGCATTCTCTAAAGTCCTTTATGACAGTCCTCATAAAGTCCTATATGGCATTCTCTAAAGTCCTTTATGGCAGTCCTCATAAAGTCCTACATGGCAGTCCTCATAAAGTCCTATATGGCATTCTCTAAAGTCCTTTATGGCAGTTTTTCTCTAAAGTCCTTTATGGCAAGTTTTTCTCAAAGTAAAAAGTCCTATATGGCATTCTCTAAAGTCCTTTATGGCAGTCCTCATAAAGTCCTATATGGCAAGTTTTTTCTCAAAGTAAAAAGTCCTTTATGGCAGTCCTCATAAAGTCCTTTATGGCAGTCTCATAAAGTCCTATATGACATTCTCTAAAGTCCTTTATGGCAGTCCTCGTAAAGTCCTATATGGCAGTTTTTTTTCTCTAAAATCCTTTATGGCAGTCCTCATAAAGTCCTACATGGCAAGTTTTTTCTCAAAGTAAAAAGTCCTATATGGCATTCTCTAAAGTCCTTTATGGCAGTCCTCATTAAGTCCTATATGGCAGTCTTCAAAAAAAAAATTCTAAATGGCAAGTCTTACAAGGCAATACATTTTTTCTAGTGTAAAGATTTTTTCAATTTTTTATTTATTCTAATACAGAGAGTTTTTTCATCATTATCATCATCATCATCATGTTCCTGATATACTTTAGGCTAACCCTATTGGAAGTGGAGGATACTTCTTTAGTTTCATTCAAAACTTTTTAGTTCCATTTATTTTTAAAAAAATGTTGATTCATGGTATCTTTTAGGTTACACCTAGTGGAACCAGATGATAGGTCTTTATTCAAAATTTAGTTTCATTCAAAACTTTTTAGTTCCATTTATTTTAAAAACATGTTGATTCATGGTATCTTTTAGGTTACACCTATTGGAACCAGATGATACTTCTTTACTTTTTAGTTTCATTCAAAACTTTTTAGTTTCATTCAAAACTTTTTAGTTACATTTATTTTAAAAGACATGTTGATTCATGGTATCTTTTAGGTTACACCTATTGGAACCAGATGATACTTCTTTACTTTTTAGTTTCATTTCATTTTTTAAAAAAAGGTTGATTCCTGGTGTCTTTTAGGCTACCCCTATTGTATAACCAAAGGAATAAATCATCATCATCATCATTACTAAGAAATTCTCTGTTGTGAATATTTAAAATAAATGAGAAATTTTTATGATAGAAAAACTAAATTGATAAGTTGGACATGTTGTTTTCGTTTTCTTTTTTTTTGATGAACAAAAAAAATTCCTTCAAAGCGGATACGAACTGTAGGGGGTGGGAATGCACTCGAGCTATTTGACTTATCTCCATTGGACAGAGGTTTGTAGCTTGACCTGTCCCAAGCCAGTATAAAATGCAGAGGGCCATATCCTACAGTTTAAGGATCAAGATTGCAGTTTGATCGCCAAACTGACCAATCAGATCGAAGTTAATCAACCAATCAAATTTCTGTATTCTCATTGTGTTTCTTTCCCATTACTTTCTATACTAATTTTCTAAATTTTCCAACTTTAACCTATAATCCTATAGGAAACAAACACAAACCCCAACCAAGAATCAAAAACTCAATCAAAATTTATTCAACTGGGGTGATGTTTTCAATCACGTCCGTCAAAGATATATAAGATTAGGCAAAGCATGGACTTGGCATCATTCACGATCGAACCATTGACCAGAGAAGATGTTCCGAATTGGCACCAAGCAGACTTATGCTAACATCACCCAGTACCAGGGTGAACTGAAGATTCATCTCAGAAGATACTTTGAGGGAAAAGACCAGAAACCTTATCCTACGAAGACTGGTATTGCTCTATCTTTAGAAGAATGGAATGCCTTGAAATCTCAAATAGAAGAAGTAGACGCAGCCATCAAAACCCAACAAACAACTTTAACTGAAGACACTAAACCTACTAACCATGAAGACTTCAAAAAACCAAATCAAGAACCACCTTTGAAGAAGAAGAAGAAGATCACAGTGAGAATAACCCAACCACGACCATTGATCGTTGATGAAATTGATAGTGAACTCAGGCAAGTTCGCTTGCAGCATGAACTTTGCTTGGCATATGCTCATTATGTCGAAGAGAACATTGATGCTGTAATGAAAGAAAAATGCTATGGATGTACAGTCGATCACCCAAGTCAGATTCAGCATAATGTATGCCTAATGATGTCTGAAGAAGAGAAGATTATAACATGTTTTAGTGACGCACTTGAAAGAGTTAACAAGAATGATGTTCATCTACTGTGGCACCAAAATACTTCTGGAATGAATCCACCACCAGTACAGAAAGAATATGAAGATATGTTCGAGAAACCTCTCACAAATGAACAGAGACGTTGTATTATGGATTTGGTGACTGAATTTATGACCATCAAGAAACCTGTTACAATTGGATTCTAATTGAAGATGTAAATAGATGTTGTAAATTTTTATAAAAAAAGAAGAAAAAAGAAGAAAAAAAGTATAAAATGAAGAAACAAGAAAAAAAGGTGGTAATGACGCTTAAGTTATTTGATGTTTATCTTCTTGACAAATATCAAACAAACTTAAACTGTCCCCAACCAGTAAGTCAGAGGGCCACCAATTTTAAATATTTTTTGGATGATGGTTCATATTGGCCACCTCTCCAAAAGGTATAAAAGGGGGAGTAGTCCCCACGTTCAGTGGGGGCCACCTCCCCAAAAGGTATAAAAGGAAAGTAGTACCCACATAGAACAACAAAGATGGATCCTCGTTGGAAGCATCCATTCACTTGTTTATTGTGTGGTCCCACGGGTAGTGGTAAATCATCCTTTGTAAATCGGGTTATTCAAAACATTCAAAATATTATATCACCTGTCCCAAGTCACATCATTTGGTGTTATAGTGAATGGCAACCATTATACAATACTTTACCCCAAGTAGAATTCGTAGAGGGTCTCCCTCAAGAATTAAAATCTGATAGTTTAGTCATATTGGATGATCTGATGCTCGATGCCGATGTTCGAGTGTCTAGATTATTTACTAAAGGTAGTCATCACCGTAACATTAGTGTGATCTGCATTGTTCAAAATTTATTCGATAAAAATAAAGTCCATAGGACTGTAGCTCTCAATAGTCATTACATGATCTTGTTTAAAAATCCCAGGGATCGTTCTCAGATCTCACACTTGGCAGCACAGATGTATCCTGGTCATTCCAAGTTTCTGAGAGAAGTTTTTGAAGATGCCACGTCGACACCATGTGGTTACCTTTTAATAGATCTCAAACAAGATACTCCTGAACACATGAGATTAAGAAGTCAAATTTTTCCTGGGGAAACCCAATATGTGTACCTCCGAAAAGTATAAAAGGGGAGCAACAAGTCTGACTCGAGTCAGAAGCATGTCTGACCGTCTCAAGCGCAACATCGCTCTTCTCAAGGTTCTTTTTAAATCGAAACCCGCACTCGTCAAATCCATACTAAAACATGCAGACAAAGAATTGATAACTTGTTTATGTGACTGTGCCTCGAATATACTGAAGGGAGCAGTACCTCTGACCAAAGCTCAGAGAACCAAACTCGTTCGTCAGAAACAACTAGTTAGGACAGTGGCAAACAAAGGTACCTCTGACAAAAAGAGGAGACAAATCTTTCAGAAAGGGGAATTCTTGGGGGCATTGCTACCTCCTGTACTATTGGGTGCTGTTAAAGGTATATTTGGATGATGGAATATGCAAAGAAGATGGCTTTGGTAGAACCAAGGTTATTGGAACGTCTACAAGAGACTCCAAGACAACCGAATGAACTGGCTGTTTCATCACTGGATAGAGAAATGAGAGATATTCTCGATGCCCCTTTTCTTTCGGCTGATGAAAAGATGACTCAATATAATCAAATTTTACAAAGATACTTGACATTTCAACAAAAGGTAATGGCTCCTCGACCAATTAAAGTCGAATTCGAGAAAGATAATAAAGACGAAGACATTCTCGATTCTGTACCTATGACAATGAAGAGAAAGGGCAAGTTGTTGTTGAATCGTATTAGAAGTGACCCAAATATATCTTGGAATGAGAAGGGTGAATTAGTCTACAAAGATCAAACAGTGGTAGGGTCGAATGTAACAGATCTTCTAAACGATTTACTTAGAAGACGAAAATCTTTCCAACCAAAGGGATGGGAAATGTTGGCCGAAGCTTTGAGAGATAGTAACATACCCCAAGAATTAATTGGTCATAAAGAACGTTGGGATTTTATGAAACAGGCACCGATAAAGTCGTAACCAAAACAACCAAAGAAAACAGAAACGCCAAACAGGACCGAAAAAAGGGTATAAATAGAGTTGACACTTGAACAAGGCAGTCATGGAAGCATTGTACTATGATTCTGAAGTGCCTGGTAGTTTTGGTGGTGTAGACGCTCTTCATAGAGCGTCCAAGAAAAAAACCAAACAAGTTGTAAAATGGTTAGAGACTCAAGACACATACACTCTTCACAAACCTGTTCGTCGTCCATTTCCTAGAAGAAAAGTAATAGTTAGTGGTATAGATGCACAATGGCAAGCTGACTTGGTAGATGTTTCAAACATAAGTAAATTCAACAAAAACATAAAATTTTTGTTGACATGTATAGATGTGTTTAGTAAATATGCTTGGGTGATACCATTACAAAACAAACTTGGTGATTTCATCGTGAAAGCTTTTAGTAAAATTTTCAAACAAGGTCGTAAACCAGAAAAATTACAAACTGATCAAGGCAAAGAATTTCTAAACAGAAAATTTCAGAATTTTCTCAAAGATCACAAAGTCAACTTTTTCACAACACAAAATGTGGAAACAAAATGTTCCATAGTAGAAAGATTCAATAGAACTTTGAAAACCAAAATGTGGAAATATTTTACCAAGAATGATACACTAACTTTTCCACTTCAAAACTTGGTGAAATCATATAATCATTCTCATCATCGCAGTATAGGTATGGCCCCCATTGCCGTGAACTTTGAAAATCAAGAAGAGGTTTGGCAAAGGTTGTATGGACAACCCATAAAACACAAGACACCAAAGTACAAAGTAGGTGACAGAGTGAGAATCAATAAAGTTAAGAAAACTTTTGAGAAAGGTTATTTGCCCAGTTGGACCGAAGAGTTATTCACAGTAATAGCCATCAAGAAAGGACATCCAGTCACATACATGTTACAAGATGATAATGGAGAAATATTGAAAGGGTCATTCTACACTGAAGAGCTTCAGCGAGTTTCACATAAAACAATTTACAAAATCGAACACGTACTCAAGAAACGTGGTCGAGGTAAGAAAAGGGAATTGTTCGTAAAATGGTTGGGATACCCAACTTCGTTCAATTCGTGGATCAAACAGAGTCAGCTCACCTATAAAAGGAAGTGAACCTCTGAAGTTTCTTCAAAATGGAAGAAGGGTCGAACGGTTCTTGGCCTCAGTTTGGTAAAAGAATTCCAAGGAGCGAGATAACTTATTTTTCACAAATAATCATTTTGTATATCATCATCATTACCAGTGTCGTTAATCTCACTCTCGAAAACACAGACAGCAAGTTGTGGACTGCTCTCTTGAGTAGTAGCATAGGATATTTGTTACCAAATCCAACCATTAAGAAAAAGTAATGTTTTATTTAACTCTACCAAGTAATAGTTCTATGAACGTGTTTCCAGAAAACACGTTGACTACGTACACCACTCAGTTATCACAACCAGTGAATCTCACGGGAGAATGGGAAGTAGGTCTGGCAGAGATTCAGTATCCAAATACTTGGTTCAATATTCGTGGAGAAGAAGCTTTCGTTACAGTGTTCTGGTCTTCGAAAAAGAATTACCGACTTACTCTCAAGGAAGGTCGTTATTCGGATCCCATTGATGTGATACGAGCTATCAATGGTGTTAAAAAATTACTCTTGCCTCGTCACGATAAGGTAGCTTTTGAACTGGATAGAGTGACTGGTAAAGTTCGTATCACGGTACGTGATGGAGTCGTGGTCACATTGAGCCCTACTCTTCAAAATATTTTGGGATTTAATGAGTGTGTTTTTAAATCAGGAACTTACAATTCTTCCAGAGTTGCCGATGTCAACCAAGGATTTTATTCCCTCTATGTATATTGTGACTTGGTTCGTGACCAAGTCGTTGGAGATACAAGAATACCACTTCTTCGTATCGTACCCGTGCGTGGAAAATATGGGGATATCATCTCTAAAACATTTGAGAATGTGTATTATGTACCAGTAGAACGAAAAAATTTCAGTACCGTCCAGGTGTATATAAGGGGTGACACAGGAGCCATAGTACCATTCGAGTTCGGGAAAGTGACAGTGACACTTCATTTCAGAAATCGTAGATCTCTTCATTTCACATAAGCATGACTTACTGTTGTAAGTCCAAATTATACGAAGAATATTACACGAAACAAGCTGGGAATGGTCTACCGGCTTTTTCTGGAGCTCAAATACAGAGAGGATATGGTTTGGGAAGTATATTGGGAGGACTGAAGAATATGGTGTTACCTTTATTGAAAACTACAGCCAGGACCGTGGGAGAACAGTTATTGAGAAAAGGAGCAGCCTTTGCCGAAGATGTCAATGAAGGGAAAAATGTAAAAAAGGCAGCAATCAAAAGAGTCAAAGAGGCTGGTGCAGGAGCTTGGAATGAAGTGGTTGGTGGTTCAAAACCACCCGGTAGGAAAAGTATAAAAAGGCCCGCACCACGCAAAACTAGCAAATCGACAAAAAGAAGGAGAACTGTTCAGACCCAAGACCATCTCGGTGCATGATGTCTCTCATTAATGAAAAATCTTGTGAGTGTGTCAACAGCGAACTCGACTTGTTTTCCATACCACCAACACAGACTAGTGTGGAACATGGGCAATGGGTAGAACACAGGCCTTTGGCGACTATAGGAAACAGTGGTCCAATAGAATTCCACATTGCAGGATTAGGAGATGATTATTTGAATTTGGCACAGACATACTTGTATGTTAAAGCAACGGTTGTAGATTCCAATGGGGCATCAATTGCACCCGATGCCAAAGTGGGCCCAGTCAATTTATGGATGCATTCCTTATTTAATCAAATCGATATCAGCTTGAATGAAAAACTGGTATCTCCTTCCAACAACACTTATCATTACAGAGCTTTCATAGAAACTTTGTTGAGTTATGGACCAGCTGCCAAGAAGTCACAACTGACTAATGCATTATGGTACAAGGATACGGCCGGACACATGGAAGATTTGACAGATGATAACAAGGGATTTCTTCTTCGAAACAAATTTATAGAGAAAAGTAAAATCGTGGACATGACTGGAAGATTACATTTGGACATGTTTTTCCAAACTCGTTACTTACTGAATGGAGTTAATGTTCATGTTAAAATGAATAGAGCAAAAGATGCTTTCGCATTGATGGCCGATACCGCTACATACAATATCAAAATTCTAGATGTGTCCATGTTTGTACGCAAAGAGAGACTCCAATCATTCGTGAGAATGGCTCACGAGAAAGCACTAACAAAAGCAACTGCAAAATATCCTATCGATCGTGTGGAAACCAAGGTGTTTTCAGTGCCGAAAGGAAATCTGAGCATTACACAAGAAAACTTATTTTTAGGCCAACTACCTAAACGCATCGTAGTGGGATGTGTAGACAACGATGCTTTCAATGGAAACTTTTCAAAGAATCCATATAATTTCAAGAACTACAAAATCAATTACTTGGCATTGTACGTGGATGGGCAGCAGATTCCAGCCAAACCATTACAACCTAGATTCGAACAACAAGAAGTGGCGAGATGTTATGCAACTCTGTTCCGAGGAACTGGACAAATGTATGAGAATGAAGGAAACCACATCAGCCGAGAAGAGTACATAAATGGATACACCCTATTCGTATTCGACCTGACTCCAGATCTATCACATGGACAACACTTCGATCTGGTGAAGAGAGGAAACTTGAGACTAGAAGTCCATTTCGAAAACCCATTACCAACCACAATCAGAGTACTGGTGTATGCAGAATTCCAGAACATCATAGAAGAGGATAAGAATAGACAAGTAATCTTCGATTATTCGACATGAACACGTTGCAGTTAGAGAATGCACTTCGATCAGATAGTTGTTTGAAGAGAATATGTTTGGGTGTATTTTCAAGAAACAAATTACCAAGAAGATTACCAGATCACAGACCAGTGGCTTTGATAGTCAACACGGATCCAGACCACAGAAAAGGAGAACATTGGGTGGCTCTCTTTGTGAGTCACCACAACGCAGAATACTTTGATTCCTATGGATTACCACCACAACACAGACCATTCGAGAATTTCCTGAAGAAGAATTCCAGATATTGGAAGTATAATACGAAACGCCTTCAAGGACCATTACCAGTGTGTGGACAATACTGTCTGTTTTACTTGAAACATCGCTGTCGCGGTGTACCGATGGAAACCATATCCAACATGTTTACCACTGATCTAACGGATAATGATCTGTTGGTTAATGACGTCATATAGGAAACCAGCCACTAGAAGTCGCTGCATTGAAGGAAAATTATAAAAACTGGTGCACTTGGTGTTCAGCTCATTTGTGTTTCGACAGCCAAAGAAGAAGGATGTCTACTAATGTGACCGTCTTCAAACTTAACAACGATTTACAGATTCAACTGTTCAAGAACGACGTTGGGTTCCAGTTTACCACCAGAGATTGGGAACAAGTGACCAAAGCAGTGGATATTGCAAAGAAGAGAAGTCTTGAAATAGGAGAACCCAAACCAAAAAAAGAAAGAAAACCAAAGAAGAATGAAGATAAAAAGGATTGAAGAATGTTCACTATTCCATGTTTGATCAGGATGGCACTGAATGATTATCAGTCAAGAAACCAAGAAACAAGAAACCCAAGAGACTTTGTAGAGAGAATGAGCGTTTCATTCGAAACGTATTTTCGTGATGTTCCGCCACCGGTACTGGAGCAGTTATTACGTGGAGAAGAAAAAATAAGAAAGACACCAGAACAAAGATCACCAAAACACATCAAGTATGCATTGGAGGAAAATCGTCTCAAGACATTTCAATTCATGTTACAAAGTGAAAGTGTGAAAACCCCGAATGAACTGACAAAAGCTGGATTCTTTTATTTGGGGACAGGAGACAGAACTCAATGTTTTCATTGTGGTATTATTGTTCGTTTCTGGGAAACAGAAGATGATGTTATAGAAGAACACAGAAAATATTCTCCAGACTGTTATTACATTCATAATTTACCATCTGAATTCATGGACGTTGAAAAAGAAGAAGAAATGGCCATCAGAGAAGAAGAAGAAATGGACACATCATTTCAAGAAGAAGAAGATTCACGGAGGACAAAATGTAGTGTGTGTTTATTAGCTGAAGCCAATGTCGCTCCGCGACCATGTAACCATTTGTGCCTGTGCAAAGACTGCTGTAAACCACTCAGAAGATGTCCAATCTGCAGAAAGACTGTTTATGAATATCTGACAATCTACATACCATAAAAAGATGTATTTTTGTTGTTGAATAAAAGAAATTTAAATTTATATTTAGTGTTATTATTTTTTTAACTTTCCATCAAAGTACAAAGAAAAATCAAAATGCGGGATAGTAAATTAGACCTCGTACGACACATCTGTTGGGTAGATCCTCATATGAGTATATGGTGGAACTTAGCTTCATGGCCTTCATGTACACATATGGGTCCTACTTATAATTTTAATAATGGATTCTGGGTAAATTTATCCTATAGCACTACGTGCTACTCTTAATAGGGAAATAAAACGTCATGGGATCCAAAAAATGGGAACATTACTCCACTTCAAAGGAACACACCCCCTCGGTATTACGTGCTACTCTTGATAGGGAAAAAACGTCATGGGATCCAAAAAAGGGATTCTGAAAGAATTCGAAATAATACAACTTGACGGGTTTATTTGGGTAATTAAATGAGGATTCTGGGAAAATCCTAATCCAGAACATTACTCCACTTCAGTCGAATGCACCCCTTGTACCCCTTAGTACTATAGCACTACGTGCTAAGCTGATAAAATGGGGAAATAAAGTCAATTTCGGTGTTTTTGGGTGGATTTTGGTGATTTGGAGAGATTGTCGGGTTGTTTGTGGTAATTAGATTTACTCTTCTACAAAGGAACATACCCTCAAAACATACCCCGTCTTATTGGGTAACATAGCAATCACGTGCTACCATAGAAACCAAGATGGCGGCCTCCAGTATACAAAATGGACGACGGAAACACGTATCACCCTAACAACACGCGCTGCGCATGCGCACTAACACCACGTATCACTATGGGGATGACGTCACAACATGGCCGCTCACGCGGGTTACCATGACAACACAACATGGCACCACTAGGTCACGTGACATGACGTCACTTCCGGGGTCCCCCACCGGGGTCCCCCAACCTTTCCCTCAAACGTGCGAGACATACTACTCACGTCGATGGTGCACCTGTCTTCAACCAATGCAAACCCTGCTTGTGTGGAGTTAGTATGTTGGGGAGCTGACAGTTGGTCGCCGTTGCTCGGTGGTTCTCTCCGGGTACTCCGTGCTTCCTCCACCCGTAAAACTGTCGTGGTCATGATTAGCCATTGTGCAGAAATATGTGACCTTAAACACCAATAAATAAATAACTTCCACGAAACCACAAATTTTAATAAATAGGGCCTACGATATAGCTTACAACCGAGCCTGGATATGTGCCGACCAGTGATTGTGCAGAAAGTTTCTAGTATCGGAATAAAAGAGAACTCTCGCAATGTAATTAACCCTGCCTATGCCACAGTGATTATATGCCCATCTGGTTATTCCTATTGTGCACGTGTATAGGGTCTTCGAGAGTATTATCTCTAGGTTTATGCCGTTGGGATAATTTTATCTCCCCGACGGATTCTGGCGACTTCTTCAACGGTGGGGGAGAGAGGGGGGGGGGATTAACTCTCCCCGATGGGCTGTAGTGTAGCCCCTGAATGCCCTGATCCCTCTCTTGGCGCCACCCCCTTGGTTGGCACTGGTGATGTATTGTATTGTACCACTCAGCCTGGAGGTTCTCTTTGGTAACTACAGATGGGACAGTGTAGGACATCACTATCACGGCTTTAATTAATGAATTTATTTATTTACTTATTTCTTTATTTGTGTTTAACTCTTTGAACACACGTTTTCTGGAATGGTATCGCCTTTGTGTACACTTACAATGGGAGGGTCAATCCAATATCATTATACAGGGAGGAGAAAATAATAACTGCAGTCTGTGGAATGGTATTGCCTTTGTGTACACTTACAATGGGAGGGTCAATCCAATATCATTATACAGGGAGGAGAAAATAATAACTGCAGTCTGTGGAATGGTATTGTCTTTGTGTACACTTACAATGGGAGGGTCAATCCAATATCATTATACAAGGAGGAGAAAATAATAACTGCAGTCTGTGGAATGGTATCGCCTTTGTGTACACTTACAATGGGAGGGTCAATCCAATATCATTATACAAGGAGGAGAAAATAATAACTGCAGTCTGTGGAATGGTATCGCCTTTGTGTACACTTACAATGGGAGGGTCAATCCAATATCATTATACAGGGAGGAGAAAATAATAACTGCAGTCTGTGGAATAGTATCGCCTTTGTGTACACTTACAATGGGAGGGTCAATCCAATATCATTATACAGGGAGGAGAAAATAATAACTGCAGTCTGTGGAATGGTATCGCCTTTGTGTACACTTACAATGGGAGGGTCAATCCAATATCATTATACAGGGAGGAGAAAATAATAACTGCAGTCTGTGGAATGGTATCGCCTTTGTGTACACTTACAATGGGAGGGTCAATCCAATATCATTATACAGGGAGGAGAAAATAATAACTGCAGTCTGTGGAATGGTATCGCCTTTGTGTACACTTACAATGGGAGGGTCAATCCAATATCATTATACAGGGAGGAGAAAATAATAACTGCAGTCTGTGGAATGGTATCGCCTTTGTGTACACTTACAGTGGGAGGGTCAATCCAATATCATTATACAGGGAGGAGAAAATAATAACTGCAGTCTGTGGAATGGTATCGCCTTTGTGTACACTTACAATGGGAGGGTCAATCCAATATCATTATACAGGGAGGAGAAAATAATAACTGCAGTCTGTGGAATGGTATCGCCTTTGTGTACACTTACAATGGGAGGGTCAATCCAATATCATTATACAGGGAGGAGAAAATAATAACTGCAGTCTGTGGAATGGTATCGCCTTTGTGTACACTTACAATGGGAGGGTCAATCCAATATCATTATACAGGGAGGAGAAAATAATAACTGCAGTCTGTGGAATGGTATTGCCTTTGTGTACACTTACAGTGGGAGGGTCAATCCAATATCATTATACAGGGAGGAGAAAATAATAACTGCAGTCTGTGGAATGGTATTGCCTTTGTGTACACTTACAGTGGGAGGGTCAATCCAATATCATTATACAGGGAGGAGAAAATAATAACTGCAGTCTGTGGAATGGTATCGCCTTTGTGTACACTTACAGTGGGAGTGTCAATCTAATATCATTATACAGGGAGGAGAAAATAATAACTGCAGTCTGTGGAATGGTATTGCCTTTGTGTACACTTACAGTGGGAGGGTCAATCCAATATCATTATACAGGGAGGAGAAAATAATAACTGCAGTCTGTGGAATGGTATTGCCTTTGTGTACACTTACAGTGGGAGGGTCAATCCAATATCATTATACAGGGAGGAGAAAATAATAAGTGCAGTCTGTGGAATGGTATCGCCTTTGTGTACACTTACAGTGGGAGGGTCAATCCAATATCATTATACAGGGAGGAGAAAATAATAACTGCAGTCTGTGGAATGGTATCGCCTTTGTGTACACTTACAATGGGAGGGTCAATCCAATATCATTATACAGGGAGGAGAACATAATAACTGCAGTCTGTGGAATGGTATCGCCTTTGTGTACACTTACAATGGGAGGGTCAATCCAATATCATTATACAGGGAGGAGAAAATAATAACTGCAGTCTGTGGAATGGTATCGCCTTTGTGTACACTTACAATGGGAGGGTCAATCCAATATCATTATACAGGGAGGAGAAAATAATAACTGCAGTCTGTGGAATGGTATCGCCTTTGTGTACACTTACAATGGGAGGGTCAATCCAATATCATTATACAGGGAGGAGAAAATAATAACTGCAGTCTGTGGAATGGTATCGCCTTTGTGTACACTTACAGTGGGAGGGTCAATCCAATATCATTATACAGGGAGGAGAAAATAATAACTGCAGTCTGTGGAATGGTATCGCCTTTGTGTACACTTACAATGGGAGGGTCAATCCAATATCATTATACAGGGAGGAGAAAATAATAACTGCAGTCTGTGGAATGGTATCGCCTTTGTGTACACTTACAATGGGAGGGTCAATCCAATATCATTATACAGGGAGGAGAAAATAATAACTGCAGTCTGTGGAATGGTATCGCCTTTGTGTACACTTACAATGGGAGGGTCAATCCAATATCATTATACAGGGAGGAGAAAATAATAACTGCAGTCTGTAGAATGGTATCGCCTTTGTGTACACTTACAATGGGAGGGTCAATCCAATATCATTATACAGGGAGGAGAAAATAATAACTGCAGTCTGTGGAATGATATCGCCTTTGTGTACACTTACAATGGGAGGGTCAATCCAATATCATTATACAGGGAGGAGAAAATAATAACTGCAGTCTGTGGAATGGTATCGCCTTTGTGTACACTTACAATGGGAGGGTCAATCCAATATCATTATACAGGGAGGAGAAAATAATAACTGCAGTCTGTGGAATGGTATCGCCTTTGTGTACACTTACAGTGGGAGGGTCAATCCAATATCATTATACAGGGAGGAGAAAATAATAACTGCAGTCTGTGGAATGGTATCGCCTTTGTGTACACTTACAATGGGAGGGTCAATCCAATATCATTATACAGGGAGGAGAAAATAATAACTGCAGTCTGTGGAATGGTATCGCCTTTGTGTACACTTACAATGGGAGGGTCAATCCAATATCATTATACAGGGAGGAGAAAATAATAACTGCAGTCTGTGGAATGGTATCGCCTTTGTGTACACTTACAATGGGAGGGTCAATCCAATATCATTATACAGGGAGGAGAAAATAATAACTGCAGTCTGTGGAATGGTATTGCCTTTGTGTACACTTACAGTGGGAGGGTCAATCCAATATCATTATACAGGGAGGAGAAAATAATAACTGCAGTCTGTGGAATGGTATTGCCTTTGTGTACACTTACAGTGGGAGGGTCAATCCAATATCATTATACAGGGAGGAGAAAATAATAACTGCAGTCTGTGGAATGGTATCGCCTTTGTGTACACTTACAGTGGGAGGGTCAATCTAATATCATTATACAGGGAGGAGAAAATAATAACTGCAGTCTGTGGAATGGTATTGCCTTTGTGTACACTTACAGTGGGAGGGTCAATCCAATATCATTATACAGGGAGGAGAAAATAATAACTGCAGTCTGTGGAATGGTATTGCCTTTGTGTACACTTACAGTGGGAGGGTCAATCCAATATCATTATACAGGGAGGAGAAAATAATAAGTGCAGTCTGTGGAATGGTATCGCCTTTGTGTACACTTACAGTGGGAGGGTCAATCCAATATCATTATACAGGGAGGAGAAAATAATAACTGCAGTCTGTGGAATGGTATCGCCTTTGTGTACACTTACAATGGGAGGGTCAATCCAATATCATTATACAGGGAGGAGAACATAATAACTGCAGTCTGTGGAATGGTATCGCCTTTGTGTACACTTACAATGGGAGGGTCAATCCAATATCATTATACAGGGAGGAGAAAATAATAACTGCAGTCTGTGGAATGGTATCGCCTTTGTGTACACTTACAATGGGAGGGTCAATCCAATATCATTATACAGGGAGGAGAAAATAATAACTGCAGTCTGTGGAATGGTATCGCCTTTGTGTACACTTACAATGGGAGGGTCAATCCAATATCATTATACAGGGAGGAGAAAATAATAACTGCAGTCTGTGGAATGGTATCGCCTTTGTGTACACTTACAGTGGGAGGGTCAATCCAATATCATTATACAGGGAGGAGAAAATAATAACTGCAGTCTGTGGAATGGTATCGCCTTTGTGTACACTTACAATGGGAGGGTCAATCCAATATCATTATACAGGGAGGAGAAAATAATAACTGCAGTCTGTGGAATGGTATCGCCTCTGTGTACACTTACAATGGGAGGGTCAATCCAATATCATTATACAGGGAGGAGAAAATAATAACTGCAGTCTGTGGAATGGTATCGCCTTTGTGTACACTTACAGTGGGAGGGTCAATCCAATATCATTATACAGGGAGGAGAAAATAATAACTGCAGTCTGTGGAATGGTATCGCCTTTGTGTACACTTACAATGGGAGGGTCAATCCAATATCATTATACAGGGAGGAGAAAATAATAACTGCAGTCTGTGGAATGGTATCGCCTTTGTGTACACTTACAATGGGAGGGTCAATCCAATATCATTATACAGGGAGGAGAAAATAATAACTGCAGTCTGTGGAATGGTATCGCCTTTGTGTACACTTACAGTGGGAGGGTCAATCCAATATCATTATACAGGGAGGAGAAAATAATAACTGCAGTCTGTGGAATGGTATGGCCTTTGTGTACACTTACAATGGGAGGGTCAATCCAATATCATTATACAGGGAGGAGAAAATAATAACTGCAGTCTGTGGAATGGTATCGCCTTTGTGTACACTTACAATGGGAGGTCAATCCAATATCATTATACAGGGAGGAGAAAATAATAACTGCAGTCTGTGGAATGGTATTGTCTTTGTGTACACTTACAATGGGAGGGTCAATCCAATATCATTATACAGGGAGGATAAAATAATAACTGCAGTCTGTGGAATGGTATCGCCTTTGTGTACACTTACAATGGGAGGGTCAATCCAATATCATTATACAGGGAGGAGAAAATAATAACTGCAGTCTGTGGAATGGTATTGTCTTTGTGTACACTTACAATGGGAGGGTCAATCCAATATCATTATACAGGGAGGAGAAAATAATAACTGCAGTCTGTGGAATGGTATCGCCTTTGTGTACACTTACAATGGGAGGGTCAATCCAATGTCATTATACAGGGAGGAGAAAATAATAACTGCAGTCTGTGGAATGGTATCGCCTTTGTGTACACTTACAGTGGGAGGGTCAATCCAATATCATTATACAGGGAGGAGAAAATAATAACTGCAGTCTGTGGAATGGTATCGCCTTTGTGTACACTTACAATGGGAGGGTCAATCCAATATCATTATACAGGGAGGAGAAAATAATAACTGCAGTCTGTGGAATGGTATTGCCTTTGTGTACACTTAAAGTGGGAGGGTCAATCCAATATCATTATACAGGGAGGAGAAAATAATAACTGCAGTCTGTGGAATGGTATCGCCTTTGTGTACACTTACAGTGGGAGGGTCAATCCAATATCATTATACAGGGAGGAGAAAATAATAACTGCAGTCTGTGGAATGGTATTGCCTTTGTGTACTCTTACAATGGGAGGGTCAATCCAATATCATTATACAGGGAGGGGAAATAATAACTGCAGTCTGTGGAATGGTATTGCCTTTGTGTACACTTACAATGGGAGGGTCAATCCAATATCATTATACAGGGAGGAGAAAATAATAACTGCAGTCTGTGGAATGGTATCGCCTTTGTGTACACTTACAATGGGAGGGTCAATCCAATATCATTATACAAGGAGGAGAAAATAATAACTGCAGTCTGTGGAATGGTATTGTCTCTGCGTACACTTACAGTGAGATGGGTCAGTCCAATATCATTATACAGGGAGGAGAAAATAATAACTGCAGTCTGTGGAATGGTATCGCCTTTGTGTACACTTATAATGGGAGGGTCAATCCAATATCATTATACAGGGAGGATAAAATAATAACTGCAGTCTGGAATGGTATTGTCTTTGTGTACACTTACAATGGGAGGGTCAATCCAATATCATTATACAGGGAGGAGAAAATAATAACTGCAGTCTGTGGAATGGTATTGTCTTTGTGTACACTTACAATGGGAGTGTCAATCCAATATCATTATACAGGGAGGAGAAAATAATAACTGCAGTCTGTGGAATGGTATCGCCTTTGTGTACACTTACAATGGGAGGGTCAATCCAATATCATTATACAGGGAGGAGAAAATAATAACTGCAGTCTGTGGAATGGTATTGCCTTTGTGTACACTTACAGTGGGAGGGTCAATCCAATATCATTATACAGGGAGGAGAAAATAATAACTGCAGTCTGTGGAATGGTATCGCCTTTGTGTACACTTACAGTGGGAGGGTCAATCTAATATCATTATACAGGGAGGAGAAAATAATAACTGCAGTCTGTGGAATGGTATTGCCTTTGTGTACACTTACAGTGGGAGGGTCAATCCAATATCATTATACAGGGAGGAGAAAATAATAACTGCAGTCTGTGGAATGGTATTGCCTTTGTGTACACTTACAGTGGGAGGGTCAATCCAATATCATTATACAGGGAGGAGAAAATAATAAGTGCAGTCTGTGGAATGGCATCGCCTTTGTGTACACTTACAGTGGGAGGGTCAATCCAATATCATTATACAGGGAGGAGAAAATAATAACTGCAGTCTGTGGAATGGTATCGCCTTTGTGTACACTTACAATGGGAGGGTCAATCCAATATCATTATACAGGGAGGAGAACATAATAACTGCAGTCTGTGGAATGGTATCGCCTTTGTGTACACTTAAAATGGGAGGGTCAATCCAATATCATTATACAGGGAGGAGAAAATAATAACTGCAGTCTGTGGAATGGTATCGCCTTTGTGTACACTTACAATGGGAGGGTCAATCCAATATCATTATACAGGGAGGAGAAAATAATAACTGCAGTCTGTGGAATGGTATCGCCTTTGTGTACACTTACAATGGGAGGGTCAATCCAATATCATTATACAGGGAGGAGAAAATAATAACTGCAGTCTGTGGAATGGTATCGCCTTTGTGTACACTTACAGTGGGAGGGTCAATCCAATATCATTATACAGGGAGGAGAAAATAATAACTGCAGTCTGTGGAATGGTATCGCCTTTGTGTACACTTACAATGGGAGGGTCAATCCAATATCATTATACAGGGAGGAGAAAATAATAACTGCAGTCTGTGGAATGGTATCGCCTTTGTGTACACTTACAATGGGAGGGTCAATCCAATATCATTATACAGGGAGGAGAAAATAATAACTGCAGTCTGTGGAATGGTATCGCCTTTGTGTACACTTACAATGGGAGGGTCAATCCAATATCATTATACAGGGAGGAGAAAATAATAACTGCAGTCTGTGGAATGGTATCGCCTTTGTGTACACTTACAATGGGAGGGTCAATCCAATATCATTATACAGGGAGGAGAAAATAATAACTGCAGTCTGTGGAATGGTATCGCCTTTGTGTACACTTACAGTGGGAGGGTCAATCCAATATCATTATACAGGGAGGAGAAAATAATAATTGCAGTCTGTGGAATGGTATCGCCTTTGTGTACACTTACAATGGGAGGGTCAATCCAATATCATTATACAGGGAGGAGAAAATAATAACTGCAGTCTGTGGAATGGTATCGCCTTTGTGTACACTTACAATGGGAGGGTCAATCCAATATCATTATACAGGGAGGAGAAAATAATAACTGCAGTCTGTGGAATGGTATCGCCTTTGTGTACACTTACAATGGGAGGGTCAATCCAATATCATTATACAGGGAGGAGAAAATAATAACTGCAGTCTGTGGAATGGTATCGCCTTTGTGTACACTTACAGTGGGAGGGTCAATCCAATATCATTATACAGGGAGGAGAAAATAATAACTGCAGTCTGTGGAATGGTATCGCCTTTGTGTACACTTACAATGGGAGGGTCAATCCAATATCATTATACAGGGAGGAGAAAATAATAACTGCAGTCTGTGGAATGGTATCGCCTTTGTGTACACTTACAATGGGAGGGTCAATCCAATATCATTATACAGGGAGGAGAAAATAATAACTGCAGTCTGTGGAATGGTATCGCCTTTGTGTACACTTACAGTGGGAGGGTCAATCCAATATCATTATACAGGGAGGAGAAAATAATAACTGCAGTCTGTGGAATGGTATCGCCTTTGTGTACACTTACAATGGGAGGGTCAATCCAATATCATTATACAGGGAGGAGAAAATAATAACTGCAGTCTGTGGAATGGTATCGCCTTTGTGTACACTTACAATGGGAGGGTCAATCCAATATCATTATACAGGGAGGAGAAAATAATAACTGCAGTCTGTGGAATGGTATTGTCTTTGTGTACACTTACAATGGGAGGGTCAATCCAATATCATTATACAGGGAGGATAAAATAATAACTGCAGTCTGTGGAATGGTATCGCCTTTGTGTACACTTACAATGGGAGGGTCAATCCAATATCATTATACAGGGAGGAGAAAATAATAACTGCAGTCTGTGGAATGGTATTGTCTTTGTGTACACTTACAATGGGAGGGTCAATCCAATATCATTATACAGGGAGGAGAAAATAATAACTGCAGTCTGTGGAATGGTATCGCCTTTGTGTACACTTACAATGGGAGGGTCAATCCAATATCATTATACAGGGAGGAGAAAATAATAACTGCAGTCTGTGGAATGGTATCGCCTTTGTGTACACTTACAGTGGGAGGGTCAATCCAATATCATTATACAGGGAGGAGAAAATAATAACTGCAGTCTGTGGAATGGTATCGCCATTGTGTACACTTACAATGGGAGGGTCAATCCAATATCATTATACAGGGAGGAGAAAATAATAACTGCAGTCTGTGGAATGGTATTGCCTTTGTGTACACTTAAAGTGGGAGGGTCAATCCAATATCATTATACAGGGAGGAGAAAATAATAACTGCAGTCTGTGGAATGGTATCGCCTTTGTGCACACTTACAGTGGGAGGGTCAATCCAATATCATTATACAGGGAGGAGAAAATAATAACTGCAGTCTGTGGAATGGTATTGCCTTTGTGTACTCTTACAATGGGAGGGTCAATCCAATATCATTATACAGGGAGGAGAAAATAATAACTGCAGTCTGTGGAATGGTATTGCCTTTGTGTACACTTACAATGGGAGGGTCAATCCAATATCATTATACAGGGAGGATAAAATAATAACTGCAGTCTGTGGAATGGTATCGCCTTTGTGTACACTTACAATGGGAGGGTCAATCCAATATCATTATACAAGGAGGAGAAAATAATAACTGCAGTCTGTGGAATGGTATTGTCTTTGCGTACACTTACAGTGAGATGGGTCAGTCCAATATCATTATACAGGGAGGAGAAAATAATAACTGCAGTCTGTGGAATGGTATCGCCTTTGTGTACACTTACAATGGGAGGGTCAATCCAATATCATTATACAGGGAGGATAAAATAATAACTGCAGTCTGGAATGGTATTGTCTTTGTGTACACTTACAATGGGAGGGTCAATCCAATATCATTATACAGGGAGGAGAAAATAATAACTGCAGTCTGTGGAATGGTATTGTCTTTGTGTACACTTACAATGGGAGTGTCAATCCAATATCATTATACAGGGAGGAGAAAATAATAACTGCAGTCTGTGGAATGGTATCGCCTTTGTGTACACTTACAATGGGAGGGTCAATCCAATATCATTATACAGGGAGGAGAAAATAATAACTGCAGTCTGTGGAATGGTATTGCCTTTGTGTACACTTACAATGGGAGGGTCAATCCAATATCATTATACAGGGAGGAGAAAATAATAACTGCAGTCTGTGGAATGGTATTGCCTTTGTGTACACTTACAATGGGAGGGTCAATCCAATATCATTATACAGGGAGGAGAAAATAATAACTGCAGTCTGTGGAATGGTATCGCCTTTGTGTACACTTACAATGGGAGGGTCAATCCAATATCATTATACAAGGAGGAGAAAATAATAACTGCAGTCTGTGGAATGGTATCGGCTTTGTGTACACTTAGAATGGGAGGGTCAATCCAATATCATTATACAGGGAGGAGAAAATAATAACTGCAGTCTGTGGAATGGTATTGCCTTTGTGTACACTTACAATGGGAGGGTCAATCCAATATCATTATACAGGGAGGAGAAAATAATAACTGCAGTCTATGGAATGGTATTGCCTTTGTGTACACTTACAATGGGAGGGTCAATCCAATATCATTATACAGGGAGGAGAAAATAATAACTGCAGTCTGTGGAATGGTATCGCCTTTGTGTACACTTACAATGGGAGGGTCAATCCAATATCATTATACAGGGAGGAGAAAATAATAACTGCAGTCTGTGGAATGGTATCGCCTTTGTGTACACTTACAATGGGAGGGTCAATCCAATATCATTATACAGGGAGGAGAAAATAATAACTGCAGTCTGTGGAATGGTATCGCCTTTGTGTACACTTACAATGGGAGGGTCAATCCAATATCATTATACAGGGAGGAGAAAATAATAACTGCAGTCTGTGGAATGGTATTGCCTTTGTGTACACTTACAATGGGAGGGTCAATCCAATATCATTATACAGGGAGGAGAAAATAATAACTGCAGTCTGTGGAATGGTATCGCCTTTGTGTACACTTACAATGGGAGGGTCAATCCAATATCATTATACAGGGAGGAGAAAATAATAACTGCAGTCTGTGGAATGGTATCGCCTTTGTGTACACTTACAATGGGAGGGTCAATCCAATATCATTATACAGGGAGGAGAAAATAATAACTGCAGTCTGTGGAATGGTATTGCCTTTGTGTACACTTACAATGGGAGGGTCAATCCAATATCATTATACAGGGAGGAGAAAATAATAACTGCAGTCTGTGGAATGGTATCGCATTTGTGTACACTTACAATGGGAGGGTCAATCCAATATCATTATACAGGGAGGAGAAAATAATAACTGCAGTCTGTGGAATGGTATCACCGTTGTGTACACTTACAATGGGAGGGTCAATCCAATATCATTATACAGGGAGGAGAAAATAATAACTGCAGTCTGTGGAATGGTATTGCCTTTGTGTACACTTACAATGGGAGGGTCAATCCAATATCATTATACAGGGAGGAGAAAATAATAACTGCAGTCTGTGGAATGGTATCGCCTTTGTGTACACTTACAATGGGAGGGTCAATCCAATATCATTATACAGGGAGGAGAAAATAATAACTGCAGTCTGTGGAATGGTATCGCCTTTGTGTACACTTACAATGGGAGGGTCAATCCAATATCATTATACAGGGAGGATAAAATAATAACTGCAGTCTGTGGAATGGTATTGCCTTTGTGTACACTTAGAATGGGAGGGTCAATCCAATATCATTATACAGGGAGGAGAAAATAATAACTGCAGTCTGTGGAATGGGATCGCCTTTGTGTACACTTACAATGGGAGGGTCAATCCAATATCATTATACAGGGAGGAGAAAATAATAACTGCAGTCTGTGGTATGGTATTGCCTTTGTGTACTCTTACAATGGGAGGGTCAATCCAATATCATTATACAGGGAGGAGAAAATAATAACTACAGTCTGTGGAATGGTATTGTCTTTGTGTACACTTACAATGGGAGGGTCAATCCAATATCATTATACAGGGAGGAGAAAATAATAACTGCAGTCTGTGGAATGGTATCGCCTTTGTGTACACTTACAATGGGAGGGTCAATCCAATATCATTATACAGGGAGGAGAAAATAATAACTGCAGTCTGTGGAATGGTATCGCCTTTGTGTACACTTACAATGGGAGGGTGAATCCAATATCATTATACAGGGAGGAGAAAATAATAACTGCAGTCTGTGGAATGGTATTGCCTTTGTGTACACTTACAGTGAGATGGGTCAATCCAATATCATTATACAGGGAGGAGAAAATAATAACTGCAGTCTGTGGAATGGTATCGCCTTTGTGTACACTTACAATGGGATGGTCAATCCAATATCATTATACAGGGAGGAGAAAATAATAACTGCAGTCTGTGGAATGGTATCGCCTTTGTGTACACTTACAATGGGAGGGTCAATCCAATATCATTATACAGGGAGGAGAAAATAATAACTGCAGTCTGTGGAATGGTATCGCCTTTGTGTACACTTACAATGGGAGGGTCAATCCAATATCATTATACAGGGAGGAGAAAATAATAACTGCAGTCTGTGGAATGGTATCGCCTTTGTGTACACTTACAATGGGAGGGTCAATCCAATATCATTATACAGGGAGGAGAAAATAATAACTGCAGTCTGTGGAATGGTATTGCCTTTGTGTACACTTACAGTGAGATGGGTCAATCCAATATCATTATACAGGGAGGAGAAAATAATAACTGCAGTCTGTGGAATGGTATCGCCTTTGTGTACACTTACAATGGGAGGGTCAATCCAATATCATTATACAGGGAGGAGAAAATAATAACTGCAGTCTGTGGAATGGTATTGCCTTTGTGTACAGTTACAGTGAGAGGGGCAGTCCAATATCAATATACAGGGAGGGGAAAATAATAACTGCCGTCTGTGGAATGGTATTGTCTTTGCGTACACTTACAGTGAGATGGGTCAGTCCAATATCATTATACAGGGAGGATAAAATAATAACTGCAGTCTGTGGAATGGTATTGTTTTTGTGTATACTTACAGTGAGATGGGTCAGTCCAATATCATTATACAGGGAGGAGAAAATAATAACTGTAGTCTGTGGAATGGTATTGTCTTTGCGTACACTTACAGTGAGAGGGTCAGTCCAATATCAATATACAGGGAGGGGAAAATAATAACTGCTGTCTGTGGAATGGTATTGTCTTTGCGTACACTTACAGTGAGATGGGTCAGTCCAATATCATTATACAGGGAGGAGAAAATAATAACTGCAGTCTGTGGAATGGTATTGCCTTTGTGTACAGTTACAGTGAGAGGGTCAGTCCAATATCAATATACAGGGAGGGGAAAATAATAACTGCCGTCTGTGGAATGGTATTGTCTTTGCGTACACTTACAGTGAGATGGGTCAGTCCAATATCATTATACAGGGAGGATAAAATAATAACTGCAGTCTGTGGAATGGTATTGTTTTTGTGTATACTTACAGTGAGATGGGTCAGTCCAATATCATTATACAGGGAGGAGAAAATAATAACTGTAGTCTGTGGAATGGTATTGTCTTTGCGTACACTTACAGTGAGATGGGTCAGTCCAATATCATTATACAGGGAGGAGAAAATAATAACTGCAGTCTGTGGAATGGTATTGCCTTTGTGTACAGTTACAGTGAGAGGGTCAGTCCAATATCAATATACAGGGAGGGGAAAATAATAACTGCAGTCTGTGGAATGGTATTGCCTTTGTGTACACTTACAATGGGAGGGTCAATCCAATATCATTATACAGGGAGGAGAAAATAATAACTGCAGTCTGTGGAATGGTATCGCCTTTGTGTACACTTACAATGGGAGGGTCAATCCAATATCATTATACAGGGAGGAGAAAATAATAACTGCAGTCTGTGGAATGGTATCGCCTTTGTGTACACTTACAATGGGAGGGTCAATCCAATATCATTATACAGGGAGGAGAAAATAATAACTGTAGTCTGTGGAATGGTATCGCCTTTGTGTACACTTACAGGGAGATGGTTCAGTCCAATATCATTATACAAGGAGGAGAAAATAATAACTGCAGTCTGTGGAATGGTATTGTCTTTGTGTACACTTACAGTGAGATGGGTCAGTCCAATATCAATATACAGGGAGGATAAAATAATAACTGCAGTCTGTGGAATGGTATTGTTTTTGTGTATACTTACAGTGAGATGGGTCAGTCCAATATCATTATACAAGGAGAAGAAAATAATAACTGCAGTCTGTGGATTGGTATTGTCTTTGTGTACACTTACAGTGAGATGGGTCAGTCCAATATCATTATACAGGGAGGATAAAATAATAACTGCAGTCTGTGGAATGGTATTGTCTTTGTGTACACTTACAGTGAGATGGGTCAGTCCAATATCAATATACAGGGAGGATAAAATAATAACTGCAGTCTGTGGAATGGTATTGTTTTTGTGTATACTTACAGTGAGATGGGTCAGTCCAATATCATTATACAAGGAGGAGAAAATAATAACTGCAGTCTGTGGAATGGTATCACCGTTGTGTACACTTACAGTGAGATGGGTCAGTCCAATATCATTATACAGGGAGGATAAAATAATAACTGCAGTCTGTGGAATGGTATTGTCTTTGTGTACACTTACAGTGAGATGGATCAGTCCAATATCATTATACAATGAGGAGAAAATAATAACTGCAGTCTGTGGAATGGTATCGCCTTTGTGTTCACTTACAGTGAGTTGGGTCAGTCCAGTATCATTATACAAGGAGGAGAAAATAATAACTGCAGTCTGTGGAATGGTATTGTCTTTGTGTACACTTACAGTGAGATGGGCCAGTCCAATATCATTATACAGGGAGGAGAAAATAATAACTGCAGTCTGTGGAATGGTATCGCCTTTGTGTACACTTACAGTGAGATGGGTCAGTCCAATATCATTATACAAGGAGGAGAAAATAATAACTGCAGTCTGTGGAATGGTATTGTCTTTGTGTACACTTACAGTGAGATGGGTCAGTCCAATATCGTTATACAAGGAGGAGAAAATAATAACTGCAGTCTGCAGCCGTCTGGCTGCAGACTGCAGAAAGTATTTTATCTCAGTGATCCGTGTATAGACCTCTTATAATAAGATAAAAATGGGACGAAATTATGCCTTGGGAGGACAATTCGGTCTGACTAGGTCAAAAGGTTAACCATTTACCTAACGTAACGGCCAAAACCGGCCAGCGCTATTCTCAAAAATCGCACCTTCTATTCCCATTATCCTTCTCATGCACTCAACCATATTTATTAGTCCATGCAAATAATAAAAATCCCTTGTACTGCTGATATCATTACATGTAATACTCTCATATGGAGACAGCCTTGTATAAGCTTTCTAGCTTCCTGCTGAATCCATTTCCATACTTATGTACACAATACTGGCTTGATTGTTTGTATTTCTTATTGTTTGTTTGGAAATAAATATTGTTTAAACTAAAAATCCCCAATTAATTTTCAAAATATTTTTATTTTTTGTCACAAAAACATAGGTTATGACCCCTCGTTGTAACGAGCTCGTTGAGCTCGTTCCAACGAGGGGTCATAACCTACGTTTTTGAGATACAAAATGAAAAAAAATAGTTATTCAAGAATTTTTTTTGCAAGTGTCCACTGCTTTTTATGTTAGGTAAAGGGTTAAGGTCATATATTTCTGTACAATGGCTAATTGTGCCCGGTTTATTTATGAAACCACTGTTGGAGCTCTATACACGAAATGCTTGGAATAGGTTCATTTTGTTGGGCTGTGGGAAAAACACACACTGTAGTATTTGTATGGTTTCCCTCTCTTCTTCTTGTTCTTCCTTCTTCTTCTTCTTCTTCTTCTTCTTCTTCTTCTTCTTCTTCTAATTCTGTCCTTCTGTCTTCACCCAACTTCCTTGTCCGCACGATAAGACGAATACCAATTTTCCTATCTCGCTGTTGTTTGGTATACTGATTGACAATCACTCGTACTTGGCCATCGATATTTTTCATGTTCTTGGGGATTGGATGTGTCCCTAGGGGTTTTGAAAATGGGCCACGATCATATCTCAAGCATGGTACGATTTATGGATCTGGGACCAACACCAAATTAGTCGAAACTCAATGGGGGTTCAAAATATGGGCCAAATCATTGAGGTCACCCGGGGTCATTGAGTGCATTTTTTTCAGAATTACTGGAAATCGCATTTTATGACCCCCTAATACATTCCTGAAGTTCATAAGTGTATTTTTATACCACAAAAAGTGGGCGGGGCCAAAAATTTATAAAGTTGATTACGTTAATTTATCCAACAATCATATATATTTTGGCCTGAAAACCACGAGAAATGGTGCATATCACATAATGTGTTCCGATTCCGTATCATATATGTAGACGACTCATTCTTATTCCGTATCATACAGACGATTCGTTTCCGGTAGCGCCACGGGCTATCATAACAGGCACATGGATACATTCTATGTGCGTTTTATTGATCGACCGAACATTATGTCCCAAAAATGTTTAAAAATAATTTAACCCTTTACCTAACATGAAAAGCAGACGACACTTGCAAAAAAAAAAAATTCTTGAATAACTATTTTTTTTCATTTTTTAGTCTCAAAAACATAGGTTATGACCACTCATTGGAATGAGCTCGACGAGCTCGTTCCAACGAGGGGTCATAACCTATGTTTTCGAGACTAAAAATGAAAAAAATACTGAAAATGAATTGTCGATTTTTTGAGAATAGCATTGGCCGGTTTTTGGCCGTTACGTTGGGTAAAGGGTTAGATTTAAGCCGGCTCGTTGAGATCCCATTCTGGACAACACCTCAAATCTGATACAAATCAGAGGACATGCACATTATCATGATAATCTGTATATCTCAAGCATGGTATGACTTATGGACCTGGGACCAACACACAATGAATGGAAATTCAAGAGAGAATCAAAATATAGTTCATCGTAACTGGGCCACCCTGTGGTCATGGAGTGCATTTTTCAGAATTATGACTCTCCAATGCATTCATGAAGTTTATACGTCTATTTATACAATCCCAAAAAATGGGCGAACCCTATACTTTTGAAAGTGGAGTACGCTGATACCTCAAACATGGTATGTGACTGGCACATGGATGGGGCAAGTGAGTCAAAATGCGCCAGAGATTCAAAATTAAGGTCACTGAGGTTACACCCATTGGTAATTAAGTATATTTTTCAGAATTGCTGGAAATCGCATTTCATGCCCCCCCCCCCCCCCACGCCCAATGCATTCCCAAGTTCATACATGTATTTTTACACCCCAAAAAGTGGCCAAGGACAAAGATTTTGAAAGTCACGCTGGTATGATCTCAATGATATGATCTACAGACCTGGTACCAACACTAAATGAGTCGAAACACAGGGGAGGCTCAAAATATGGGTTATCGTCACTGAGGCCACTCTGTGGTCATGGAGTGCATTTTTCAGAATTACTGGAAAAGACATGTTATGATTTTCTAATACATTCATGAAGTTCAAACGTGTATTTATACACTCTAAAATGGGGGGACCCTATAATTTTGAAAGTGGGGCACGCTGGTATCTCAAACATGATATGGGACTGGGGCAAACACCAAAATGAGTCGAAATGCACTGGAGGTTCAAAATATGGCTCACGGTCATTAAGGGCCACCCACGGGTCACTGGATGGATTTTTCATAAGGATCACAAAGTACATCTTCTGTTTCTCATGCCATTTTTTGTAAAATAGAATGTGGGTGAGCTGTTTCATTGTCGTCAAAAATTCATATTCTTGGTTTATTTTTTGTTTTAGGCACCAAAATCTACAAAGCCTTCTTGCACTCAAGGGACAAATTTGTCAATTATATTAACTTGGGTGAAATATCAGACATAAACCATTTCATTTTTATTTTTTTGAGTTTACATTAGTCATAAAAAGAGAACATGCGGCAGCCAAAATGACCATGCGGGAGGGCTGAGAAACCAATTCTTAACTTTCTAAGACCTAACTGCTGGAAATTGCATTCATTACACCTAATGCAATCCCGAAGTTCGTACATGCATTTCATGACTCGGGAAAGAAGGCGGAGTTAAAAAAAACCTGAAACCAACCCACTTTGAGAATTTTTTGCCCCGTCCATTTCTTCAGAGCATGCTATAACCTAGCCTAAAAAATAGACATACATTTTGAAAGATGGTCACACTGATATCTCACGCACAGCATGACATTATCAACCTAATACCCTTTGAAACCCAGTGGCCGTTTTTCCAGCCCAGTAACATGATACTTCATAATTTCATTAAGTAGGCTGACTTTTGAGTGAAGGTTTGGTGCAGACCAATCAATATTTTCAACGTGCAGCCCGAGGGCTGCACGTTGAACATATTAATTGGTCTACCCCCAAATAAAGAAAATTGACGCTTCCCGTTACTGCCATTGAACTAATCTGGAAGATACCACAAGCGTTCATAGGGTTAATTAACAGGCCCGTCGGAACGAAATTTATATTGGGGGGGGGGGGCTGATATTTCTAATTTGGGTGATACTAAATGGGTATGGGGTATCCAGATGCAGAATGCATCTGGTGCGAGTGCTGAAGGCACAAGCTTTTTGAGGGGGGAAGGGAGGGGGGGGGGGGGGGTACTCCCCCAAACAATTTTTTGAAAAGGGCAATCAAAGGAAGCTTTCTGGTAGCTTTTGAAGCAAAAACCTCTTGATTTTTTTAAACGGCAAAAGTTGCTTTTTTAACAAAATGTTTCAAAAATTCCAATAGAACCCCACAACATTTGGGGACGGTTCTCACACCGGGCTCACCTGCAGGCCGTGGCCGTATTCCGTCATGCTAAAAAACAGTCAGGCCTTATGGTGGATTCATTAGTTTTATCATTACGCCAACGGTTGTCGTGGTCTTCTAAGCTGCCAATGGAATTGCTCAAAACGTTTGCACTTCAACATATGCAGGTACATGTTATACATTCAATGATACGTTCATAATTCTAATCCAGGAGCGTAGTAAGCTAGTTTTATTTGGGGGGGGGGGGGGGGGGGTAGGACCTATATTCCCATGACGCAACGCGTCATCCGAGCGGAGAGTGGGGGTGAACACGAGAGGGGGTATCCTCCGTCTCGTTGGTGGAGGGTCCGGGGGCCTCCCCCGGGAAAATTTTCGAATTTAAGATGTAAAAACATGCATTCTGATCAAATAAATCGTATATTCCTATGACGCAAAGCGTCATCCGAACCGCGAAGAGGCGAGTGGGGGTGAGCACGAGAGGGGGTACCCCCTTCGTCTCGTTGGTGGGGGTCCGGGATTTTTTTTTAATTTAAGATGTACAAATATGCGTTCTGAGTGATTCTGAGCAAATACATCGTCAATAAGGAAATACGTCAGCTCCCTGATCAATTCAGCGTGATTTCCGAGCAGAATGACAGGAATAGTGAACAAGCAATGAATTACCCCGTGGTTGGTTGGGGTTTAACATCCCTTTCCACAATTAGGCGAAAACATGACTGTCAGTTTTATTGGTGGAAGAAGGCCCACATGGAACCCACTCAATCCAGTAATCATTAACAGCAATGTCGGAATATGGTAACCAGTGGGCATCCCGTGTGAAGAAACCACAAACCCAGCCCAGTAAAGCCTACTTTTGACAAATTTGTGGGGGTGGGTGGGTGGGGGATATCCCCCTTACCCCCCCCCCTCTGGTTCCTACGCCACTGTTCTAATCTGAGTTAAATAATGTAATGTCCAGTTTTATTCAGATTACATCGGTTGCTCCCATCATGGATAAACTAACGACGAAATATGAGCAAATTATTGGGGGGGGGGGGGGGGGGGGGGCTGCAGCCCCCCCAGCCCCCCGGTTCCGACGGGCCTGATTAATACTCTTCGATAATCAACTTGAAACTCACCGGGGCTTCAGAATATATGCAATGTCTTTAAAATTAAATTAAGGAGGGCGAAAACTAGCCAATGTCCTTGGTCTTGAGTCAAACCGTAGTTAATGATTGCATACTGCAGAGATATTGATAAACTGGAGAAACAGAATTTACTGCACCCAGTAAATTCAAGTCTGTGTGAAAAGGTGTTAAAGTATCAGGAATAAACTATACGGAAAGAGAATTTATGGAAGTAGGTAATAAAGGCCGAACTACGACCACTTGTACATGTACGTGTACAACATACGCACACGATGCGTTCACCAACGTGGAATTCAGTGTTGAATCACACGCTTGTTCACAAAAACTGTACATGATCTTGAATCGGCCCATGTACAGTCGCGACTCCCTAGATCGCGCTTTTAGCGTTCAAATACTCGTGGTGAACGTGCGTTTTTTAAAAAAAGGGTGAAATCGTACATCTTCAGTTGTATCTTGTACGTAATTTTTGGTCTACGTTCGCATCGCAGATCAGACCCATCGATCCATCGTCGGCGAACGCGATCGAAAGCAAAAGATTCTGGGTCATCATCAAAAAACAGTTTTTGCAACTCTAGACCAGCGGTCCAGAATCGGCAATTGCGTTAGTACAGCTGGTCCAGAACTCTCCCTCGTTTTTTGTTTTTGAGGCGGTCACGTTTTTGATTGATATAAATATAGGGGAGAAAAAAAAAAAATAAATAAATAGTTATTTAGAAAAATAAATATATCAAATCGAATAGATAATAAAAAAAAAAAATACGTAAATCATGAGCGATTCTCAGACTATTAGAACGAGGTTTCTTTTAAACATGCTGATGAGAGCATACGCAATCTGCGTGAACGAAGAACTACGTCCCATCTTGTTAGAACGATGCGTCGGATGTCGGGATCATCTAGACTTCGATCATGAGGATCATTCGTGTCTGACGATGGAAAGGGAAGATATGGTCGTCATGTATTTCGAACCGGCATTTGAACGCGTTAAATTCAACGATGTGATCACGTTTTGGAAGAGATTAGTCTTCTGTAAGAATCGAGACAGACCCACAGATTCGGAAGAACTGAAATTGGCGCGTAGAAGTTTGACTTTAGAAGACAAGGGATGCATCAAGAAATTATTGCTGAACGAAGCATACGTCTAAGTTTTCTTTTTCGTTGATATAAAAATAAGGGAGAGTAGAAAATAAAATAAATACACACATAAATTTTTTTATATCTAGTATTAGAAAGAAAGAAAGAAAGAAAAAAAACCACAAAAATGAGAACCAGAAATAAATTGTATCCGACGTTAGTGGACGACGAGGACGAGAAGCCGAACAGCGTTTTGCCGACGGCGCCGTTGCTAGAAGAAAGAGAAAGAGGAGAGAGGTATCGCATCGATCAAATCAGTAGAATCCAATTGTATCTGACTCGAGAGAGAGATTCTCGTCGTTCCCTCAAGAAGAAGTATTCGCGTTTCGTGAAATTCGTGAACGCGATCGACACGACACTCATCAAGATTTCCATGGGTTTACACGTGGCCGGTATCGGATTGTTGTCGACCGCGGTCGGAATTCCGATCGTGTTGACCGTAGAAGGAGTGGCCCTCGCCGCCGGATTGTTTAGCACGCTAGGAAACTTTTTGAGTAGGAAATTATATCTGAAGGCGAGGAAACACGACAAGATTCGTGTCTTGGCCGACTCCAAGATCGACACGATATCCGAAATGATCTCTATGGCATTGAAAGACGGTAGGATATCGGACGGTGAATACTTCGCGATATTGATCGAGAAAACTAAATACGATGCCATGAAAGAAGCCGTGAGAATCAAGACTCGTCAGATCATCAAGGAAGAGATGAAGGATTCTCTCATGGAAAAGGGGAGGAAAGAGGCCAGGGAGGAATTCAGTAAGATGATAGAACTCAAGAGCAGCGATTGAAAAAAAAAAATATATATATATAATAAGAACAGAATTTAAAAAAAAAAAAATATTAAATTTATATATAAAATAAAAAAAAACGAAATTAATTTAAATAACTCTTAAAAAAATGTATTGCGTAAAGTGTAAGAGAGTTACCGAGACGAGTAATTCTAGAGAAGTGCGAACTAAAAACGACAGACGGATGCTTCACGGAATTTGCGACGTGTGTGGTTCTATCAAGACTCGATTCGTCAAACAAAAAAATGTGAGCAAAGGTAAAGGCATCGTGAATAAAATGATCAACAATCTACCTTTCGAAATGCATCTGCCTGGTCACAGTTTCACGGGACCCGGAACGAAATTGAACAAGAGACTCAACGCCGATCTGACTCCCAAATCTTGGAGCAAACCCGTGAATAGGGTGGACACGGCCGCGTACGATCATGATCTGTGCTACGCCGGACATCCCTACACCAAGACTCGCAACGACGTCTGCAACAAAAACATGTTGGGGAGATTGAGAGGCATATCGAATCCGACCAGGAGAGAGAAGATGGAACGTTCGCTGGTCGGCAATCTGATCGGTGCGAAACGTCGATTCGGATGGGGCGTTCAAAAAAAAAAAGCGCATCTGAAAAGAAGAAGAAGAAACGATTATTGACGAGCGAATTGGCCAAGGAGTTACACAAACCCATAGTGCGTAAATTTTGAAAGAGAAGGGTGTTCGTGAAGGGTCTGGACGACATTTGGTCTGCTGACTTGGTCGACATGAGATCGTTTTCGAGGTGGAACGAGGGCGTCAAATATCTATTGACGGTCATCGACGTGTTTTCCAAATACGGTTGGATCAGAGCTTTGAAGAATAAATCGGGACCTTGCATCGCCGAGGCTCTGAAGAGCGTATTCGACTCGTCTTCTCGAAAACCAAGTAAATTGTGGGTGGACAAGGGAAAGGAATTCTACAACAAGGACGTTCGTCGATTGGTAGACCTCTACTCAATCGAAAACAAAGAGAAAGCCAGCGTGGTGGAACTTTGGAATCGAACGATGAAGGAGAAGATGCACAGATACTTCACGGCGAATTCGACCAAGAAATACATATACGCTCTGAACGGTCTGGTGAAAGATTACAACAACACCCGACACAGTTCGATCAAGATGACTCCCGCGGAAGCTAGCGATCCTCGAAACGAAAAACGGGTCTACGCGAATCTATATCCCGAGAGATCTAAGATCGGGAAGAAGTCTAGAACGCCGAAATTTGCGGTCGGCGATCGAGTGAGAATCTATGCTTATAAGAAGCACTTCGAAAAGGGTTATACTCCTCGATGGACCTCGGAAATCTTCGTGATCATCAAAATATTTCACACCGATCCGGTGACTTACGAAATCGAAGCTTTGGATGGAGAAGAGATCATCGGAAAGTTTTACGAACAACAATTACAGAAGACGAAGTTTTGATGAAGAACACAAAAAAAATTTTTTTTTTATTTACTCTCTTTGACATTTTCTTGTTTACACACACATATATATATATAAGAGAGAAAAAAAATAATAATAATAAAAAATAATTAAAAACTATTTTTTAGATAAAGAAAGCAAGTTAATTAATAAACAAAAAACTAAAAATCCTTTAAAATGACAAATATACTAGATATAGCACAAAGCATAGTGAAAGATGAAAGTATTCAAGAATATGAGGTTCACGAATACGAACCGGTAACCGGGACGAGTTTGAACAATGCGGGAGAGATAAGAATCAACGTCGAAACTCAAGATTTATTCGTACATCCTAGCGAGAGTTACATAGTGGTGCAGGGACATCTCACCAAGGAAGATGGGAGCGACTATGCCGACGACGACACGGTTACTCTAGCCAGTAATGGCATCATGCATCTATTCAGTAACATAAAATACATGCTATCCGGACAAGAGATAGAATCTGTTTTTCATCCCGGTCGGGCCACCACGATGTTGGGACTCTTGACGTATCCTGATGATTTTTCGAAATCCAGAGGACTTAATCAGTTGTGGGTGAAAGACACCGTCGGCCCTGCTAGTGCCGGCGCCGCCTTGATATTCGACTACGTCGTCAAGACGTCCAGACCTAAAGGAATGTTTTCGTTCAGGATACCTTTGAAACACATCTTCGGATTTGCGGACGATTACAAGATCACGTACGGATTCAAACACAATCTGACGTTGATTCAAAAAGGAAACGACGACGCAATAGTGAGACTCACTGTGACTGATGCGGGTAAGATAACTCTACACAAGATATCGTGGTTCGTTCCGCACGTGGAGCCTTCAATCATGGAGAAAGTGCGTCTCTACAAGATCATAGAATCCAAGAGTAAATTACCCGTGGGATTTAGAATGAGACAGTGCGACACGGCTAGCATTCCTCCCTCCACGAATCACTTCGATTGGAGATTGATGGTGAAATCCGCTTCCGAGAGACCGCGTTTCATCGTGGTTGCATTTCAGACTGATAGGGACGGGTCTCAGGAAAAGAATGCATCGCTGTTCGATCATTGCAGTTTGGGAAACATGCAAGTGTTTCTGAACGCCACGAGATATCCAGCAATCGATTACAATGCATCGTTCGACAAGAACGATTTCTGCAGACTGTACGGCGACGCCACTGATTTTAGAAAGAAGTATCACGGTCTAGATGAATTGATGAGCAACCCTAACATGTCTCCTGGCGAATACAAGTTGATGTATCCCATGTTCGTATTCGACGTCAGTAAACAGAGCGAACGACTCAAGAGTAGCGTGTTAGACATTCAGATCAAGATGCAATTTGATAGGAACGTGCCGAGAAAAACCGAAGCCTTCGCCCTGGTCCTATCGGACAGAGAATTACAATTCGCATCGGATGGTAATAAGATGTCGATCATTCGATGAGAGACGAGTGTGAAAAAAAAATAAAAAACAAAAAAAAATAAAAAGTAATGAGTAATTATTAAAAACAAAAACAAAAATAAATAAAGTAATGTGATCTAGAGAGATTGAACATCTTTCAAAATCTCATTACTTTTTTGGGTTTTTTTTTTTTGTTTTTAATATTCACACATTATTTTTTTTAATTCATTATTTTCCACGCGTTCACTGTTTGTTCAAAGAATCTAGTTCGATCAGTAGACTCACCACGGAAGTGGCGGCTTCGGGATTATTGGTTTTCATAACGAAATTAATCCTGTCACCGGCGTTTACTTTGAGAGGCGTGCCAAACGTGCTAACATTCGCATGTTGATTCTCAGTCTTTTTGACGCTGTATCTCTTATCGCTCTCCACACCATTCACCATGAGATTGACGACCGCTCTGTTATTCAAATCCGAGGAAGCCAGACTCACTCGAAGGATTTCACCTCCCAACGGCATGGGATATCCCACCTGACCATGTTTCGATCCGCTACCTCCATTTCCGAAAGACCACTCAGCTTTTCCCTCATCTAAGGTGCCGGCCTCTTCGGCCCACACGGTGATCAATTGTCTAGCATATTTGACTTTCTCCACCACCGAAATCAGGGTGCAGGCGTCCGTCATGTGCACGGGATCCGGTAGATTCGTGAGCGCGTGTCCACCCATGTCTAGTTTACCTTCCATGATGTCGCCCTTTCTCCAGACCGAGTTGTCGTCCACGTACTTTCTGCTGACTGCACTGGAATCGAATTCGGGATCGTGATCGAGACCGAATAAATTGTGACCGTTCATGTTGATGCCATTCTCCATGGTTCCGCCAGATTGTTTGTTCAGGTAGAGATCGTCCACTTGCGATTCTAGGTATTCTTGCGATTGTATCACGGCAGAATCTACGTAGCCCTTGTTGACCACGGTTGAGTCTGCATCCGTGTCGTTGATCTCCGACAGATTCAATATCTTGTGGAATCCCGCATTCAGATCCGATTTCATTTCTCGTCCGTCAGACTTTCTCTGTTCCAGATCTACATAGTGTTTGGTCGCCACGTCCTTGGGATTCATGGGAGTGGCCACGTTCGTTATCTTGTTATAATTGGCGTTCAATTCCGAGTGCATCGTTTTCTGAACGTATCTATTTCTCAGGTGTTCGCTGAATCTCGCGTGAGAGTCGTCCGCGTATTTCTTGGTCGCGGCATCAGTGGGATCTATGGGATTCGCAACGTTCACCAAACGTTTGGATTTCAGATCCAGATCATCGGTCATGGTTTTGTCCACGTAATTATCTAGCAGGATTCATCGAAATCGGGTTCCCCCTGTCGACGTATTTTTTAGTCGCCGAATCTGCGAGATCTATCGGCTCCGGAAGATTGTAGAGCTTCTTATCGTTCATGTTCAAAGGTTCTTCTCGAGGTTCATATCTCCAAACGTAACGTTCGTCCAAGTTGGCAACGTCGTAACCATCGTCGACTTCGAACGTCTTCCTCTTCTTTCTCGGGTTGACTTTTTCGTCGTCACTTCTACCAAATTTATCGACTGGCATGTTGTGGGATTTTTTGTTTTTTAGAAAAATATGTTCAAATGCAGTTTATTAAAAAATGAACTATGTTATTTTATTTTTCGTTTTTATTCGATTAAAAATTTTTTTAAAATAATTTTTTATCTTTATATACTATAAAAAAAAAATCTCTCTCTAATGTAAATCATTGAGAATGTCTTGAAATCGATCTCCTTTAGACCATCTCTTGAGAACGTAGAGACACAGGTGACCGCAAAACACTTGATGTGGTGATTGCACTTGTTCTGTGTTGTAATGAACCATCGATTTGTTGAAACAGTTCTTTATTTCTTTTGGCGGCGAGATTCCGTAGCTGTCGAAATAATAATTTTTCTTCTTCCCGTTCTTCATCCACGCCACCAAGTGAGTGCCTTCACCCGATGAATCGTCTAGATTTAAAATTCCGCATTCCGATTGTCGAGGTCTTCTCTTCGGTAAGGCATCTCTGGAAAACACTCCTAGAAAATCTTCGATTTTCAAATCTTTTGCCGCATTCAACAGATCGATGTTGGATATGGGTTCGTTAGGTAAGACGACACCTTCTACGGATATCTTTATTTTCTTATTCATAATGCGTATATATTTTTTTTTTATTTATTTTATTATAATTCACTAAAAAATGACGTTATTTTTTTTTGTTTTTTTCTCTTTTTTTTAAAACTAACATTCTCGATGTCTCTATTGTTTTCTATAATTTTGATTCCATCTAATTCTTCTTGATTTTCTGAACTCTTGATGTCACTATCGATTTCCATAATATTGAATCCATCTAATTCCTCTTGATTTTCTGGACACTCGATGTTACTATCGATTTCTATAATTTTGAATCCGTCTAATTCCTCTTGATTTTCTGGACACTTGATGTTACTATCGATTTCTATAATTTTGAATCCATCTAATTCCTCTTGATTTTCTGGAATCCTATCATCCACAATTGTATCTAGAATCCAATCATCCATATTCATATCGTCTCTAATTAGATCCGCAGTCCAATATCCGAGTGCCAAAGTGCTTATTTTATCGTCTAACACGAATCTCTTATCGTCGTCGGCCGGCAGCGAAATCTTGTTGACTATTTCGGTATACAAGTCGTGATTTTTGCTTCGAATCGATTTCATAGTCTTATACACCGGACCACTTCCTAACAGACAATCTTTATACCCTTGGAAAGAGATGTTTTTCTTCACCACGCACGCTTTAACTCCTTTGCACTTCTTGATCTCTTCATCATCTTCTAGACGATAAGCATACAGTTTGGGTCTCAAGCCCACGAATTCGACGATCTGTTTACCGCCGCTCTCGTCCTTAAATTTACCCAACACCTTCTTGTTGTCGTTCGATTGAATGTTGGACGGGTGATCGACGGGATAATTGCTCGTGTCGAACCACTCTGCCACGTCCTGAGATATATCTCGGTAGACGTCTTTCGTCTCTATCTCGTAAACTAAACTGTCCGTGTCGGTGAACAGTAGTTTGGCTTTATCACCAAATTTTCGTTTGACGTAATCGTAGTGAAACCCGTACATCAATCGCTTGCTGATATCTAAGATGATCGGTCCGAGATAATACGGTTTGTCGAACTTCAGGTGCATCTTTTGCATGTGAACGGCCACTAGATTTTCGTCGAATATGGTTCGGTGTTTGTAATTGGGTTTCGCCACTAATGATTTAGCTCTTTTCTCAGACGTGACGAGTTGAACGTCGGTTCTCTTCCTGATGTTTTCCATCGATTTACCGTACACGCAGTTGTTCATGAGTTTGAAGAAATCTTTTTCGAAATCGTTCTCGGCTCGAGTTCTGAGATTCGTGTTGAGATCGATGTATTTTTTCATCCAAGGCTCTTCGTCGAATCGAATGATGCGATGTATGTTGACTAATTTCATCCCGTGATTGACGTACTGTTTCAAATCCTCGCTGTAGACGACGTAGTTACGTTTGTTACATAAATTGAGAATGAGTTTTTCCTCGTCTCCCTCGTTCGGTTCCATTCGTTCAGGAGCCAGCGGATAATCGTTGTGTAGATCGTGTAATTCTTTCGGATAGTTCAAATGTTCCTTTATACACAGGATATACATATATTCTTTCGAGCTTCAGTTATAGTAGTAAGTGCTGAAGAACTTATAGGAACCAAATGCGTTCAGCCTGTGATTCGCATTAAAACAATAAACACGGATACCCCCTCTCAGCTACAGCATGCAACAAACAGAGAAAACACAGCGAGGATAGCCAACAGAGAATGCACCAGGAATTCATTTATTTTATCATGAAAATAAAGTAGACATATTTTTTTAAGACCTCGACGTGCAATATACATCCTTCCCGTCACCGCGTCCTTCAAATACCGTATTCTGGGGCTCGGCATTCCAAAAACTCGTATGATGGGCGTGTAGTAGATGTTCTCTTGTCAATCAAGTGTAACAAGAGATTCAGACTTGGGCAAACATTCAGTGGTTGACTCAAGGAGTTCCACTGCAGTTGCCGGATCCGAGTTTTACGATTATGACGGATGCCAGTCAAACAGGTTGGGGTACAACATTGATCCCAACGGATTTGAAGTGCCACTATCAATCGCAAACTGTATTATGTGGTTATACACTTACGTATAGAATGCTGTTTCGTTTCACTCAGGCAAACTAAAGTTATCATCCGAAAAACATTTTTTTGAGACGGAGAGACAGATGACAGTGTGGCTACTATATGCTCCCCTAAATTTTTGGGAAAAGCATTAAAATTGGGCTCCTACAGTGGTTGGGTCAGCTCAAACATCATTTGAGGGACTTGAATCTGATGATTGATCCCCTAAGGCTGCTCTATACCAATCATCAAAAGTTTCTGACTGATAAATCTGAAGAACTTAGATTTTAAATAAATATTCCTCATATTGTACTAAGTTCAAGCCGGAGTTCCTATTTGGAGTTCAAATATGACATACATAACATACAGTATGGCTGCCGTGTACTGGTCACTTTCCCCAGGTGGGTAATATTTCCACAGACACACTAATATTAGATTCCAAACACTGATTATAGGAATAATCATCAAAATGTTAATTAACCCTTTACCTGAAACGAAAATCAGATGATACTTGTTAACAAAATTCTTTAATAATTAAATTTTCGCATATATTGTCAACAGCTCAGCTTGTGACCCATCACTGGAATGTGCTCAACATGCTCGTTCCGACAGATGGGTTATAAGCTATGTTTTTGAGATAAAAAATGAAAAAATAATAAAAATTGAATGGATGATGTTTGTGAAAACACTGGCAAGTTTTGGTCATTACGTTAGGTAAAGGGTTAATGAAGCAATGGGTACAACCCAGTGCTTCATTAATTAAAACTTTGATTATGATTTTTATTACCTGGTAAATGCATGCATGGACATCACTGACCACACATGGATTACGACCAGTTCATGATGACTGTATTGTCTTAAACTTGGTTAAAACTTGGGCCTCCACAGTGAGCCCAAAGATTTGAACATGTGGGCAATCAGGATGAAATGCCTTACCCAAGAACACAATGCAGTTTGAAGTCCAATGCCGTAACCACTGAGCTACTGTGCACCTACTGTGTTCTATATAATATTTGGGGCAGTCTTTTCTTGGGAGTAAGTTCTCCTATATATTTGGGAGACATCTTCTCCCAGAGAATGACTTCAACAAAACTGTTTGGACTCACTTCTCTGGGGCCCAGTTTGCTGCAGCCAATCTTATTTCATTTTAATAAAATGGTAGTATGCAGTTATAGGAAGATTTATGTATAAAAAGTACATTTTTGTATTATCTTGCCCATGAGTCCCTTGTCAGTTAGTGGTTCATGTATATAGCCATAGGAATTAGTAACTGAACAACGTGAATACAGCATGACCAAGAGGTTCTATCAGGGAACTGTCAAAGTGAAGATTCATGATTACTGATGAACTAACTGAAATCCTCACTGATAATTGCATTCCAATCTATTAAAAACACAATTTGATATTTTGTCACATTAAATGCTATATGTGATCTATTTTGCTAAGAATAAAGCTATAAGTATAAATAATTATGGTTACCACATGGCATTCTCTGGTGAATAATGGGACATTGCAGAGCATTCCAACTCACAAACATGTATTTCTGATCAGTGCTGGAATGCTGTGCAATAATCAAATAAGTGTTTCTAATTTCTTCTAATTCTATTTCTGCTAATACTTATTTTTTCTTTTTACCGAGTTCCTGATTTTCAATGCCCAAACCTGATGAAATTTAATGAAAAAAAAGTTATGTGTCAAAGTATACTTCATTAGTATTAGAAGTATGCTTCTCATTAGGTAGAGGTGCATGCAAAAAGGTCCTCGGTTTGAATCCCACCTGCGACAACCACATTGTGTCCTTGGGCAAGACACTTCACCCCATTGCCCATGTTGGGGCACAGTGGCATCGTGTGCTAAGGCATACTGCACATCGATGGTGCACTTGTCTTCATCCAATGTTAACCCTGCATGTGTGGAGTTAATATGTTGGGGAGCCTGAAAGTTGCTTGCCACTGCTTTGTAGTTCCCTCTGCATACCCCCAGATTCCTCCACCTGTATAACTGTCTGACATGTGGTGACCTTAGCTTGGCTTTCGAAGGTGTAATTAAACCCCAATAAATAAATAGTCGTATTCTCATAAACATCTACATTAGTGGTTATAACAGTAATAACACAATTTTGTCAGGCGGGGATTTACGGTTCTATTAGTAATCATCCCATGCAGAATGATTAACAGTCCTCTGTCTCATTAGCAGCCGAAGACTTCATCTCAGACTGCTCATAGTCATAAGACCTTGTGACTTCAGGCCATTAAATTGTTATTAATCATTTCTGTTGGACCTTTAAAGAAGGTAATGCCCTGGAAAATCATTATATTGTAACATTAATAGTGGATTTCAGCAGATTTTACAATGAAATCGGCCTATTTGCATGTACGATATACATGTATAGGCAGCAAATGTCTCTTGACAGTTGCTCGCCTCTCCATGGTGGTCCTCTTCATGTACTCTGGCTACCCTACCAGTAAAACTGTCTGGCATAAGGTGATCCTGGCTGTCAAAAGTGTTGTTACAACCCCAGTATGACAATAGGTAAAACTGAAGAATGGGGGAACCTGCAGTTTATTTATACATACTCAACTCCTCAGTTTTTCAGTGTTTATTTTCTTTTGTTTATTTTCATATGTACCCCAAAATAATAATGGTTTCCGTTTCAGATCCCACAATATCATATTTATTAGTTATTTTAACTAGTTGAAGGGTAGATTATTTTTGGTGGTCGGTTTTATTATTCAGCATTTGTTTTATTACAAATTATTGGAGAGTTTCCATGGGCCATCTCAAATAATTTTTAATCAAACAATTTTTATAAACAAAATATTATTTGCGTTTGACTTAATATGAAACATAAGCAAGGAAAATGTTGGTTTTTGCTACAGCACACTTATTCTTTTTAAAACCCTCATATGTAGTGGCTTCTAGCACTCAGACGATTAACACTTTCCATGCTCTAATCTTAAAATACACATACTGCTAAACAAAATATCCATCTTGAAATAGACAAATATGGTGGACATCCTTAATGGTTTAGGGTCTCTATAGTGAGAATAGGGGTCAGCAATGGCTTCAGAACTGACCAAAACGGACTTGATTTCTCCCAAGTTCTAAATTTACATTATAATACAGTATGTGGAGAGTGTATTTTCACTAAATCACTCACAGAGTGGAGATTCTACAAATTTGTTGCAAAGCATAACAATCACAAAGTTCCAGCCAATGGACCTACAGGTTAAACTCTGAAATCCATTGGCTGAAACATTACTGGTTTCTTCTGTTTATATGTTCAAAATTTGAAAGTGATACTTTGTGTGACAACTCCACTCCATGGGTGACTTACAAGTAGTTACAATCCACTCTTCACACACTGTACAAGCAGAGCCAAAAAACAGTAAGGGGGAAAGTGTATACCATTGTCATGCACCCACAGAATGAGCTTAAAAAAGTGACACAAGAGAGTTAAATCACAGGGGTTCATCACTAACAATGATTTATTAATAGAATAATATTATTAGACAAGCATAACTTATAGCAGCTATTATGAATACTATAATATAACACAAGGAAAGACACAGAATTCCTGCCTCAATTTTTCAAACAGTTAAATATTTATTCTATTCATATTCATTCATTTATTTCTACACACTGTTTTGTTGAGAACACATTTATCTCCTAGATGATACACAATTGTTGATTTTATCATATTAAAATAACAGTTGTAAACACAACATGATTTATTGTCACTTTCATTGAAAAAGTAGAAACCCTGCTTTTAGTTGTTGCCCCTCATGACAAGTCAGCCCAGAACATTTTGTCTGCAAAGACACTTCATTCTTAATAGTCACTTGCTCAAATCTTTAAGGGACTGCAGAGCCGGGGTTGGAAGCAGACAGCCCCCACCCCACACTCACAATTTGTACCACAATGTTGAAAATTGTAAACAGCTGAGTTTCAACAATGATCTTATTATTATCCTGGTTCAAGGGTTTATACATTAAATGGCTTGGTATTCACTCTACTGTGGTCACCCTTAATACAAGAACTTACTTACCAAATATTTGCTGTGTTGCAGCAGTTTCGAAGCAGTTAGTACATCCAAAATCATGCAAAAGTACACTGTGTAGGCCTACTGTGTGAATTATGCAATTTTAGGGAACATGTGGATTAACAGCATCATTTTGGTACATCGTTAGTTCACTGGAGCACTGGTGTTTTTCTGGACCAGAGTCCCAAAATTCCCACTTACATTTCACTCCCCCCCCACCCCTTCCAAGTTAGACCAATGCATAGCACCTCACTTTTAACTGCAACACAAAATAAGAGCCTCCACACCCCCCCCCCCCCAACTTCCATAATTTTTCGGCTGCCTTGTTCAGATGCCACTTTAGATCACACTTTGCAGTATATTCTTCTCCTCTTGGAACATAGAAAAGTATTTGTTACTAGTTTATTAGTGCTAAATATTCTTTTTCTTCTCTAAAAGTATTTTCGCCAGTTATTTATTTTAAGGACGAAGGCGCCGCAGGCGCCCGAGTTGAGACGGAGGCAAAGCCGACGTCGAAACTCGTGAGTCCTTTATACTAATTTCACACTTTTTTAACGTAGGAAGTAGTTAACGAGATGAGACTTCACGAGAATGACTCTGGCTGATTAAACTTTTAGGGATTTTTCCCAAAGGAACCGGGGACAAATAAGGTTACATTTTTTCAAGGATACTCGGTCGCTAGAACAAGTGATGGCTCTCCACCATTCCTTTCACCCTCATAGGGTCAAGGGACCCCTATATATTGAGTGCACTGATCTCAATATAACTGGATTGCTGGAACGTTCCTTGATGACGCACCGAAAGTGTCTCCGCCGGCGGCGTTCATGGTAGGGGCACTTAGACTAAAAATAGACAGTGTGGAAAGGAAAACAAAATTTTACGATAATTTTTTTAGTTGGCGACTCGAGTTCGCACTTTTCTTTGAAAAGAAGAGTAGTGCGGTATTTATTGAAAATGCTCATATCAACAACGAATATGAAGTTGGCGAGCGTGCAAACTGGAAATGTCTGAACTTTAATGTTATTATTAAACCCCAAAATGAACGCCGAATTATAAACTGGTCAAGATGTTGCCAGTTTTCGCGATATGTTTACATTGGAAACCGGAAGCCGACATTTTCTCGCAGCGATAACTTTTACATATTTTTGAATAAGGCCAGGTCATTTCTTTTCAGTGAACGGGTATTATGTGTAATTGAGAAAAATTTCAGTTGGCCATTCCTGAGTGTTCTTCTTCGAACAAATTATAAAATGTTCACTGCTTTTTTTTTACTCGAACTTTAACTTGGCTTACTTTAGTTTAAGATAAAAAGTACGAAAACAGAAACATGGTTTGGAACTTGAGTGGAAGTTATACAGTTAAAACTAGAAGTCCTGTCACGAATAGTGCGCTTATCTAGGCTTAATTGCGCGTTGGAATTGCGCGCAATTGCCATATCGAATGACATCCAATGCACGGCAGGTTCTCTTGGTTACTCATAGCAAACACATGCAATGTTTCTGCCAATGGACCTCCGGGTTACCCGGAGGTCCATTGGCTGAAACATTGCTTGTGCACAGGCAATATGTACAGAATTTGATAGCTTTACTTGGGCCTTAACGCGTACATTAACGCGCATATCAACGTGCTATTTGTGCGCATTTCATGACAGGACTTCTAGTTTTAACTGTAGTCCAAACTTGGACCACACAGTCCACAGTACAAGTTTTGGTTTGGTACATCCTGTGGCTGTGTCACAGGACATATCCATAATATAATGTTTGGTTTAGTACATTCTGTGTACATGTAATCAAATTACGGACCGTGGGTCCAAGTTTGGACAAGGAACTTACAAGTAGAGTTTTACCATGCCATACTGTTTGAATAAATTGAACCTTGTTTGAATGAACATTAAGATGTGCAAAACACCAACATGATTCTCTTTTATTCGTTGCTTCATCTTACTGTAATAATAACCAGTTTCCTGGCAAGTGACCCAATAATTTAACATTTTGACATCTTGGTCCAGCCAAAACTTTTCAGTGGATCAGAGGGAATCCCAAATTTAGTTTAAACATTATTTATTTCCAAGTTGCATTATTATACAATAATACATAGAATACATATTTGTGGATTCAACAAAAAGCTAAAAGCTAATGTTAAGCTGTTTCCACACTATAAATATATTTCACATTTTTGGCAAATGTGGCGGCATTTTACAGTCAACTTTGTAACAACACACAAACAGATTTAAAGGAGATCAAAAAGAAGAAAATGAGAAAGTGTCTGAATGAAGCAGGAGCAGGGACATGGCGACAGGGGGGGGGGGGGGGGGGTACCCCCACCCCAATCCTGATAAAAAACTTTCTACAGTTGGAAATTTGTAGGGCAAATCATGAGTAGTTGGAAATTCCACCTATCTGGATTTTAGAGCTTCTTTCTTGATGCTGATGTCTCCTTTACCTCCCAAAATTCCAACCCGAATTCAAATCAGCAACAATTCCATCTGGTACTATCTACAAATACAGCGTACGCAATGTCGAGCTTCAAAGGTTATGTATGATATCAATCGGTATGAGTTTTCTATAGTACGTTTACTTTTCTCAAAAGTCGAAATGAACTTCAAGAAAATCACTGCATGTAAAATCGTTATCCTGAGTTAATTTCATTATTCACACTTCCAAGATGATAAGTTCCGAGCTTGAGTTTAGCACATATTCAATTCCCAGAATAATACCAATTAGTAACCTGATAATTCTATCATAAATATGTTGGCATTCCAGTTACTAGAATCAATTTTATGCCCATGTTCATGGCTTCATTTTCAAATTGTTTCTCTGATGTGAATTTCCAGCTATGTGGAAAGACCGGGGATGTTTTCTCTCCCGGACCCTCCCCAGCCCGAAATTCACTACCCTACACCCATTCCCTCAAACGGAAACCTCTAGCCATGTCCCTGAGTAGGAATAACAGGGAAAGTGATATACATTTATAGAAATAGAACAAAAGATAGCTATTGGGTTGGAGAATAAAGAAGAAACTGGAGAGAGAGAGAGATTGCAAACGAGAAACAAAAAAAAAAAAAAAAAAAAAAAAAAAATGGATTGAAATATTAACACGCCCTAACCAATGCCTAACCAGTATGTAACCAGTCTCGACACAATTCTAACGTTCAAGACATGTTTGGAGTCAATGATAACTTTAAAGGCAGATAACACCCAACACTGGATATTTAAAAATGAAATTCCTATCTATCCGATGTTTGAGATCCAAAACTTGAAATTTAACCCTTATTTGTTCACATGATTTGATTACAAGTTTCAACTCTGTTTTCTTTTTTTTTGTTTTTTTTAAAAAAAGGAATGAAATATTGCACTATACAATACAATACAAGTGTACCAGCCTACAAGAAAACAATTCTGAATTAGTTCTGATCTGAGCAGGGCTATGGCATGCTATACATGTATATACCCTACATGGCACAAACACTTGGTGTGACATACCACTGTGGAAACTAAAACATCATGATTTTGTATTGTTTTGGTATGTTTTGTGGGGTGGGTGTCTTAAATCTCCACAGATAAAACTATTTTATTTGCACATATGGAGTGGGTGGGTGTCCAAAGTGCTGTAAAAAATGTTTTTCTGCCTTGGGTATATAACCTTTTTAAGCCCTCCCCCCCCCCCCACCACCTACTCACCCCCTGATTGGGTAGAAAGTTTTGGGGGGACCTAGTCCTACCATAATATTTTGAAGGTTGCTTTGAGGAGTCCTCCTCTAGTTCTAACTTTGGCGCTACAATCGACTGAAGGGAACTGGGAGGAGGTGGTAATGACTGGAGTGTCCTAGTTAGGACAGGAAATTAGGTGGAGGGGGAAATGACCAGAGGGCACCCCCCCCCCCCCCCCGAGAAACTTTTTGCAGAATTTAGTGCTCCAAGATAGAATCTGAGGCAATTGTTAATTTGTAGCATGTGTACCTCAATGTTGGAGAGCATTTTTGGGCTGTTACATTATGTGAAAGTTGCATAGGGTCAATGTTTTTTTATCGGAGGGGAGAGTCCCCCCCCCCCCCCAAACCCTCCCCCAACCCATCCCATGGCCCCACCACTGCATACTGAAACAGTATGCCTATACGATCTTTGAATTGGTGGAGGCAACAACAACATTCAATTTTAACACCAAATGAAGATGAACAATTTTTCAGTGAAATATTTTAATTTGGTCATCTTATAAACTTGAACATTTTTAACAATTTCGAAACAAATAAATAAACATGTGTTTAACTAGTGCTTAAACATGAATTCACTGTACAATTTCTTTACATGAAGATATGTGTAGTTACATTATATTATACAAGCATCTGTGCCCAAGTGGTCTGCTGCTAATTTACCAAAATTGTCTGCAACAATTATACCAAACACGTCTGCATTAGATTATAGTGGCAGTCCCCAGGAAAAATTTCTCCCACCTGATGTTGGCCATTTAGTGTTACAATGAGAAAAGAAATTCATCAAATAGAGAGTTTATGCCATATAAGCAGATAATACGACAAAAACATTTTCTTCTCAGAGGGTGGGAAAGATTTTTACTAGCCAGTGCCCCCCCCCCCCCACACACACACGCATACACTAAACACTAACCATGTTGAGACTCCCCCCCCCCCCCTCCCCCCCCCCCCAAATATTTTGGTCAAAGATAGATTTTCTCGCCAAATTAGCAAATCATTTCAATAATAGTACAGTCAAAAAAATTTCTACATGGAGATATACAATGTAGGGCGAAGATTTCATTAGCCTGTGAAAATTGCCCCCATCTGACACTGATCGTGTCGAAAATCAAAAAAAAAAAATTTATCAATGAGAGTATTCCTGCCATATTAGCTAATCATGCAACAAAAAACTGAAGAAAAAAATTTGAAAAAAACTTCCCCATGGAGATGGTATAAACATTTCAGAGACATGTGAAAATTGTCCCTGTTTGAAAAAAAAGTTTTTGGCAATGAAAAGTTTTCTTGCCATATTAGGAAATAATATGACATGCAAAATTGATAAAAAGTAAAATTTAGACGGAGGGCAAAAGAATCAGGGCGGGGAAGTAAAAACTAGATACCAGTATACATTTTAGTTTAAAAATATACTACTGTATTTCAAAAAAGAATTGGTGTTTCATATTTTATTACTGGATTTCAAATTTTTGTGCAGAATTTAAAATTCAAGATGCCAAACACTTGATAATTTTAAAATTTAAAAAATTGAAAGATTAAATAAAACACACAGTAACTCTCTTACCACAACACCACATTGCATATTCATGAACATGAACATATATCATTAACACTCAGAAAAAAAAACAAAATTAGAAAACAGTAGACATTCAAATTTATGTATTTTCTTTTCATTTCTCTTCTTTATAATATACCTGGAGACCTTTCATTGGTTTGTGCTTGAGTTTATTCAGGCCTTTTAATTGGACCTGATTCACAAAAATCAGTTTACAACCTTGTAAATTCTTGCTGCGAGAATAAATCTTAAGTAAAATAATTTAGAATTTGAGAGTACCTGTAGTTACACTGTTGTGCATGCCATCAGTACATATTCAACATAATAGCAAAAACAAGCCTCATATTTTTATATTCACTGGAGAATAATCCTTAAGGATCAAGTTCCAATTCTGGAGAGTTTGTTGTCTTACATGTACATGTTGAACACACATTCCCAGGGCGGGGGCGCGGTGGCTCAGTTGGTAGAGGTGCAGGCTGCAAGCCGAGAGGTCCTCGGTTCGAATCCCACCTGCGGCAACCACGTTGTGTCCTTGGGCAAGACACTTCACCCCGATTGCCTACATGGGGGCACGATGACGCTGTGTACTGAGGCGTACTGCGCGTCGCTGGTGCGCATGTCTTCAACCAATCTAACCCTGCCTGTGCTGCGGTGCAGAGTTCAGAGTTACGATGTTGGGGAGCTGACAGCTGCTCGTCGTTGCTCGGTGGTTCTCTCCGGGTACTCCGGCTTCCTCCACCCGTAAAACTGTCACGGTCATGATTAGCCATTGTGCATAAGTATGTGACCTTAAACACCAATAAATAATAAATACATTCCCAGGGCTTATATTTCGTCTAAATTTGTGAGAATCCATTTGGATTCTCGTGAAAATGGTTGCGAGAATCTATACCTACTATGAGGGTCCCAGGATCCCATGACGCCACGAAGGTTGAACCACTGTTGTATACTGACAACACATGTTAACCTATTACCCAACACACCTTTTTAATTTTTAAAACTAAATTTGATAATTTTTAAACAATAAATAATAAATAAATGATAAAATAATTAAATGAACAATATTTACCAATAGCATCTTACAAATATGGCTGCCATTGGAACCGGCTCAATGAGCCGGTTCCAATGACAGCCATATTTGTAAGATTTTATTGACATAGTGTCAGGATATTTCAGGTCATGTTAGCCTTCTGCTGGTTAATTTGTTTCCGCTGTGTTAACTAAAGGGTTAAATTGACTCAAGTCTTTTCACGCGAATCCCAGCAGAGGTGCAGCGAGAATCTACATGGATTCTCGCCGGTTTTATTGAGCGAATCTTTGTGCGAATCGATTCTCGGATTCTCGTCGAAATATAAGCCCTGCATTCCAACATGCAGGCTTGATAATGAAAATTGAAAGTATCATGGAAATGGTATCTCGTGAAGTCTTGGCTGCCTGAACAGACAGCCAAAACTTCACTGGACACCAGTGCTAAGACAAAGTGTTACATCATGGAGGAGGACAGAGAAAAGTCCTTTGAGTTTAGTGTCGGCTGAATCATAGGAGATAGGTCTGGATTGGAAATAGTTACCAGGAAATTCAATAAAAGGGGCACCATTTCAGTAGCATCTGCAGGTAAGTCATAAGACATGGGACAGCCCTTTGATAAGCCCCACAAGAAAAATCAGGAAAAAATTTATTCTGTGGCCCAAATAGACACCCAAACGTGCATATGTGAAATTTGTGGTTACCCAGATCCAGAATTAACCATTGAAATGTCACTTGGGTTACAGGGGGTGAGACAACAATTTAAAATATGTGAATTTTTGCCATTGTGACTTGACAGTGTTTCACAACTAACTTGTCTCGACAGCCAGGATAGATCCAGGTATTTTTGGGGACACCTCTTTTTCAATTGATGATGTTCCCCCACCCCAAAACAAATTGACAGTCTTAATATTGGTGACTGAATAGATTTGTATCAATGATATAAGTATTCAGTTAAACTGAATGTCAGAAACAGTTGCCACATTCTTAAGATTACAAAGTTGAATGATATTTATCAGCAGGAATTTAGGGGTCATCTGGGTAACAGAATTTGGGTGCCTAACAGTTAGCGAATCGCTCCTGGATGTATGCTTGACGGTTGCATGTAATGCACCAACATATAAACTGGAAGGTATCTTGTTTACCTCGAAACAGAATTTATGGATAAATAAACATATATAAAATATTTATAACAATCAATACACATATAAAATTTAGAAACTTAAAAATGTTTCTTAATACCAACTTGACCTATGTTCAGTGTACCACAATTAAATTTAAATAATGCTTCTTATGTACGTAAATTTATTGAAAATTTGCTATAGTGTTGATTTTCTCTTCATTTACCAATGGAAAAAAATTTAATAAATAATCTTAAGTTTTACCATTAAAATCCGATAAGGTAAAGTTAATGTAGTGAGAAATAGGAAATAAGAATTTTAAAAGAAAATCAGGACAATAGCAGAGTTTTCAATAAAATATAGTTATTACTTCCAGTACAAGTGTAGTATCAAAATATAAACAAAACCGGAGTCCCAGTTTTTTCCACCCCCCTATTCCCCCCCCCCCCCCCCATCCTGATTTTTTGCCCCCATCTGAATTTTTTTGTTTTTCTTCATTTTTCATGTCATACTATTTATTAATATGGCGAGAAAAACAGAAGATTTCTGTTGTTTTCTCCAATTTTGACATAGAGGGTAAATACAAAACAGATAATAAATGATGAGATTTATGGAGATGACAACTGATTATAACTCAGCCAAGCTAGTAATCTGTTGCTTTGAGGAGGATTATTTGAAATTTTTTTTTTTTTGGTCAACGAAAGGTTTTCTCGCCATATTAGCAAATAATATGAGAAAAAAAAATTGAGAAGAAAACAAATTCAGGTGGGGGTAAAAAAAATCAGGGTGGGTGGTAAAAAAAATTAGTCCCTCTCCCCCCTCCCTCCCGGGGAAACTTTCGCAGGGGATAAAAAATTCTGTTACACCGGTAGGGCTGATAACATGTTTTCCTCCTTCAAAGGACTTTCTTTGGACATTTCTCAATAGCACCACCTCCACCCACAGCATCCATTCATGGAATTTGGTCACTAAATCCCTGGCCAAACTCTTTGGACCCAATTTATTTATTTATTGGTCTTTTTGTCATTGTCAGCATCTGGGCTATGTCATGACACAACATAAGTATAAAGTCAAGTTCTGCCAATTGCTTATGCATACATTGGCCACATACTGAGGGTGGTTTGCACCCCAATGGCATTGGTAACCAGGTCCTATTTTGAAAAATAATCATTTTAATGCTGGAAAATATGCTCCCTGATTGTTAAATCCCTTAATATTAGGAAATTGTAACATTTTACAGCAACCGTAACTTTGAAACAAGCATATAAGGGGAAATAACTCTTCATCTATTATGGTGAAATTTTTTCAAAATTTCTGTCATCCGAGGATATTTTCAATGAAAAACAGGTATACAAGGTAAGAAATGAGTGAAAATGGAAAATGAAACATGTCTATGCCTTCCAGGGAGCTTTCTCCATCATAAAATGAACCTCTCTATACTGTCCTTGATGATAAATTTATTTGGGTGAAATATGAAACAAATTTCATCTCCTCTATTTTCACAATATTTTTACACGAAGACAGCCAACAAATTTTGAATTTAAATTGAGTGATGAAAGGAATCTTTTTATGAGGCTGAGCATGACTTTTCAGAGAAAAGTTTTCACATCCTTTGGTTGTAAACATTTAGGATTCCATTGCAATTTCGAAATATCCATCGCACAGGATAGTGCCTGACAGATTAATTTCATTTTTCAATCCACAATAACATGTATGTTACTGAAGGTGCTGAATGGGCTTCAGCATAGAAACAAGTATGCTAGGTTAATTATGAATGATATAAGTGAGTAAATTTAAGTAGAAGAACAAATTTGCAAAGCTCATCTGAGACTGAAACTTGTGACATTAAACACCAATTGGTAAATAAGGGGTCTTAGATTTTATTGATGCCAATTGAGCTTACTCCTCAAGGTTCCCAATAAATGATAAGTGTTATATGTACATGTATCACAGCATTTTGATTCAGTCAAGTTCTGTGACAGTTAATAAAGTGAAATAAAATGTAGAAATGGTAATCATATTAATTAACATTGAAAATATATGACTGAAATTCATAATATCTATTGGCATTTCAGAATACATGTTACAAGTATTATTCATCAATAAATTCCCATCTCTTCCATGCTAGGTGGACAGCCAATCTGGCTATGTAATCTTCTAACAGTATATATTGTATTGTTAATAATTATCATATCAAACAATTCTGCGTGTTGTAAAATGTATACACCATTGAATAAAATATCTAGCTATATCTTCTGATCAGATGGTAAGTAATTTGTAACCTTTTACATACATAATCATGCAAGACAGAGGTTATGAAATAAATTGAAACCCGGTTAACCGAATACCTACTTTGCCAGGTAAAATTATCTAATTAACAGGAGTATAAAATTAACAGAACTTCAATCAATTTCCCCACTTGTATTGGTAGATTAAGTATTGTCATCAAACCATATAACAGACTAATTGATTGAACACCAATTCAAGATTGGGTGTGAGGGGCTGGAAATGCCCATCAATGTGGGATATCTGCTGGTTGTCAGCTTAATTTTTTTATTCAATTGACCGGAGTTTATTCAATAAACTATGTAGAGTGAAGATATCAAATTTGTATTAAAGATATGGAATTTGGTTTGGTTTTGGGATTATTTTTTTTTTCAATTATCTAGGATATTCAATTAAAAGATACTCAATTAGGTGGGCTCCACTTTTCTACTCAAGAAATATTTCGTAAGTGCTTTAAAAGTCTGCAGAAGCACCTGCAAATTTCCTCCACAACTGATGCTTTGTGTACTGAACTGGTGGAGAGCTAAATTAATTTTTGTCTACAAAATTTCTTCATAAATCTTTGCATTGTTACAACTTATGGGAAAGTGCCTATAGACACTCTCCCATATATTTTAACAAGGCAAAAGCAACCAGACTAATTAACTTCACTTCAAAGAAGATATGAAGCGCATCAACACAAATATGTAGTCTTTAAATTGCAGCTCTGACACTTCAGAATGAAGCCCAAATTTGGGCCTTCAGCCCTCTATCTGTTGAAAGTATATTGCTGTGTTTTAGGGATAAGCTACCCATCACAAACATTACTCATAAAGAGTTTTACATACTATAAATTTTCACTAATACATGTACTGAAATATTAATGTAGAGGCACCTGACCTCCTTGTACATAAATAAATATGATTTGAACATGTTTATAATTAGTAAACATGTATACAAACAGACATTATTGATTAATAAAGTAACATTCCACATATTTCCTTGAAGTAAATTAAATATAAAGAAGTATAAGGCTGATCAATATTGAAAGAAAATTCATAGTACTTAATGTGGTGATCTGGTGGAGGTCACTGAGACAATGAAATAAATGGTAATGATTTTCAATGAATGAGTCCCAAAACACCTCACACAGGATCTGGTGTCCACTCAGTTTCATGAATGTGATTGATACCATGTGGAATGGTAGTACAGTTAAAACTAGAAGTCCTGTCACGAATAGTGCGCTTATCTAGGCTTAATTGCACGTTGGAATTGCGCGCAATTGCCATATCGAATGACATCCAATGCACGGCAGGTTCTCTTGGTTACTCATAGCAAACACATGCAATGTTTCTGCCAATGGACCTCCGGGTTACCCGGAGGTCCATTGGCTGAAACATTGCTTGTGCACAGGCAGTATGTACAGAATTTGATAGCTTTACTTGGGCCTTAACGCGTACATTAACGCGCATATCAACGTGCTATTTGTGTGCATTTCATGACAGGACTTCTAGTTTTAACTGTACAAAAATGATGGCTACAGTAGATCACCATGACCTGACCACAATCCCCATGTAATTGTCTTCCATGATATCTTATTCAATTTAAGGTGCAGCAAGAGGGATGTCACATCCTGGTCGCTCACCTACATTGATACTTGATACAGTCGATCCAATGTCAAGAAAGCTCAATAGTCACATACAGTATGCAAGCTTCAAAATAAGCAGCCTGTCAATGTTAGGCTCAAGTTGTATGTCTGACAGGCACCAATTCACTTGTGCCTATCATAATGACCAATACAATTTTTAGAACTGAATAGATGTGTAAAACTTGAAAACATTGTTCGCTATATGTAGGTTTTAACAGAACCAAATTCTTCACTTATTAACATTTATTGGAAAGTTCTCTTAAACAGAGGTTTCTAATAAATGATAAGTCAAGATTATTGTCAGATCTGCATACACAATTAACAAACATCTCCACAATACTATGAACTAATAAGATTCTGTAGAATTACCCCTTCAAATTTGGGTGCTGAAACAAGCCTCAAAATAAGCATCTAGTGTTCACAATCAATAACTGGCTCAAAATCCATAATGATCGACACGGAATGCCTCACGTCTGACATTGTGTCTGGGACAGATTGTTTTTCGAAATAAGCTAATGTACAAATTTTTTTTTTTTTGGGGGGGGGGGGGGGAGGGAGGGGGTTGAACATCCATGTATGAACAATTAATACTACACTAATATGTGCAATATGAGACATTACATAATCAGCATTGTCTTGATTTGGATTTTTACATTTCTTCTTATAATAATTGAAACAGAAAGGAACAATAAGACATATTGGGGGTTTCTTCCCATTAAATACATTCATTTATACTCTTACGCATCAATCCTCAAATACCTTTCTAATCTATTGCAGTTACAACAGCATAGCATAACAAAATAACATGTAAATCTTGGTCAAATTTCTTGACAGACTCAAACTTGAAAATGACAGGCACAGTCTTTTTGGTACCTGTCATGGTGATAGGCTCACATTTGGAAATTATTTTGAGGCTTGACAGTAGGGTTAATACCAAAAAATGTTATTAAAATTAAAAAAATACACAGTAATGAGAAGTTACAACCCCATAATCTGCACAAATATTGACTTTAACGCTAATTCTTACAACAAAAATACTAAATTTTGGGTAAACTTTGGCAAATATTAAAAAATGAGGGTTAAATATCACTGCAATGGAGTTCAGTAACCCAAGTGTACAATATCAATCGCTGGAAAGACACATAGAAGCAGAACTCACTTTAACACAAACTTTTACAACTTAAATTTGACTTAAGTCAGAGAAAAACATGAAAAATTAGACCAAATTCGAGCTTCAGGGACCGAAACCCCATTTTTGGGGTTCTGCCCCTTTTCTCACATTTGATCCCTAAATTTTGATTTTTTTGGGTCAATTTCATATTTATGGGATGTAGTTGCATTATTTGTAGTGTTTAACAAGAGATGGACTGCCGTCCCTAGCATACCTCCATCGTGGCATAACACCTAGTGTGAGTGACTGAAAAGGGTTATTCATATTTTCTAAAGGTATGGTAAATGGTTTGGTGTTTGCACGCTGTATGCATTGGAAAACATCATTGAATGACCCCTACCTGAGATTTTGGCTGAACAGATAAAAATTGGCTATTTCCAGTATTGTGTACAATTTCTAAGTCAAAAAAGGGGGATAACTCTCAAAAGGAATGGTCCATGTTACAATGATCTCTTTGGGAAATGGTGTTTACTTTATACTGAAGGTGATTTTTAGAGTTTTTTTCAATGAAAAGAAATCCAATGGTGCCAACAGACATTTGAATAAATAGTCCCAAATTAGGGTTTTGGGGGGCTGAACCCCATTTGGGGTGTTCTTGCCTCTTTTATCCAGATTAGAAGAAAGGGGCAGAACCCCCAAAATAGGGTTTTAGCCCCTAAAATCCCAATTTGGTCTAATTTTTCCAATTTTCTGATGAAGGTTACAAATATGATTCAAAACAATATGCCACAAAATGTTGGAAGAAAGCACTATGCCGTATTGTCCCAAATATTAGAACCAGTTTGTCCTAAATATTAAAACTGATGAGGAAATGTTAAAATTCCTTAACATTATATACAAGCAGTAAAGTAGAGTTTATACAAACTGCAATCATGCATGCCCAATGATTGATCTTTTCCGCTGACATCTTCCTTGGGTGACAACAAGTGAAGATGCTTCCATGCATAATGGTGTTTGTTTCAACTTTGTATTACTGCAAACAACTTCAGATAACATACACAAACAACAATCAAACTCCCCCCCAAAAAGTACCTTCCTTGGGTTACAACAAGTGAAGATGCATCTTTAGGAAGTTTTGTTTTGAACCTTTTCAATCAAGAACTCCCACTGGTAACAGAGGCAAGTCCCAGAATGTTAAGTTCTTTTTTTTCAAATCTGCAGTCTACAGTCAGTGATACAAAATCTTTATAATAATAACATTCAGAACAGTAAATATAAATTGAAAAGTTTACTATAATTTTTTTCAAATATAATTTTTTCGGAAAAATATTTGTTGAATTTGGGAGGTGTGCGTGTTTGTGAATCATAAAACTGCACCCAAGAGTGAGAAAATTATTCCTGTCAGGCCACTGGCTTCGATTGGAAAAGTCCAGATTCTTTATTTGGGAATAGAGCAATCAATATTTTCAACAGGCAGCCTTTGTTCCATAGAATACAGAACTGCTTACTGCAGTTGTGGAGTAGATCACAAAGGATTTATCAACCTGTAGCTTTTGAAATATATATATTGATTGATCTACTCCACAACTACAGGCAGCAGCACCCTGTGTTTTAAGAAATTACAATGTGCCATGGTTCTGTCAGAATTGGAAATACAATTTCAGGTTCAAACTGCTAATTTTTTAAATGTCTTTGAACCTACATGTAACATGCGTGGTCTGATTAGGAGCTTGCACTCCTGCATTTTCTTTAGAGTTCAAGTTATGAAACTGGATCATCATACTATACTGAGTAGCTCCTGCATTTTCATTAGAGTTCAAGTCATGAAAACTGGATGATCAAGCTATACTGAGCAGCCCAGTTTTCTGTTTACCACAATGTTTTGGTGTCCTCAAATTTTGTGCCCGGATGTCTAAATTCACCACCAACCAACATCAGGCCCGGACAATAACCTTTCGATGGAAAGAGAAAACTCAATAAGATATATACACAATGTATTATTGTGTTTGGGGATTACTGATTACTGAAGAGAATAATTTTTGATAATTTTTTTCTAATTAGTTCACCATGAAGCATTTCTGTGTGTTTTCGGGCTAAATGATGCATTCTAATTTTACTATACGATTTTGAAATGCATTTAATGAGACCAAAAATGTGGTTATCGTTTGGTGTGGAATCAAACATATGTTCATTGAGGTCTGAAAAAATTTTTGCTCCCACCTCAGACAAAACCAAAGTTGCAATTGCATCGGAAACATTTTTACATGTTGGTAGCTTGTTTTCAGTTGAGACAAGTAGTCTTTGAAAACACTGTTCAGTATTTTGACACACAGTGACGACACTTTTTGAAGGGATAATTAGCCCACCACGATTTTTTTGTTTAATGAGCCTGTATCCAAAAGCAGGTTCATTTACTGTTTTGCATGTTAATGAGTTGATACAAGTAGGACATTTTATGATTTTCTTCACCATATGTACCACAAATCCTGAAATATAACCAACAACCTCTTTCTTGTATATTGATAAAGGTTGTAGGTTTGGGACATCAGCATAGTCATGATCTTCTTGAGCTGGATTTCTTGGCTCAAGGTCATAACGACGCATAACATTTACTTCCAGAATACCCTGTTCTACCCCATGAACAGAGGCATAGCCTCTTGTTGCATGGAGTAAATCAGTAGTATCCTGAGAAGTACAATTTCCACTGTTAGAGGACACTTCGCTTCTCATAAGTAAGCGTTTGAAAGACGCTTTGAACTGTCTCGAAGTGGGGTTATTATTGCAGCCACCAGAAGATCTTATTGCTGCAAAAAATAACTCCACATGATCTTGGCTGAATTTATAATTCAGCAAATATTTCAAGGGGCTGCCTTCAGCTTCAACTAAGTCTCTGTACAAAGAGAGTACACTTTTAATGGCAACCATGAAACCCAAGAATGTTGTCTTCCGTCGTGTTTGGAACATGGGTTTCTCATCTCCTGAATTGTCTTTCAAAAGAGATATATAGTTGAATGCTTCATTCAGGAAAGGTTCCCAATGAGCTCTATTGGATGAACGCATGGGTCCTTATAATTTTTAGCAATTGGATTTCTTGAATTTAAGATATCAAACAATTTGTCAAATAATCTTATAAATTTTACTGTTGCCTCACACCCCTGAAATTGTGGAAGATTCAGCTTCTTGCAGCAAAACTCTAGTGAATCTGCTACACTGGCACTTAGTGTCTGTGCAGCTAGATTCACTTTCAGTTTTTGTTTCTGCCACAAAATGTGCATTTTTTTCAACTTGTTTCCCAAGTGGAGACCTTCATTTTGTTGGAGTTTGTTCAATTCTTCTATATAGAACCACATGATTTTACCCCCATCTTGATCTTTCATGATGCAGTATTCAGCCAATGTGTTTCTTAATAACTTTAGCATGTGGCATATATCTAGAAATACATAAATTTTCTGTGTAGAATCAGAGGGGTGGGCAAAGCATGGCTTCAAGTCAGGCATAACTAAAGAAGCTCCAAGTGACTTTAGTAGTGATATGTGTGAACTGGGTCCATCACATGTTAAGGAAACAACATTGACACCAATATCATGTAATTTCCGTAAACAGATTTTCACCAAGTTTGCCATTTCTTCGCCAGACATTGTTGATATAAAGAAATAGGCACATGGTATTTTCCAATTGCTTTTCAAAGATACCACCATGAACACCAAGGCTTCACTAGCTTCTGGCGTCTGGTCATCTTCAACTATTTCAGTCCCAAGATCAGTATATCCTAAATATTTGGAGCCGTCGTATTCAATGTGCTTTCTTATACTCATTTCATCCAGCATAAGACTACAGAAATTTTTTGTATCAGAATTCTCTACTAAACACTTCAGAGCTGAAAAAGATTCTTGTGTGAAGCCTGGCTCAGCATTGATTTTACTGTACCAGGATCTTATGACAGATGGATGAGGCAGAGCGAGATGGAACGTTTTTCTCACGTAGCTGTATGCTTTAGAGGAATAGAATTGTAGAGTTAGAGCAAATGATCTGAGATTGGATGGGTATGCTTTACTGGAAATTTTTTTATTTTTGTGCTCAACAATTCTTTTCATCAGCTCTGAAGGCACAGAAGAGTATGTACACTTTAATATTTCCTCATAGTTATTTGAAATCAATTTTTTTTTCTTCAAATCATCAACAATTAGGTTTAGACTTTTAATTTTCTTTTTTAAACGAATGATCTTTTTCTGTGCAGATTTTTTTTTGTTTTCTGATTAACAGCAATTTGTAAAAAATTCTCGGCCTCTTTCTTCCAAAATCTCTGACTTTTCGAGTTACTGTAAGAATGATCAGACAGATCAGTTGCTGTGATATCATTTTGCAGCTCATGATCTGTTGATGTATCATCATTTTGCAGCTCACTATCTGTTGAGATGTTACAGCCTTCCGGCAGATGTTGTTCATTGCTGTTGATGTTGTTAACAGGAAATTTGGATTTACTGGAAATTCGTCTTACCTGTGAAAAGCATATATAACAGAGTTAAAAATGATGACATGACATGACTTCTTGTTGTGATACGACCATTCCTTTGAGCAGGTCGAATTATGGTATGGGAATGCCTGTCCATTCATCCATCTGGCTGTTCGCCAGTTCGATTTTAGTTGTTCTGGCTATTACTTTAAACCTATAAATCGAACAAATCCCGCGTTTTTGTGGTGGTTTGGGTTTGGGAAGAGAGAGGTATCTTTTCGATATCCAGCAGTGTTGCATGTCAAATAATGGTCTTCATGGCAGTTATCTTTGATTTTGTGTGAGGATTGTTTATCCGACCATTACTTTGTGATAAGACTTCACATTATACATGTAGTATCATAACACAGGGGTTTATTTTGACCATCACTCACAGTTGTCATTCCAAGGTTAAGAGGTCCAAGAAGTTTTACCTACATCTACTCTAAATTTACTCGATCCATGGTATAAAAGCATTGGGGTCATACTGAGGGTGTCGCACAACCTCAATACAGAGAATTATGCAAATAAAAATTGAAAAATCTAATGCTTCAATTTTTTCATATTCATTAAATGTGTTAGTGCAATGGAATGAAAAAGTATGAAAATGAGGATTTTTTTACAATTAAATTGATATAAAAACTTCTTGATACATTCACATTGCGCCTATGCATTCAACATGTGTGTGATGATCGTGAGCACCCTCAAGTAAAAAGAAATGTAAACATTTTTTCTAAATATTTCAACCTTCAAACATAAGCTCTGGGAAATCCTAGAATACCAACAAGTGAAGCAGTGCTTCTTTACTGAGGTGAACAAGTTGTGTTTTGATGATATAACAGAAGCCAGATTGGAAGACCTCTAAAATGTGCAGCACAGGTATAAACGATTTTCTGAAGTTTGCATTTTACTATTGTTGCTTTCAAATTTAATTTCTAAATATTCAAACCTACAAACACACCTCTGGGAAACCATGGAATTTAAGCCGAGAACTGAAGCACAACTAGTTTACTAAGGTAAACAACTTGTGTTTTCATGGTATGATTGGAGCCGTACTGGAAGACTTCTGAAATGGGCTGCACAGATAAAAATGATTGACTATACCTGATCTGATACTATTGTTGCTGTCACAATTACCCATTGTTGCAAAAAAGCACCTAAATAACCTTTTACCCGAAAGTAACTGCAAAACCAGCCAGCACTATTCACCAAAATCTCAATTGAAACTTTGTTATGTTTTCATTTCTTGTGTAAAAAATCATAGCTTAAGACACCTTGTTGCTCGAGTTCATTCCAATGAGGGGTCATCAGCTTTGTTTTTTTATATAAAAAAATTAAAATTTTGCATTATTGGAAAATTTATTTTGCATGTATCCAGTCGTCTGCTATTCTTGTTGAGTAAAGGGATTATACTCCAGTAAATAAATGATTTCAATCTAAACCATTGTTCCCCAGGCTATTTTATTGCAGTTATTTGAAAATTTTGTTCCATTTTTGCAGGGATTTTTCTGGGTGACGAATGACGACAGGGGCTGAATATAGGCCCCAATCCCAATGAAATTTAGGCATGATTTTTCCCAATTTCTAACATTAAATTCCCAATTGGTACCCAGTATCGGCTTGGCCATATTTTTTTTATGAACTTTCGCTGTGAAAGTAGGCCTTGTTTTGCTGATAAAAGGAGCTATCAAACCACAATTTAAAATAAAACCTTCTTCTTCATTTTTAATGTGACTATAGAAGAAATGGGCAATTTTCTTAACTCTACAAAGTCAACAGGATTCCCAATTTGGTCCAATAACATGGCTATTTTCCCAGTTGCATTGTCCCCTGGCCCCATTCCCAATACACCCAGAGAAGTCCCTGTTTTGATTGTCACCTTACTCAAATATTGTACAACCCAGGCTAATGTGATAATCCATAACGCTTCTCAAAAAAAGAGTCTTCTACTGTTTGCAAATTTGGCATAAGTGTTTTGTTTATCTTTACCAGAGTTTGTTCAAATTAAACCCAGGTTGTCATAGCTTAGGTGTGAAGGGGGTGGGGTTTGGTCAGGATGGACCAAATCAATTTGGTTGTCGGAGGTGCACTTACTGCTAGTCTTGCATATAATTTTTCATTTATTAATCACTATTTGCAGATATTAAACAGTCACATCACACATTGCTTCTACCATTTTTGTGAAAGGGTCCCGGGCCCTTGGCATTGGGGAAAAGAATCCAGCCATAGTGGCTAAAACTGGGAATTTCCATAACAGTGAGAAATATATGAAGATTTATATTTGGGTTTAAAAATTAACAGAAATGGTCCACTTTCACATTGATTCAATTAGTATTTCTTAATTTAGATGTTATTGTATGGATTGTACTTGTCATGACCAAAAATGTAAAGAAAAGAAATAGAAACAAAATTGTTTCAGAATTGAGAATTTTGGGGTCTTCAATTTGGAACAACTGTGCCTATTTTGGATTGGTAATGAGGCCTATTTTTGCCCCTGTCATCGGCCAGAAAAATCCCTGAAACTATGTAAGCTATAGTTTAGAAAAACCTGACAAAGTAAGGCCATTAAAATAAAATAATCAGGTTCTCGGGCACCTCCCTCGTCACTGAAATCCGCCATAAAAAGCAGCCTCATGAAACATTTTTTCCACTTTTCTGAGAGAAATATTGGATTTTAACCATGAAAGTGATGAAATATTGATTCTGGAGTATACTATTTAAGATTTGTAGAAAAAAATAAAAATAAAAAACCTCCCTGCCTCATATCAAAATTGAAGTATAATTGCCTGAGATTTTGGCCCCACCCCTCCTCAATATGAGCAGAAACCAAATTTGAAGAAAAACCAAAATGCCCCTATATAACCACTACTCCTGAATTTTCATTAAATTCCAGCCAGTGGTTTAGAAGACAATGACCTTCAGGACCAACGGATGACGGACGGGCAACGGACAAAAAGTGATCAGAATAGCTCACATTGATTTTCAGTCAGGTGAGCCGCTAACAAGCAATGAATATGAAAAGTTCAGCCTAGTTCCCTCACTTTTCGTAAAGCCATGACATTGGCTTCCAACATTCCTCCAGTTAATATTATTTTGCAGATGAGTACATGTATTAAAATAAAATTCTAATTACCTTACATGTGGACTCAAGTACACTTGGAACTGCGTCATCCTTCAATCTAATTATTTGACCGCTCCTGTCAAATGCCTCTGACGAGAAATGCTTATCACATAGTGATGTCCATCTTCTTGGTTGCCATGTAGTTGTTAGCCCAAGAACATTAGGTTTCACTAGGGAAAAAAATCGGAGAAAGCTGATTTTTTCAGGGAATGTCGAGTACATGTCACTGAACGATTAGACAAAAGTCCCCTAAAATCCCAGTTGAGCTTTTTTTTCTACAGCCTTTTTTCGAAAACGGGTTTGAAAAAAATAAATAAAAATCGCACGAACTTTGTAACCTCGAATTGATCCAACTGTATTTTTTGTTTACGCGTATTTCGAGCTACATAATGTCTAATATACATTTACCTAGAGGAAAATGTGCATTCTGTGACAATTTCTACGAAAAATTATTGAAAATTCACAAAAAAGTATCGGATTTACGCAAAAAATGACGATTTTCCTAACGGATTTGCCCAAAGGGTCGTAGTACAGAACGGGATGTTAGTTGGACAGACGATAAAAAATCCACCACCATTTGAAGACTTTTATCATTGCTTACAAAATAGACATTATGGAAGACCCCCTCTGCTTCTGGCCGAGTTCCCCTTTTGGCATAAAATTCGTCAGCATGAGAACTCAACTATTTTCGGGCTTGGGACCGAACAGACACGTCTGTGTCTGGCAGCATTAGATCAATAAATAATATTTACAGAATGTACAAAAATCAATAAATAATATTTACAGAATGTACAAATCAATCAACATGGATTAAGTTACATTGACTATTATCAACGCTATATACAGAAATGACATGACCTATATACATATTATTCATCGAACTCAGAAATTTCCGACAGGACAGTGTTTCTGTGGTTGTTACAAGAATCCGAACTGCAATTACACAAACCTGAGCAAGAGAGTCCTGCCTTCTTACACCCACACCTTTTTTGTACAAGCACTCTTGCAACCACAACTGATTAGATTCAGTAGGTTATCGGGGGCACATGGCTTTGTGGCTGCAGTCGGTACAAGAAGTCCATTGTCTAGCGACCACCCCCAATCCGTCGGAGGAAGCGAAGTGCCCAGCCATTGTTGGACCTGGAGATAACATCTGTAGACATGTTGTTGTGCAGCATCGCTGCTTGGTGGGAGTGAGGCTAGGTCGATGGGTTTATTCAGTTTAGATTTTGCTACTTAACGCTTGTAAGTGACATATCTATATTGGACGAGAGAGGAAACAGTTTTACTCCCGTATAAGATCAGGAGAAGTTGTTCCCCGGCAGCGGCTACTGCACTTTGTGTACTGTCATCCGCCAAAATTGTGTTGACATGCTGTTGTGAGTCGCTAGTAACATCGGAGACAATTGTGCTGAATACTTTCATCTTACCAACTCGAAAGAGTGCAGAAGTAGTGTCACAACCACTTATAGAATGTGCTACAAGGAGGTTGCTTCTATGGTCACCCATTTTGGTTGCTATTTCACTAACTGAAACTAGTAAGTTTGGGGTAATGGAATACATCATGTGAATATTACATCCCGGTTGAACTCGAGAGGTAAGAATGACTAACAAGTCTGTGTCTGTTCCCACAACGACAACATTGTTGTCATCTTGAGCGATGTCAAGTGCAGTTTCGGCTATCAGTACATCAGCATCAGCCTCGGCCTGCTTGGACTGAATATTGATAGCAGATAGCTCCTGCATTAGACGATCGATCAGTTGGGTTTTGTTCTTGGCATTTGCAAGGAAATCGGATTGGGGTGTGGTGGCTGGTAACTCGGGTGAGATATTGATATCAATGGAATACCTGTCTTTAGATCTACGGGCTTGTTCCATGCCCTTTGTCGACATTGTACAAGCATAACCATCAAAAACAACCACGACGTTCGCCCCAAAATGTCTCACTAGATAATTGGAATATGATGTACATATGTCCTTATATGACGACTGTTTAGGCCATACAACTGCCCTCAATAAAAATCCACCATCTACAACAAACAGAGAATGTTCTGGGATTTTAGTTTGCTCGGAACCGTATGTTTTGAGGATCTTACCGAGCGTGCTTTTCTGTGTCTTCCTCATTCCAGCAGAATCAAACAATGCTGGTGGTTTCGGGGCGAGTTCATGTTTGAGATACTCTTCCATCTCTGCTTGTGACTGAATAACACATGTGATGCGGTTGAACAGAATTGTGGGGTCAATCACTACCTTACTTCCACGGACTTTGATGCTATTTGCCATCGATGCGAAAGACTTCACAGTGTCAACACGTCGTAGTTTGATGCTGTTGAACGTTTTGCTTACAACATTCGATACGCAACATTCACCAATTTTGCGAACTTGGTCACAGTTCACAGTTTCGTCGGCCACAAGCCCGGTCGCTATAGAGACTAATTGTAGTGGATCTCTATTCTGAAAGGGGGAATGCACTCTGAGCCAGTTCAATAATTTGGTGATATCATTGGCATCAGTCAATTGTGAACTTTGACGGAGATCCCGATGTTGTTCGCCATGACCAGTGTGAACATGAACAAAATTTTCGAGAGCATTACATATCGGAAGGCAAAGAGGTAGTCCATGTACCCATTTCGCAACAGTGCTATCGGTTATTCCCCTGCCATGTGTGAGACCACCAGGGAGCTTGAACATTCTCATTAAACACTGCTCTATGGTCTGATCAGAATATATCCCGTCCCAGAATTTATCTGAGCGCCTTATGGTAAAGTAACCTTTCTCAGTGAACAACTTCAAATCATCCTGTTGCATTATTTCTGTTAGCTCATTCATCTGCTGCAAATAGAGATGAGAACTTTTTGCGTATGCAAAATGACCACCTGCGTGAAATACTGGAATCATATTGCGAACACAATATGTGTGGAGTTCCCAGTCGCCTGTGCGCTCTGCTCTCAAGAACAACTGGAGAAGACCTATTTGCTCGTAGTATTGTACCCAAAGCTTTCCTGTGCGTCCTGCGGACGCATTCTGGAGCAGTTCGTGTAATTTTGACAGTATATGGTTGACACTTTCTTGATTGACAGCGTCAGCTGTTGTACAGTCACCTCTGGCAAGTCCACAGAATATTTCTTTGACTTCTGTGCAGTCTATGTTATCTAGTGTTCGGCTTTCTTCAAACACAAGTTTTGTAATGGCAATTTGTGTTAGCAAATGGGCACGAACTGCTCTTGAATATGCATGACCACTGATCAAATGATGGATTGACCCACCAGCATAAACAGTCCCCCAAAGTTCATCCAAGCCGCTACCAGCCATGATCGAACCAATTGCCCCTAAATATGACATAATCATACGGAAGCCGCCGAGTCTAACGAAAACTTTTGTCAGCTTATCTGACGAAGACGTGCACACATTACATGCCAATGCATCTTGAGTGTAGGCGAACACCACATTATGTGATTTAATCGAACATGGAAATTGAAACAATGATGCTATAATACGGTATTTGAATGAGAAAAGTCGATGCCGTTTGAATTTGAGTTTAGGGGGTATGGTTAATATTTCACACGTTTCACCAGTTCATTATGGAATAAATGACTATTGTTATATATCATTATAAAGCCACTGCTTTTCTGCAATTTTTGATATATAATTTAACTCCCAAAGTAGTCGTAGATTTGATTCAGTGGACGTTGTGTACCGTTGTGTGTATGAAAACAATAATTTTTTTTTCGTAATTTTGTACATTTTCGTGAATATTTCACCATTGAGTGTGAGAATTGGTACAAAGTTGGCATTTTCTGTTGGGGATATGTATTCTCAATATAATTCAGCACGATATTTATGATTCTCACCCTACTAAGGCGAATAAGAATGAGAAATATGGAGCTGGGTCGAATTTTTTTAAAATTTTTTTTTTTCATCAAAAAAACGCTATAACTAAAAAAGCTCAACTCGGATTAGCGGGGACTTTTCACACTTTATCCGCAATGTGTGTCCCGGAAACATATAAAAAAATCAGCTTTCTCCGATTTTTTTCCTTACTTTCTCATTTTTATGTCTAATGTGCCTGGACTATATATTGGTCGAGAGAGGAAACAGTTTTACTCCCGTATAAGATCAGGAGAAGTTGTTCCCTGGCAGCGGCTACTGCACTTGGTGTACTGTCATCCGCCAAAATTGTGTTGACATACTGTTGTGAGTCGCTAGTAACATCGGAGACAATTGTACTGAATACTTTCTTCTTACCAACTCGAAAGAGTGCAGAAGTAGTGTCACAACCACTTATAGAATGTGCTACAAGGAGGTTGCTTCTATGGTCACCCATTTTGGTTGCTATTTCACTAACTGAAACTAGTAAGTTTAGGGTAATGGAATACATCATGTGAATATTACATCCCGGTTGAACTCGAGAGGTAAGAATGACTAACAAGTCGGTGTCTGTTCCCACAACGACAACATTGTTGTCATCTTGAGCGATATCAAGTGCAGTTTCGGCTATCAGTACATCAGCATCAGCCTCGGCCTGCTTGGACTGAATATTGATAGCAAATAGCTCCTGCATTAGAAGATCGATCAGTTGGGTTTTGTTCTTGGCATTTGCAAGGAAATCGGATTGGGGTGTGGTGGCTGGTAACTCGGGTGAGATATTGATATCAATGGAATACCTGTCTTTAGATCTACGGGCTTGTTCCATGCCCTTTGTCGACATTGTACAAGCATAACCATCAAAAACAACCACGACGTTCGCCCCAAAATGTCTCACTAGATAATTGGAATATGATGTACATATGTCCTTATATGACGACTGCTTAGGCCATACAACTGCCCTCAATAAAAATCCACCATCTACAACAAACAGAGAATGTTCTGGGATTTTAGTTTGCTCGGAACCGTATGTTTTGAGGATCTTACCGAGCGTGCTTTTCTGTGTCTTCCTCATTCCAGCAGAATCAAACAATGCTGGTGGTTTCGGGGCGAGTTCATATTTGAGATACACTTCCATCTCTGCTTGTGACTGAATAACACATGTGATGCGGTTGAACAGAATTGTGGGGTCAATCACTACCTTACTTCCACGGACTTTGATGCTATTTGCCATCGATGCGAAAGACTTCACAGTGTCAACACGTCGTAGTTTGATGCTGTTGAACGTTTTGCTTACAACATTCGATACGCAACATTCACCAATTTTGCGAACTTGGTCACAGTTCACAGTTTCGTCGGCCACAAGCCCGGTCGCTATAGAGACTAATTGTAGTGGATCTCTATTCTGAAAGGGGGAATGCACTGTTCAATAAGCCAGTTCAATAATTTGGTGATATCATTGGCATCAGTCAATTGTGAACTTTGACGGAGATCCCGATGTTGTTCGCCATGACCAGTGTGAACATGAACAAAATTTTCGAGAGCGTTACATATCGGAAGGCAAAGAGGTAGTCCATGTACCCATTTCGCAACAGTGCTATCGGTTATTCCCCTGCCATGTGTGAGACCACCAGGGAGCTTGAACATTCTCATTAAACACTGCTCTATGGTCTGATCAGAATATATCCCGTCCCAGAATATATCTGAGCGCCTTATGGTAAAGTACCCTTTCTCAGTGAACAATTTCAAATCATCCTGTTGCATTATTTCTGTTAGCTCATTCATCTGCTGCAAATAGAGATGAGAACTTTTTGCGTATGCAAAATGACCACCTGCGTGAAATACTGGAATCATATTGCGAACACAATATGTGTGGAGTTCCCAGTCGCCTGTGCGCTCTGCTCTCAAGAACAACTGGAGAAGACCTATTTGCTCGTAGTATTGTACCCAAAGCTTTCCTGTGCGTCCTACGGACGCATTCTGCAGCAGTTTGTGATTTAATCGAACATGGAAATTGAAACAATGATGCTATAATACGGTATTTGAATGAGAAAAGTCGATGCCGTTTGAATTTGAGTTTAGGGGGTATGGTTAATATTTCACACGTTTCCCCAGTTCATTATGGAATAAATGACTATTGTTATATATCATTATAAAGCCACTGCTTTTCTGCAATTTTTGATATATAATTTAACTCCCAAAGTAGTCGTAGATTTGATTTAATGGACGTTGTGTACCGTTGTGTGTATGAAAACAATAATTTTTTTTTCGTAATTTTCGTGAATATTTCACCATTGATTGTGAGGATTGGTACAAAGTTGGCATTTTCTGTTGGGGATATGTATTCTCAATATAATTCAGCACGATATTTATGATTCTCACCCTACTAAGGCGAATAAGAATGAGAAATATGGAGCTGGGTCGAATTTTTTTAAAAAAATTTTTTTCATAAAAAAAAACGCTATAACTAAAAAAGCTCAACTCGGATTCGCGGGGACTTTTCACACTTTATCCGCAATGTGTGTCCCGGAAACATATAAAAAAATCAGCTTTCTCCGATTTTTTTCCTTACTTTCTCATTTTTATGTCTAATGTGTCTGGTCTATATATTGGTCGAGAGAGGAAACAGTTTTACTCCCGTATAAGATCAGGAGAAGTTGTTCCCCGGCAGCGGCTACTGCACTTGGTGTACTGTCATCCGCCAAAATTGTGTTGACATACTGTTGTGAGTCGTTAGTAACATCGGAGACAATTGTACTGAATACTTTCTTCTTACCAACTCGAAAGAGTGCAGAAGTAGTGTCACAACCACTTATAGAATGTGCTACAAGGAGGTTGCTTCTATGGTCACCCATTTTGGTTGCTATTTCACTAACTGAAACTAGTAAGTTTGGGGTAATGGAATACATCATGTGAATATTACATCCCGGTTGAACTCGAGAGGTAAGAATGACTAACAAGTCTGTCTGTTCCCACAACGACAACATTGTTGTCATCTTGAGCGATGTCAAGTGCAGTTTCGGCTATCAGTACATCAGCATCAGCCTCGGCCTGCTTGGACTGAATATTGATAGCAGATAGCTCCTGCATTAGAAGATCGATCAGTTGGGTTTTGTTCTTGGCATTTGCAAGGAAATCGGATTGGGGTGTGGTGGCTGGTAACTCGGGTGAGATATTGATATCAATGGAATACCTGTCTTTAGATCTACGGGCTTGTTCCATGCCCTTTGTCGACATTGTACAAGCATAACCATCAAAAACAACCACGACGTTCGCCCCAAAATGTCTCACTAGATAATTGGAATATGATGTACATATGTCCTTATATGACGACTGTTTAGGCCATACAACTGCTCTCAATAAAAATCCACCATCTACAACAAAAAGAGAATGTTCTGGGATTTTAGTTTGCTCGGAACCGTATGTTTTGAGGATCTTACCGAGCGTGCTTTTCTGTGTCTTCCTCATTCCAGCAGAATCAAACAATGCTGGTGGTTTCGGGGCGAGTTCATATTTGAGATACTCTTCCATCTCTGCTTGTGACTGAATAACACATGTGATGCGGTTGAACAGAATTGTGGGGTCAATCACTACCTTACTTCCACGGACTTTGATGCTATTTGCCATCGATGCGAAAGACTTCACAGTGTCAACACGTCGTAGTTTGATGCTGTTGAACGTTTTGCTTACAACATTCGATACGCGACATTCACCAATTTTGCGAACTTGGTCACAGTTCACAGTTTCGTCGGCCACAAGCCCGGTCGCTATAGAGACTAATTGTAGTGGATCTCTATTCTGAAAGGGGGAATGCACTGTTCAATAAGCCAGTTCAATAATTTGGTGATATCATTGGCATCAGTCAATTGTGAACTTTGACGGAGATCCCGATGTTGTTCGCCATGACCAGTGTGAACATGAACAAAATTTTCGAGAGCGTTACATATCGGAAGGCAAAGAGGTAGTCCATGTACCCATTTCGCAACAGTGCTATCGGTTATTCCCCTGCCATGTGTGAGACCACCAGGGAGCTTGAACATTCTCATTAAACACTGCTCTATGGTCTGATCAGAATATATCCCGTCCCAGAATATATCTGAGCGCCTTATGGTAAAGTAACCTTTCTCAGTGAACAACTTCAAATCATCCTGTTGCATTATTTCTGTTAGCTCATTCATCTGCTGCAAATAGAGATGAGAACTTTTTGCGTATGCAAAATGACCACCTGCGTGAAATACTGGAATCATATTGCGAACACAATATGTGTGGAGTTCCCAGTCGCCTGTGCGCTCTGCTCTCAAGAACAACTGGAGAAGACCTATTTGCTCGTAGTATTGTACCCAAAGCTTTCCTGTGCGTCCTACGGACGCATTCTGCAGCAGTTTGTGATTTAATCGAACATGGAAATTGAAACAATGATGCTATAATACGGTATTTGAATGAGAAAAGTCGATGCCGTTTGAATTTGAGTTTAGGGGGTATGGTTAATATTTCACACGTTTCACCAGTTCATTATGGAATAAATGACTATTGTTATATATCATTATAAAGCCACTGCTTTTCTGCAATTTTTGATATATAATTTAACTCCCAAAGTAGTCGTAGATTTGATTTAATGGACGTTGTGTACCGTTGTGTGTATGAAAACAATAATTTTTTTTTCGTAATTTTCGTGAATATTTCACCATTGATTGTGAGGATTGGTACAAAGTTGGCATTTTCTGTTGGGGATATGTATTCTCAATATAATTCAGCACGATATTTATGATTCTCACCCTACTAAGGCGAATAAGAATGAGAAATATGGAGCTGGGTCGAATTTTTTTAAAAATTTTTTTTTCATAAAAAAAAACCGCTATAACTAAAAAAAGCTCAACTCGGATTCGCGGGGACTTTTCACACTTTATCCGCAATGTGTGTCCCGGAAACATATAAAAAAATCAGCTTTCTCCGATTTTTTTCCTTACTTTCTCATTTTTATGTCTAATGTGCCTGGACTATATATTGGTCGAGAGAGGAAACAGTTTTACTCCCGTATAAGATCAGGAGAAGTTGTTCCCCGGCAGCGGCTACTGCACTTGGTGTACTGTCATCCGCCAAAATTATGTTGACATACTGTTGTGAGTCGTTAGTAACATCGGAGACAATTGTACTGAATACTTTCTTCTTACCAACTCGAAAGAGTGCAGAAGTAGTGTCACAACCACTTATAGAATGTGCTACAAGGAGGTTGCTTCTATGGTCACCCATTTTGGTTGCTATTTCACTAACTGAAACTATTAAGTTTGGGGTAATGGAATACATCATGTGAATATTACATCCCGGTTGAACTCGAGAGGTAAGAATGACTAACAAGTCTGTCTGTTCCCACAACGACAACATTGTTGTCATCTTGAGCGATGTCAAGTGCAGTTTCGGCTATCAGTACATCAGCATCAGCCTCGGCCTGCTTGGACTGAATATTGATAGCAGATAGCTCCTGCATTAGAAGATCGATCAGTTGGGTTTTGTTCTTGGCATTTGCAAAGAAATCGGATTGGGGTGTGGTGGCTGGTAACTCGGGTGAGATATTGATATCAATGGAATACCTGTCTTTAGATCTACGGGCTTGTTCCATGCCCTTTGTCGACATTGTACAAGCATAACCATCAAAAACAACCACGACGTTCGCCCCAAAATGTCTCACTAGATAATTGGAATATGATGTACATATGTCCTTATATGACGACTGTTTAGGCCATACAACTGCCCTCAATAAAAATCCACCATCTACAACAAACAGAGAATGTTCCGGGATTTTAGTTTGCTCGGAACCGTATGTTTTGAGGATCTTACCGAGCGTGCTTTTCTGTGTCTTCCTCATTCCAGCAGAATCAAACAATGCTGGTGGTTTCGGGGCGAGTTCATATTTGAGATACTCTTCCATCTCTGCTTGTGACTGAATAACACATGTGATGCGGTTGAACAGAATTGTGGGGTCAATCACTACCTTACTTCCACGGACTTTGATGCTATTTGCCATCGATGCGAAAGACTTCACAGTGTCAACACGTCGTAGTTTGATGCTGTTGAACGTTTTGCTTACAACATTCGATACGCGACATTCACCAATTTTGCGAACTTGGTCACAGTTCACAGTTTCGTCGGCCACAAGCCCGGTCGCTATAGAGACTAATTGTAGTGGATCTCTATTCTGAAAGGGGGAATGCACTGTTCAATAAGCCAGTTCAATAATTTGGTGATATCATTGGCATCAGTCAATTGTGAACTTTGACGGAGATCCCGATGTTGTTCGCCATGACCAGTGTGAACATGAACAAAATTTTCGAGAGCGTTACATATCGGAAGGCAAAGAGGTAGTCCATGTACCCATTTCGCAACAGTGCTATCGGTTATTCCCCTGCCATGTGTGAGACCACCAGGGAGCTTGAACATTCTCATTAAACACTGCTCTATGGTCTGATCAGAATATATCCCGTCCCAGAATATATCTGAGCGCCTTATGGTAAAGTAACCTTTCTCAGTGAACAACTTCAAATCATCCTGTTGCATTATTTCTGTTAGCTCATTCATCTGCTGCAAATAGAGATGAGAACTTTTTGCGTATGCAAAATGACCACCTGCGTGAAATACTGGAATCATATTGCGAACACAATATGTGTGGAGTTCCCAGTCGCCTGTGCGCTCTGCTCTCAAGAACAACTGGAGAAGACCTATTTGCTCGTAGTATTGTACCCAAAGCTTTCCTGTGCGTCCTACGGACGCATTCTGCAGCAGTTTGTGATTTAATCGAACATGGAAATTGAAACAATGATGCTATAATACGGTATTTGAATGAGAAAAGTCGATGCCGTTTGAATTTGAGTTTAGGGGGTATGGTTAATATTTCACACGTTTCACCAGTTCATTATGGAAAAAATGACTATTGTTATATATCATTATAAAGCCACTGCTTTTCTGCAATTTTTGATATATAATTTAACTCCCAAAGTAGTCGTAGATTTGATTTAATGGACGTTGTGTACCGTTGTGTGTATGAAAACAATAATTTTTTTTTCGTAATTTTCGTGAATATTTCACCATTGATTGTGAGGATTGGTACAAAGTTGGCATTTTCTGTTGGGGATATGTATTCTCAATATAATTCAGCACGATATTTATGATTCTCACCCTACTAAGGCGAATAAGAATGAGAAATATGGAGCTGGGTCGAATTTTTTTAAAAAATTTTTTTTCATAAAAAAAAAACGCTATAACTAAAAAAAGCTCAACTCGGATTCGCGGGGACTTTTCACACTTTATCCGCAATGTGTGTCCAGGAAACATATAAAAAAATCAGCTTTCTCCGATTTTTTTCCTTACTTTCTCATTTTTATGTCTAATGTGCCTGGACTATATATTGGTCGAGAGAGGAAACAGTTTTACTCCCGTATAAGATCAGGAGAAGTTGTTCCCCGGCAGCGGCTACTGCACTTGGTGTACTGTCATCCGCCAAAATTATGTTGACATACTGTTGTGAGTCGTTAGTAACATCGGAGACAATTGTACTGAATACTTTCTTCTGACCAACTCGAAAGAGTGCAGAAGTAGTGTCACAACCACTTATAGAATGTGCTACAAGGAGGTTGCTTCTATGGTCACCCATTTTGGTTGCTATTTCACTAACTGAAACTATTAAGTTTGGGGTAATGGAATACATCATGTGAATATTACATCCCGGTTGAACTCGAGAGGTAAGAATGACTAACAAGTCTGTCTGTTCCCACAACGACAACATTGTTGTCATCTTGAGCGATGTCAAGTGCAGTTTCGGCTATCAGTACATCAGCATCAGCCTCGGCCTGCTTGGACTGAATATTGATAGCAGATAGCTCCTGCATTAGAAGATCGATCAGTTGGGTTTTGTTCTTGGCATTTGCAAAGAAATCGGATTGGGGTGTGGTGGCTGGTAACTCGGGTGAGATATTGATATCAATGGAATACCTGTCTTTAGATCTACGGGCTTGTTCCATGCCCTTTGTCGACATTGTACAAGCATAACCATCAAAAACAACCACGACGTTCGCCCCAAAATGTCTCACTAGATAATTGGAATATGATGTACATATGTCCTTATATGACGACTGTTTAGGCCATACAACTGCCCTCAATAAAAATCCACCATCTACAACAAACAGAGAATGTTCCGGGATTTTAGTTTGCTCGGAACCGTATGTTTTGAGGATCTTACCGAGCGTGCTTTTCTGTGTCTTCCTCATTCCAGCAGAATCAAACAATGCTGGTGGTTTCGGGGCGAGTTCATATTTGAGATACTCTTCCATCTCTGCTTGTGACTGAATAACACATGTGATGCGGTTGAACAGAATTGTGGGGTCAATCACTACCTTACTTCCACGGACTTTGATGCTATTTGCCATCGATGCGAAAGACTTCACAGTGTCAACACGTCGTAGTTTGATGCTGTTGAACGTTTTGCTTACAACATTCGATACGCAACATTCACCAATTTTGCGAACTTGGTCACAGTTCACAGTTTCGTCGGCCACAAGCCCGGTCGCTATAGAGACTAATTGTAGTGGATCTCTATTCTGAAAGGGGGAATGCACTGTTCAATAAGCCCGTTCAATAATTTGGTGATATCATTGGCATCAGTCAATTGTGAACTTTGACGGTGATCCCGATGTTGTTCGCCATGACCAGTGTGAACATGAACAAAATTTTCGAGAGCGTTACATATCGGAAGGCAAAGAGGTAGTCCATGTACCCATTTCGCAACAGTGCTATCGGTTATTCCCCTGCCATGTGTGAGACCACCAGGGAGCTTGAACATTTTTTAAACACTGCTCTATGGTCTGATCAGAATATATCCCGTCCCAGAATATATCTGAGCGCCTTATGGTAAAGTAACCTTTCTCAGTGAACAACTTCAAATCATCCTGTTGCATTATTTCTGTTAGCTCATTCATCTGCTGCAAATAGAGATGAGAACTTTTTGCGTATGCAAAATGACCACCTGCGTGAAATACTGGAATCATATTGCGAACACAATATGTGTGGAGTTCCCAGTCGCCTGTGCGCTCTGCTCTCAAGAACAACTGGAGAAGACCTATTTGCTCGTAGTATTGTACCCAAAGCTTTCCTGTGCGTCCTACGGACGCATTCTGGAGCAGTTTGTGATTTAATCGAACATGGAAATTGAAACAATGATGCTATAATACGGTATTTGAATGAGAAAAGTCGATGCCGTTTGAATTTGAGTTTAGGGGGTATGGTTAATATTTCACACGTTTCACCAGTTCATTATGGAATAAATGACTATTGTTATATAGCATTATAAAGCTACTGCTTTTCTGCAATTTTTGATATATAATTGAACTCCCAAAGTAGTCGTAGATTTGATTTAATGGACGTTGTGTACCGTTGTGTGTATGAAAACAATAATTTTTTTTTCGTAATTTTGTACATTTTCGTGAATATTTCACCATTGAGTGTGAGGATTGGTACAAAGTTGGCATTTTCTGTTGGGGATATGTATTCTCAATATAATTCAGCACGATATTTATGATTCTCACCCTACTAAGGCGAATAAGAATGAGAAATATGGAGCTGGGTCGAATTTTTTTTAAAATGTTTTTTTTCATCAAAAAACGCTATAACTAAAAAAGCTCAACTCGGATTCGCGGGGACTTTTCACACTTTATCCGCAATGTGTGTCCCGGAAACATATAAAAAAATCAGCTTTCTCCGATTTTTTTCCTTACTTTCTCATTTTTATGTCTAATGTGCCTGGACTATGTATTGTTTTTCTCTTTAACCCATGTCACCCATTTCAAGAAAAGATTAGGATTGCTGACAGGAAATCTAAAATGTAAAAACATTATTTGTAACTTCAGCTCCTCGAAAATAATTTTCAATTTCGTAATGTTCAGTCTGACACTTACTGAGAGCTACAGTAAGAAAAGACATAACATTAGATACATGTATTAAACAATTCTTTCTGACATCTTCTTTTTTTTTGGTCTATCCATTAGATCTGAAAATGTTGCTCTGTTTATTGATGTGTTCAAGGAAATCTAAGTGATCCCTATATATAAGAAAGCTTGTCAGTTACGGGAACCGTAAGGGGACTATAGGATTGCACTTCGTCCGTCCGTCTGTCCGTCCATCCGTCCGTCCGTCCATCCGTCCGTCCATCCGTCCGTCCATCTGTCTGTCTGTCTGTTGTTTATGTTACCACCTCCTCCCACCAACAAGGTTCAAGCAACACCTTTCATATTTAGTACATGGATGAATGGTTCTGAGGGGATGATGCACGCTAAAAATTTTTTTTTTGCAAAATTCAAGATGGCGGAATGGCGGCCATTTTTGTTGTGTTTTTAAGCTTTTTTTCTCTATTTTCATGTTACCACCCATCCCACCAACATGGTTCAAGCTACACCTTTCATAATTGGTACATGGATAAATGGTTCTGAGGGGATGATGCACGCTCAAATTTTATTTTTTCAAAATCCAAGATGGCGGAATGGCTGGCATTTTTGTTGTGTTTTTTAAGCTTTTTTTCTCTATTTTCATGTTACCACCCCTCCCACCAACTGGTTCAAGCTACACCTTTCATATTTGGTACATGGATAAATGGTTCTGAGGGGATGATGCACGCTCAAAAATTTTTTTTCAGAATCCAAGATGGCGGAATGGCGGCCATTTTTGTTGTGTTTTTTAAGCTTTTTTTTCTCTATTTTCATGTTACCACCCCTCCCACCAACATGGTTCCAGCTACACCTTTTATATTTGGTACATGGATAAATGGTTCTTAGGGGATGATGCACGCTCAAAATTTTTTTTTCTAAATCCAAGATGGCGGAATGGCTGCCATTTTTGTTGTATTTTTTAAGCTTTTTTTCTCTATTTTCCTGTTACCACCCCTCCCACCAATATGGTTCAAGGTACACTTTGCATATTTGGCACATGGATAGAGGGTTGGGAGGGGATGATGCACGTTCAATATTTTTTCTTCAAAATCCAAGATGGCGGCTTGGCGGCCATTTTTGTTGTGTTTTTTAAGTTTTTTTCTCTATTTTATGTTACCACCCCTAACTCCTACATGGTTCAAGCTACACTTTTTATACCTGGCACGTAGATAGAGGGTTGTAATGGGATGGTGCACGTTCAATATTTGTTTTCCAAAATTCAAGATGGTGCCATGGCAACCATTTCTGTTGTGTTGTTAAAGCTTTTTTCTCTATTTTTTGTAACCACTGCTCCCTCCAACATGGTTCAAGCTGCACTTTTCATATATGGTACATGGATAAAAGGGTTGTGAGGGGATTATGAACGCTCAATATTTTTTTCAAAATCTAACATCTGTCTGTCTGTCTGTCTGTCTGTCTGTCTGTCTGTCTGTCTGTCTGTCTGTCTGTCCGTCCGACTGTCTGTCTGTCTGTTTTTATGTTACCATCTCTCCCTCTAATATGCTTCAAGCTACACCTTTCATATTTGGTACATGGATAAATGGTTCTGAGGGGATGATGCACTGTCAATATTTATTTTTCAAAATCCAAGATGGCAGAATTGCGGCCATTATTGTTGTGTTTTTTAAGCTTTTTTCTCTATTTTATGTTACCACCCCTCCCTCCAACATGGTTCAAGCTATGCCTTTCATATATGGTACATGGATAAAGGGTTGTGAAGGGATTAAGCACGCTCAGTATTTTTTTTTCGAAATCCTAGATGCTTATATACTCTAGTGTCTTCTGTGACAAAAACACCTTATGTCACAAAAGCGCCGTAGGGGACTAATACCACCTCGGTGGTCAAACACTTGTTGTAGTTTGGAAAGATTCTTCTCCAATTCAACCAGTCAAAATCTTGGAATATTTTGTTACAGCACCCTTTGGGGGTAAGAATCAGGTTTGTCCAAAGCAATTCCCTGGGTTCATCTTTGGGCTTCATTTGAGAGGCCATAGTTTATCATAGTGCAATATGAGGAACAATCTTTTAACTGGTAGAGTGCTGGAAGCCCATATTTGGGCTTCATTCTCAAGTGCAGGTACTGCCACATAAAGGCTTCAAATTCAATGGGTATGCTTCATATTATCTTTGAAGTGATATTATTTAGTCAGTTAGGATTTGCCTTGTTACAATTTATGGGAGAGTGCCCATAAATTGTAGCAAGGCAAAGACATGTGAACAAATTTTGATTGCCAAAAATAATTCAGCACTCTACCAGTTAAGAACCCTCTTCTTCAGATCAACCATTCAGAATCTTTTGATATTTGGTTTACAACAAACTTTAGGTGGGAGGAGTAGGGGGAAAATTAAAGTTTGTTTAAATCCATTCCTAAGTGTTTTTTCATCAATTATCCCTTCAAACTGCAGTGACATAAGAACCCTTGAAAATGTGGCAGTGCTTGTCTACGGCTGGTCGAACTGGACCCAGTTAGCAAGACCTATGATAATAATCATTCAAAATGGACACCTGATTTATGAATAATTTTGTGACATCATTCCTCTGTTTTGTTGATGAACCATGACTAGCTTAATGTAAACCAAAATACTTCTTTGAACCACTTTTGAACCACTTTGTCAGCTGAGCGATTTAAGGCCCCTTGTGGCCTCTTGTTTATTAACACTATTTCAATGTTTAAACTTGACTCAACACATGAATCAAACGCACATTTGTCACACTCACATCATCACACATGAACCCTGTGGGACACATGGGAAGTGAAGGTTCTGCATCTCCACTGAGGTAGATTTGTTTTCCTCCGCTGGTAATATAGGAATTGGTAACCAATGTCTCTGGGGTGCGATCCCTCAGTAAGTGGGCAACAAAATGTAAGCATAAACGATTCGCAAAACTTAATTTTATATTTGTTTTCTCACGATGTAGCTCAGATGCTGAAAATGATGTTAAACAACAGTAAATAAATAATTACTTGTGAAAGGTCTCATGCCACCTCACATAAGTACTAACTGAACGAAATTTGTTGAAGCAATTTTGTTTGTTTTTTTACCCTTTGCCTAACGAATCAACGAAATTGGCATCCACGAAATAAAAAATTCACTTTTCATACTTATTTTTATTTTCTCGATCTATGGACAAGAGCTTATGACCCTTCATTGGAGTTAATTCCATTGTGTTGACCATAAGGTATAGCTTGGAATGAAAATAGGAAATTTTTAAAAATGTTGTAACCTTTTTTTTAAGGTTATGCAATCACCTGTGGTATTACTCCAACCCCTTTTTTTAGGTTAAACCAAAGAAATCCCCAAATTCAGTTCACATGATTTTACTGTGATTTATTTGTGAAAAATAACTAAATGAGTGCATATAAAAAACTTTAATACATTTACAGACACACCAGTACATTAAAATGATATACTGCTGTTCTCGTAAAAAGGTAGTGCAAACCTACATGGGTTAAGTAGTGGCTGCTTTGCACAACCTTCTCAAAGGTTATGTGGAATTTCAATTTTTGAAGGTCTGTGGTAATATTTCAACTGGTCAGACAAAATTTAAAAGAGTATCATCAGTGAACAGTAAGTAATACTGCACAAAAAATCAGAGAGAATCAAGCTTTTGTGTCTTTGCATTTATGATCTAAATTTATTTTGGATTGCAAAATGAACATTTTCAAGTACTTGTTTTTGCTTATGCTAATAGGTTTGTGGAAACATTGTAAACTTTCCTCACCAGCTTCAATGCCATGTGCAGTCACTGAGATTTACAATTTTGAGCACCGACGTCTTTGACAACAGTAATGAAGCCGATGAAAACTTTCACGGTCGCCTAACAACCCAGAAGGGAACGATTCACAACATAACATTTTTCACCCCCCCCCCCCCCCCCCCCCCCCCTGTAATCTTCTTTACAAATCATTCTTTTGTTGAAATGAATCGACTTTAAATCATAAAGCAAACCGTACTTGTATTTTTCGGCACAAGCGAGACGAAACTCCAAGCACCTAAATTACACATCACAGAGAAGTGGACCGATGATTTACCCAATACCTGCACGAAGAACCGCATGGATGGAAACCCAGATCTCGCCTTTTATTGTAAGACTCCTCACGACAAGGCCCCGGGTGCCCAAGGTAGCCCAGGGGCGTAGCCAGGATTTCAACATACGGGGGGGGGGGGGGGGGGGTGGCTGAGCTCTTGGTTTACAAGCACGCCGATCAGCCGAAATTCGCCCTCATAACACTCTGACAGTACGGACAGACACCAAAGATTCTTTTGTCAAGCGTAAACGAATGATGGTTATTCGGCAATAGTGAGATGATGTGTACATTAGGAACCTATTCATAGGAAATATGTTTTTGGGGGGTGGGGGCGAAAAATGTTTTGCCCCCCCTCTCCAACCCCCCCCCCAAGCTACGTCCCTGAGGTAAGCAGCCCCCCCCCCCCCCAGCTACGTCCCTGAGGTAAGCATAGGATGATGGAATCTTACAGAGTTCCCAGAGGGAAGTACATCGGCCGGCGGATCCTTTTAATAGAATTATACTTTTATTGCAAGATTATCCCGACGACACTGCATTGACAGCACTCACTTTCATCGACAAAAATTCAAAATTGATTTGATACAAAAATGAATCACGACACGCTTTCGCCCGAATATAAGTGGATGATTCGTGCAAAATTGAAAATTGGACGAGGTTTAAGCCTTATATCGCAAGGACCCCTCTACTTGTTGAACTTTTCAATTGAGAAACATGGTGAATTCAATCATTGGAAAGGCCAAGCATTCATTCATCAGTCAGTGGTGAGTTCACCACTTGGACATATACTTATTAACATTATTTGGGTGAGAGTGACAGATTCTAGGGATGTTCCCCCAGCGAGTCTATGCTCTAGTCCAAAGTTCTGCAAAACTGACAAAACGACACGCCCCTGGCTGTTGAACGTGTTATTAAACCCCAATTTAAAAATGGGCGAGAGTGCAGTGCTTGAGAACTAAATTTGAAATCAGAACAAGTTTTGGCTTAGATGATTTTTTAATATTACATGACTGTGTGTGGATAAAATGTATGCTTGGTAATCGGCAGATTTTTTTCCAAAATATCTCTAGGCCTTGGGCCTACTTATTGTTTATTGCTCGATGATGACCGAATCCGTTGAAAAAATTACTAGTAAAACGTTAAGCTTAGTAAAATAATTATTTTTAATACAAATACTGCTCTGCGGCTGCAACACAATAGTAGCCTACAATATCTCTTCATTTATAAAAAAAAAAAAATATCGTGGCTGTGTGTCTGTTGATGGGGTAACCCCCCCCCCCCCCCCCACTTCCACACACAATTCACCCGCTTTCGACACAACTAGCACTGCAATAAATAATTTATCAATTAATCCATCGCACGCTTTCTTTCACTCATAAATAAACAATTGTTTGGAAAACATTAATTGTAGACTGATAGGCCTACACTCTACAGCCATGCGAAAAGAAGAAATAATTTTTTTTATTTTATTTTTATACTTACATGTGGAATGTTGATTTTTCAGATTTCTTCCTTCTTTTGCCGCAACTTCTAATACAACAGGTTCTTGGCATTGTTATTAATTATATAGATATAAGTTAAATTATCAAAAAATTAAATCAATATAAAAATTAATTCTGTTACAAAACAGTCGACGGACCGGCCGTTCATTGTGTATTTTTCCGTGTAGTCGTCTGCAGTGTTTTCATCTGCAGTCAAAGGTGAATAGGTCAAACGTCACCTATGGGAGGAGTTACCGCGTCGATTGACGTGACGCCATGGTAGGGGCATTTCTTCTGGTGGCGACGTTTTCGATTACGTTCCAGCAATCCAGTTATATTGAGATCAGTGATTGAGTGTGTGTGTGTGCGGGGGGGGGGGGGGGGGGGGGGGGGGGGGGGGGGGAGTGAGGTTAATGGGTCACTGATTATGTCACGTGACGACCATAGCAAGTAAAGCACGTCCCTAGCAACGGGCAAACTACTGGGCCAATTTTGATACATGGACCCAACATGCATTGCAAACGAAAACAGACAGGTCAATGGTGTCGCCACGTGACTTCCCTAGCAACCGCAGCGTCCCCTTAGCAACGGGCTAACTACTGGGCCGATTTTCGGTATGCGGACCCAAAATGCATTGCAAATAAAAATAGACAGATCAATGTTGACGTCTCGTGACTTCCCTAGCAACCAGAGTGCGCCCTTAGCAACGAGCTAACTACTGGGCTGGTTTGGACCAAATTCGGTATACGGACCCAAAATGCATTGCAAATGAAAACAGACAGATCAATCATGACGTCACGTGACTCCCATAGCAACCAGAGCGCCCCTTAGCAACGGGCTAACTACTGGGCCGATTTTGACCAAATTCGGTATACGCACCCAAAATTCATTGCAAATGAAAAAAGACAGATCAATTTTGACGTCACATGAGTTCCCTAGCAACCAGAACGCCCCTTAGCAACGGGCTAACTACTGGGCCGATTTAGACCAAATTCGGTGTACTGACCCAAAATGCGTTGCAAATGAAAACAGATAGGTCAATGTTGACGTCACGTGACTTCCCTAGCAACCAGAGCGCCACCTTAGCAACGGGCTAACTACTGGGCCGATTTTGACCAAATTCGGTATACGGATCCAAAATTTATTGCAAATAAAAACGTATAAGGTCAATGTTGACGTCACGTGACTTCCGTAGCAACCAGAGCTCCCCTTAGTAACGGGCTAACTACTGGCCCGATTTTTACCAAATACGGTATACGGACCCCAAATGCTTTGCAAATGAAAACAGACAGATAAATGTTGACGTCACGTGACTTCCCTAGCAACCAGAGCGCCACCTTAGCAACGGGCTAACTACTAGACCGATTTTGACCAAATTCGGTATACGGACCCAAAATGTATTGCAAATAAAAACATGCAGGTCAATGTTGACATCACGTGACTTCCCTAGCAACCAGAGCTTCTCCTTAGTAACGGGCTAACTACTGGACCGATTTTGACCAAATTCGGTATACGGACCCAAAATGTTTTGCAAATGAAAACAGACAGATCAATGTTGACGTCACGTGACTTCCCTAGCAACCAGAGCGCCCCTTAGCAACGGGCTAACTACTGGGCCGATTTTGATAAAATTCGGTATTCGGACCCAAAATGCATTGCAAATGAAAACAGATAGGTCAATGTTGACGTCACGTGACATCCCTATCAACCAGAGCGCCACCTTAGCAACGGGCTAACTACTGGACCGATTTTGACCAAATTCGGTATACGGACCCAAAATGTATTGCGAATAAAAACATACAGGTCAATGTTGACGTCACGTCCTTTCAGTAAAACTACATTGGCATATTTTCATGGTCCTTTTTGCACAGCACTGCTGTATTTTCTTGTTTTTCCATTTATTAATATGGGTTATTTATTTAAGCAAACATTAGCTAACATCAAATCATGTCTGCCAATTTTACGGATAGCCGTAGACAGCTACCCACACAAAACAACCAATCAGAGGAGAGTACATGTAAATGTAAAACTCAACAATTTACTCACCTTATAACGACAAACAAGCGGATCATAAGTTTGGCTTTTCTGGCTTGAGGGTATTTGTACAGGATACACAGGCAAGTAGGATACCCTCACCTGCCTAATAACACTGCCAACACCATTATTAATTTTGAAGAAAATCCCCGCAATCACTATTATTTGGCAGTGAGGAATACAAATGTACATGTGGGGGGAAAATGCCATCATGATTGTTAACTTCCAATCGGACAGGTACATGCAGGAGTAAATTGTCTTCTTCAGTGACAGATGCAGACTGGCAGAATATTCTTAACAGACTGGGAATCACATTATTTCAATCAGAAGTCAGTCATTCTTACCAAGTGCAACTTTCCAACTTAAGTTTACTGATTACTCTCAACATTCACTAATGTGCATTTTCTGAGCATTTTTTTCAGTAGGAAAACTCTGTGGCTGAAGGATGGAAGGTGGGGATGCTCATATTTTATGTTGCAGTCAAAACCGAGAGGCTGCACATTAGTCTTACTTTGAATAGGAGGTGGGGGGCACTGAAATTCTGGAGAGTTTTTCCAGACCCCTCATACAGAAAATCAAGTAACAATTTATAACCTCCAAAGCGTGTGGGGGCTCAGTGGAACTAGTACAGTGTACTAAGATATACTGCTTTGATGCTTTGTCTTCAACCAATGCTAACCCAGTTTTTACAAAGTTAGTACTTTGTGAGTCTGACAGTTGTTCACCACTGCTTGGACTATCCAAAGTTTTGCTAAACGTGAATAAAAAAAACAATACAAAGTGACCTTGATTATTTTGATGCATCTATAGGATTACCAACACTGACTTGGTGTGCGTCAGTCTTTTGATTTGGAAAATGGAAGGCCCACTGTGTACTGCTCGCAACCATCTGAGGTGAAGCATACTATATATAATTGTTGAGTACTGGAATTGGGGAAGTTTTTTTCAAAAAATACATCAATGAACACTGTTCACTCCACTGATGCACAGAAGATAATTCAAATGAAGTGCCATTGACACTACAGCTCAACGTGTCCAAGAATGGACTGAACTAAATAGAGAGCTCCAGTAACACCAAGTCATTCACTTAAATTTCCTCAGAAAAGGTGTCTCGCCAAAGCTACATATGAAATCTGGTGAGGGATGCAGCCTGTTGGGTGTACTAATGGATTTGTTGACAATTTATATGCCAAATCTAAGATGGCCGATGGTGGCCACATCATACCAAAGTTGAATATAGAATTTGAAAAATATAAGGTGAGAGGTGTAGCCCGTAGGGTGTACTGATGGATTGTTGACAATTTATAGCAAAATCCAAGATGGCCACTGCTGAGCATGTTTTCCCACAAAATTCAGAAAAAATTATAGCTTCCATCTAGATATCACATCAAAGCTACATACGAAATTCAAGAAAGAGTGGGTGAGAGATGCTGTTTGTAGGGTGTGCTAATGGAATCATTGAAAATTTATATGCAAAATCCAAACTGGGTGCTGGCAGCCATATTTTTCAACAAAATTCAGAAACATTCAATAGCTTCTATCTAGATATCAAACCAAAGCTACATACAGTACGTGGGGAGTGTATTATCACTAAATCACCCGCAGAGTGGAGATTCCACCCAAGCAATAATTGCAAATTTGCAGCGAAGCATAACCAGCACAAGCAAAGTTTCAGCCAATGGATCTCCGGGTTAAACCCGGAGGTCCATTGGCTGAAACATTGCTTGTGTTTGTTGTCGATGTGTACACAATTTGAAAGTTATAGCTTGGGTGATAACCCCACTCCGCGGATGATTTAGTTACAATCCACTCTCCACGTACTGTATGACATTTGAAAAAAGATTGGGTGCGAGATGCAGTCTGCAGGCTGTGCAAATGAAATTGCTGACAATTCATAATCCAAATCCAGGATGACTGCTCTGTGGCCATGTTTTTCAACAAAATTTAGAAATAACTGATAGCTCCCATCTGGACATCACACCAAACCTATACATGAAAGCAGAGAAAGATCAGGTGAGAGATTTAGCCTGTAGAGTGTGCTAACAGAATTGTTGACAATTTATTTGCTAAATCCAAGGTGGCCACTGGTGCCTGGCAGTCATGTTTTTCAAAGGACTTGAAAAAAATTTGATACATGGAGCTCTCATCTGGACGTTGCCCCAAAGTCACATATGAAATTAAGGACTGACTGGGCGAGAGCTGCAGTCTGCAGGGTTTGCTAAGGGAATTGTGGATGGAGCGTTGAGCTAAAAAAATGTTTTTTCGAGTAAGCCCTTCGCAGCAATAATCAAATTTATTTCAGTTCAGTATAATATCTTAAATGTGCATGAGCAAAGGGACAGTGAGAAGCATTTTTGACCTTTTAAAGTTTTGTTGAATTACATTGTTTACATACCGGTTCTCTGAAAGTATTTATTATTTATTTATTTATTTATTGGTGTTTAAGGTCACATGGTTTTGCACAATGGCTAATCATGACCACAACAAGAGTATCAACCCAAGACCAAGGGTGAGCATTAATAAGCCATGTTGCCCATTTTAGAGAGGGTTTGCACCTCCCAAGCATCCATGACTGGGTCCTATTTTACCAGTAAAACAGAGCCTGTTTACCACAGTGAACAGGCACTGCTTCACTTCCCGGGGTTCCCACGGGGATCTCCGAAAGTGAAGTTTGATTAGTTACAATGTAGTAGTCTTGGAATGCTACTACAAATCCATATCATATTACCCCTCATTGGAATGAGCTCGACAAGCTCATTACAATGAGGAGCAGGCTTGGCATTCTGAAAAATGCAGGAGGGCAAAAAATCGCTCTCCTCAATCAGCTTAGGAGAGCAATTAGCTTTACACAGCATTTTAAGTATCCAGTTGAACGAACTCATTGAAACTGAAACCAACAGACTATTATATCAGTGATTTTATTAACTTTACTAAGCTAAAGCGAAATCTCTTAGACATCTAGATGTCTCACTCAACAACCGAACACACACTTGACAAGACCTGTGTATGTGCCCAGACCTGTTGTCCAAGAAAGTCATACGCCTACCACTACCACAACAGTGGTAGGCGTATGACTTTCTTGGACAACAGGTCTGCTTGAATCGACAGTCATATCCTGGTGCAAGTGCTTCAAGTGACAGGATAGTAGCAATGGTAGTATATTATAGTGTCAATATTCCTTGAATAATTACCCCTCAAACTGTGATGTCAGTTGTTGAACTTGAAACTGACAGAAAAAAAAAATATTGCTGTGACCCATTTTGCTTCAAATGATTGCAAATGTGTTTGGGTATGGTTGCAGCCATTACCTTTTACCACTAAACCACTTTCAAAATGAAATTACGTGATGTTATGTGACTTCGAAGTTAAATTACATTTTTGCTTTACAACAAAAATTTAATGTGAGCATAATACATGTAATCTCAATCACCCCAGACCAAAATATTTAGGAGGGCAATTTTTCGCTCTCCTTAATTCTTTCAGGAGGCAGTAAGGAGAGCTAAAAAATCGCTCTCCTGAAATTGCCAAGCCTGGAGGAGGGTTCAAATGATATGGTTTTGTTGAAGTTTATAAAAAAAAGTCTGTACTGCACAAATTGTATATTATTCAATGCATGCCATTGATCGTTAGGGAAGGATTAATTGCTTGCTGGGTCGAACTGAAGTACGCTGTTGTCTACTCACAAAAATTAAAAATTGCAGGTTCGATGGTTTGCAGGAGATAACTTACCTGAAACTTGAAAGAATGGGCATTGTTAAGCCAATAATTGTCTAATATTGTCCAATAGGTCTACATTTTGGTACTCTTGCATGATTTTTCGCATACCCAATCACTTACTATTTTCAACATTGTTGTTCAAAATATGCCGGGCGTGCTCACTTCCAACCCTGGCTCCATGGTCCCGTAAAATGATTTGAAATGACTATTTAGAATGTAGTGTCCTTATGGACAAAATGTTCAGGGCCAACTCGCCTTGGAAGGGACATTCCTGTGTACTTCGGGAAAGGAATCGGAGCCTCTGGAACTGGGAAAAAATTGTGTCCTGAAGGTCTAAACTAGAAAAACAAATTTTTGTATGTTTTTACAAAGTGGATACAAATGATTTTGATTGATATTTGTTGTCTTGATGTATCAGATGTCATGATGTAATGAAGAGATGAAAATTACAACAATGCATTGTTTTGATCAGAAAAAATACTTAATTATCAGGCATGAACTACGCATAAAAAATTTCAGTGGTTTAGAGAAGGAGAATAAATGCTGATCTGGTGATGGGAAAGGATCCTTTTTTGGTACACTGTTGCTGGCACGGATTATCACTACTTGGGGATGTGGTGATGAGATGCAACAGTTAAAAGCCAAGCTTCCAGAAATGATAAAGAGTTCTTTTAGACAAATGATCATACTTTGCAGTGTGCAAAATTTCATACATTACTCTAACCGACAGACCTTTTATGTTTGGGTTGGACAAGCCGAACATTCGGCTGTGTAAAAATTCTTAGGAAGCTGTTTTTTAATCATTAACAAGTATTACTATATTGCATGGGATTGAAATATATATAGCCTCTCAAGGCAAAAATCTAAAAATCTTTGAGAATACAAGAAAGGCTGATTAAGTTACTTAACCCTTTACCCAACGTAACGGCCAAAACCGGCCAGCGCTATTCTCAAAAATCGCCAATTAATTTTCAAAATATTTTCATTTTTTGTCTCAAAAACATAGGTTATGACCCCTCGTTGGAACGAGCTCGTCGAGCTCGTTCCAACGAGGGGTCATAACCTATGTTTTTGAGACAAAAAATGAAAAAAATTAATTATTCAAGAATTTTTTTTGCAAGTGTCGTCTGCTTTTCATGTTAGATAAAGGGTTAAAACCATTCAAAATACATATTTGGTAGATGCTTATCCGTTCATGTAAACACAATGTGAACGAAACAATTGTTCTTGTAAAATTTTGCACACTGTTTTATTCACTGATTGTATTTTAATTTGATGAAAACATGTGTGTCATCTACAAAACAAAACTTTCCCCAAGAAAATGGTGCCCAGAATGGATGTAAATACAATAAATTCAGAACAGTTCAAAAAATTGAGGAAGGAATTCTGTGTTCTCCTTTGCGTCATATTACAGTATTCATCATGAGCGATATTCAGTTATCCTAGTCTGTTAATATTTTATTGTTAAATCACTGTTTGTAACAAGCCCATGGTTAAGGTGCTACAAAAGTAAGGGAAATTTGTTTTCTTTGAAATTTCCACCACTGATATTCCATAAATGTGAATTAAATAACCACAAAATATACATCAAAACAAAGGCTGAGATGCATAGAGCACAAAAATATATGTTAATCAACTCATGGAGTTGACGCAGCCAGCAATGGTTCCTGGAAGTCTGCTACTGTATATGTTCGGGAACTGATAAAAAATAATACAGTGGTGTAGCCAGGGAGGGGGGTGCCACCCCACTAAAATGAGAGTGCCCCTCCCCCTCCCCCAAATGGGAAAATTAAAGCATCAGAGGGTCCCAGATTCAGGCTGAGGGTAGGTGTATTGAATATTCAAACTTTTATTTGAGGAGCCCTTTTCCGCATCTGGACCCCCACCAATAGGAAGGAGGATGTCGTAGGCCTGAGGTGGGGGTAAGTATGGCCTTCCCATTGGTGGAGGTTTGCCCCCACCCACCAATTGGAGAACCATACCAACCTACTCCACAGGCCTACAACGACCTGGAACCCGGCAACCCCCAAAAAGATTACGCCCCCACCCATCAATACATAGCCAAAATAATATTTCAGAGCAACTTGTGGCCAAATATGCTTCAGTAATCATTATAATTTATATTGTATGTATATTTTTTATGTTCTGTACATCACACTCCCATTTTGATGCATAATGTGTGGTCATACTAAACACTGAGAGATACCGAGTATTAGGAAAATAGTGTGAATGGAATGAAAAGGGTATGAGGTGGTGTATTATGAGTTTATAAATAGATTTAAGCATTGAGTGCATGGTTTTAATGCCATATTTGAGAATTATGAGTGCTAAAATAGTAGAGCTCATAAAAAATTTTCCTCTCCGTATTTAGTAGGAAGTTTTGGTAATTAGTATTTATAGCGGCCGCACCTCGGTAAGAGATAGCATGAGTTACAGTGCTGGAAATGAACAAAATGACGGTTGTAGTTTCAAGCTCCGTGAAATCAGAGACAGGAGTAAAATGCACCTGTGAAATGTTAGTACATGTATTGAATTTGAAGAGAATACCATCACCAAACACCAGAAAGAAACTTTAAATTTTAAGGACCTGCTGAACAATGATAACTTGTCACTGGCCACAGAGTGCAGCTTTCTCAAAGCAACATACAATTATATGTCCTCAAAGTGTAATAGAGCTCCACAATATTTGTCAACAAGTGCATTATTTTTAAATCCAGTTAAATAGAAAGCATGGGTGCCAATGGGAGCATTCACACTCGCATTCATCTCATTTCCAGAAAAGGAGAGTTAGTGATGGAATTGTGGTCCTAGATGACGAGGCAAAAGCCAGAGTCTTTTATGGCTGCACAGTAAATCAATAAACCAATATATACCGGTATTTAATCCAGTATTGATTGAACAGTGAATAAAATCTTGAAGTTTGAGATAATAACCTACATATGCTTATCGTTCATCTGGACATTAATAAAGAGGATAGATTACAGTACAGACATTGTGGACGGGTCAAAATCCAATGGGTGGGGATTTTTCCATGCAAATAATTCAGAGATGATCCGACACCTACATGTAGCGTAATTTCCACCAATGAAACACCAGGGTAATCCCGGTGCATCATTGGTGGAAATTTTGCTAGATGATTATTTCTGAATTATATGCGTGGAAAAAATGTCAACAGGTGGATTTTGACGCGTCCACGATAGCCCTACTGGATGACAGTTCATAGATTTGAAAAGCATCTGTGGCAAGCGCATGGGGCAGGGCATCAGCTGTCTTAGGGAGTTTGAGCATTGAAGAGAAGGGTCTTCCCACAGGAACATTTCCAAACAGTGCTATCGAATATGGTGATGAGACACAACTTTTTGACAAACTGTTTGTAGTTCCAGATGAACAACTTTTCGGTTATATGTTTTTCATTTTAGATAACCATTAACCACCAGAGGAACAATAAAATAGTTCCTCTCAAATTTTATGACCTGATTGAACAGTGGTGTAATTACAAAAATATCAATTTATTGTCACTATTTATTTACCAACAATTTGATTTTCAAGATGCCTCAAGTATTTTTTTTGCCTGTAGTCTCGAATGAATATCATCCCTTTACCTAATGAATCAGCCGCATCACCAAATTGCGCAGTCGAAAAAATATTATTTTTAATAAAAATTGAGCAAAACCATATCAAGTGACCCCTCAATTAAAGCGAGTCTGTCAAGCTCATTCCAATGAGGGGGTCACATGATATGGTTTTATTGCTAAACTAATATTTAAAATAAATGAAAGTGTCAATGACACTGTAGCTCAACTTGTCAAGACATGTACATGTATAGTATGTGACACAGCAATGACAAACATCTAGGTAATGACCTGATAACAAAGGTACATATAAAGTATTGTAACAGTCTGTACATAAATACTGACTGTAGCCTGTAACAAATGTATAGGTTAAGTATTGTAAAGGTGGGTGACAGTCAGGTGCTAAACTAGAAAATAAATCTTGGAGCCCCAGAGTGGGTCTGACTGAACCCCAAAATATTTGTTCTCATAGCACAGTGATAACAAAGGCACCACAAAACACACTCATTCCTGTCTCAAGGTGAAAACAAAGGTACCCAAGAAATTTTGTTTTTATCAGTTCATAAATACGAGCTGTATAGAAGTTGTGACAAAAAACTGATTGGAGCTAATTTCGGTTCAAAATGGCCACTGGCAGCCATCTTGAATTTTGGGCCGCACTCAGAAACACTCGTTCTCGTCCCAAGGTGATAACAAAGGTACCCAAGAAGTTAGAAGTTTTGTGAAGATCGGTTGAGAAATACAGCCTCTAGGCCGAGCTGTATTGACATGTGCACTTACAGTGTATAAGTAGCACTAAACAAATCAAAATTCATCTAATTTGCATAATTTCTGCATGAGAAAAAACCCGTACTGTATGTGATGTATTCCATTTTACTAAACATTCATACAAAAATTTATTCAAATCAGAACTTTCATACAGAAGTTCTGTATAAAAGACTGATTGCACTAATTTTGGTACAAAATGGCTGCTGGTGGCCATCTTGAATTTCGGACCACACCCAAAAACACCCGTTCTCATCCCACGGTGATAACAAAGGTACCCAAGAAGTTTCGTAAAGATCGGTTCATAAATAAGGCCTCCAGCCTGAGCCGTATAGAAGTTGTGTACAAAAATCTGATTAGACCTAATTTCGGTACAAAATAGCCACTGGCAGTCATCTTGAATTTTGGACCGCACTCAGAAACACTCGTTCTCGTCCCAAGGTGATAACAGAGGTACCCAAGAAGTTTCGTGAAGATTGGTTGATAAATACAGCCTCTAGCCAGAGCCGTATTTACATGTGTACTTACTGTGTGTAAGTAGCACTGAAAAAATCAAAGTTCATCTAATTTGCATAATTTCTGCACTAGAAAAAAACCTGTATTATATGTGATGTATCTCATGGTACTAAACATTCGCACAAAAATTTTTTCAAATCAGCACTTTCATATGGAAGTTCTGTGCAAAAATCTGATTGCACCTAATTTTGTACAAAATGGCTGCCATCGGCCATCTTGAATTTTGGACCGCACCCCAAAACACTCGTTCTCGTTCCACGGTGATACCAAAGGTACCCAAGAAGTTTCGTAAAGATCGGTTTATAAATACGGCCTCTAGCCCGAGCCGTATTGGCATTTGCACTTCCAGTGCTGAAAGTAATACTAAATACATCACAGTTAGTCTAATTTGCATAATTTACGTATGAGAAAAAGACCTGTATTTAATATATGTGATGTATCCCATGGTACTAAACATTCATACAAAACATTATTCAAATCAGCGCTTTCATATGGAAGTTCTGCGCAAAAATCTGATTTCACCTAAGTCTGTACAAAATGGCTGCCAGCAGCCAACTTGAATTTCGGATCGGCCCCCAAAACACTTGCTCTTGTCCCACGGTCATAACAAAGGTACCCAAGAAGTTTCGTAAAGATCGGTTCATAAATACGGCCTCTAGTCCGAGCCGTATTGAATTGTTGACGGACAGACGGACGACTGGCCATGGCATTAGCTCAAATTTGGCTTCTCCAAAGTTGAGCTAAAAATTGTGATATTGTCAGCATTGGGTACAAGGTAATTCAAACTGAATCATCAAGGCATGCTGATTCATTCCAACAATGATGGCTCAAGTCCAGATTATTGGACATACAGAATGCAGATAGTGTATTATCACTAAATCACCCATAGAATGGAGATTCCACCCAAACAATAATTGCTAATTTGTTGCAATGCATCACAAGCACAAGCAAAACTCCAGCCAATGAACCTCCGGGTTAAACCTGGATGTACACCGGCTGAAACATTTTGTTTTTTGTCCATATGTACAGAATTTGAAAGTGATACTTTGGGTGATAACTCCACTCTGCCAATGATTTAATCACAACCCACTCTCCACCTACTGTATGTTCAGTTATCTGAACAGTCTTTCAATACACTGGCATACCTCAGTATTTAATTTTGAATATCGTGCAGTCCTAGCGCTTCTGTCAAATTTCTAAAGAAAGCTCATCGTGCACAAGAACGGCACAAATTTGACAACAATTTCAAAGGAAAAGTGAATAAATCTGTCCAAGACAACAACTCAATTTTCAATGAAATAAACTTCAAACAAAGGCCTGAATATGGGGAATATCATAAATTAAGTGAACCAATAAGCCTTGATGAGGTCATGGGTATAATTACAAAATGTCCACCGAAGACGAAGTCTCTTACAAAATATCGAAACAGTGTTCCAACATCATCTTCAGTGGACATGAAACAAGCTTGCCTGGTGAGGACCAGCATACATATTAAATAAATAGAGAGATTAATACAGATATAAGACCCCTCTTTAAGGGCTTTAGTGTCTGCGTCTATGTCTTTGGGGTGTATGTGCTTGTGGGGATGTGTGTAGTGTTGTCACGAGTCGAACTCCACTACCTTATACACTGGTAGCTAGGTACTGACTGTAAAAACCGGCACGGTACTTAACATGCTATATTTACACCAAATTAATACCCTATATTCTAGTTAAACTGCAAGCAATGTAATGGACACTGCACTGCCCTGGACTAGTCCACTTGGAAACAAGTGGACCACCTAGCTGTGTACCAGACTGCTATTTGTTGGACTGGGTCACAAGATATTTCAAATCCCACAGTGTCCCTGGACCCTGTGCAACTTTGGCGTGCTGAAACTTTTATTCATTCAGTGCATGGGTCTGATCATACATGCACATCTGATTATAACTACGATCTAAAATGTCTTGGATGTCTCCCACCTTCAACATACATGTCTGTTTCTCGACAGATGGGTAATGAGGGTGAAAACTTCAAAAACAAAAGGGGTCAACTAAAAACCCAAGGCTATATTAATGCTGTTGACCCCGAGCCAGAATGGCTAAAAAATATACTGAATATATACATATACTAAACACAACCTGCAGATTCAGGTATACTGATTCTTATCACAGTACGCCACAAAAGACTACTAGTAATAATGGCATAAAACCAATAATAGCAAAACAATTTAAAAGCTGGTCCAAAGACTGGATAAAAGCTGATGAGAGTACATGTACTATTTTCATCAAATATTACTGTTGTCTATGTTGTGCAGGGCTCGATTTAACTGGATTCACATAGCAGATTTCTAATTAATTTTTAACTATAGCTAATCAATTTCAAAAGAAAAATCATGTAAATAATAGGAAATGCTAACCCAAATTTATCCAAGCAGGGTTACAGCGGTTGATGACATGTGCGCCATCAACATGCAGTATGCCATAGTACACGGCATCAACGTGCCCCCATGTAGGCAACCGGGATAAAGTGCCTTGCCCAAGGACACAACATGGGCCATTCCGGACATGGTTTGCACTTGGGCCCTCCAGCACACAGGCACTCGACGTATTATCAGATTTTATCAATTTTAATGACATGTATATTTATATTATCATTACCAAAAAGGTAAAGATATGACACTTCCCAGATCAAAATTTTCAACAATCTCTAAAATAGCGAATACCTCATCGATCTCGCTCATTTAAACAACAAAATGTTGTGTAATTCGCAGAGCCCCTGAGAGTATGAGCCCAAGATTGACCGAAATTTGACTTTTATTCGCATCTTTTTCACTTTTTATCGACTGAATCGAGAGAGTAGGCTATCCACGCCGGCTGCCCCCTCTAAATTTTTCTTCCCACGTAATCTACATGTATTTATGGTGTAATGATAGCAACTATGACCTAAGAAACTAAACAAATTTCTGATTCGGGGTATCAGATTAACTTGAGAATTTTTTGTAGTTCGCATGTGGATGACACACGCCCACCCCCTCCCTCCCAACAAACTTGCATTTAAAATATCAATAGCATGACTAGTAATGTTAATTTTAAATATCTGTATATGACAATCAGACATGTTACCATGACAACATCTTTGATGCTTTTGACATCATTTTTTGAGAGATTAAAATGTTTTTATTGAAGTTAAGTTGTTGTGTTGTTTTGTGTTGTATTGAGTGAAGAATAAAGACTTTTGAAATGCACGCAATTGTGTCTATAGGTAGACGGCCAAGGAACCCGTAGCGTGGCACTCATTGTTCGGTTACCAGATAACAGCTGGCATGATTAGTTGACTGTCTCAATTCATATTTTAGAGATTGTTAAAAAATTTGATCTGGAGAGTGTCATACATTTACTTTTTTTAGTATTGATAATATAATATATATTGTATTAAAATTGATAAAACCTGATAATACGTCGAGTGCCTGTGCCTCTAGCATAGAAGCCTGTCTACCACTGAGATACTGCACTCCCTAGTGGGGAATTAAATCTTACAAGTTGATACTTCTATTTTCTTACATAAGTAAACAATAACCAAATAATAAATTTGGGACATTAAAATATTTTGCTTTACAAAACATGCAAATCAAAGCATAATTTGCTGAAAAAAATCCATATAGGGCGACTTGCTCCAATACGATGATTTTAAATGTTGGGACGAATTGTCCTGATGTTAAAAAAACAAATTCATTTGGGACGAATTGACTCGATACTCTGAAAAAAATTGTTAGCATGAATCGCCACGGTTGTCACTTTGGGACGAAACATCCTGCCATGCTGGGTGAAAGATTCCAGGTTGAACAGGGTTTGGGATGAAACGTCACTTAACCATGAGACCCACCCATCCCACACAAGTATAATTTGCTGAAAACAAAATTGCATCCAAGGTGATTTGCACCGATACAATGATTTGAAATGTTGGGACGAATGATTGGAATCGTCCTGATGTTAAAAAAAAAACAAATTCATTTGGGACGAATGAACTCGATACTCTGAAAAAAATGTTGGAATGAATCGTCCTGGTTGCCACTTTGAGACGAAACATCATGGGATGAACTGGTTTGGGGATGGAATGTCCCGTAACCATGAGACCCCCCACCCACCCCAAGAATTTTGATACCCTAGCTTTGTTCTTGGATATGTACAGCACATTTGGCCACAAGTTGTTCTCGTGAAATATTATTAAATTATCAGTTCTGGTACGAATACGGTAGTAGACTTCCAGGAACCAGTGGTGCCTAGGTCAATGAGTTGATTACACACGTGTCTCGTGTTCTATACATCTCAATCTTCATTTTGATGTACATTTTGTGTATATTTGAAATGAAGGAATATCAGAGGTGAGAATTTTCAAAATAAACACAGTTTCATTACTTATATAGCCCCTTAAAATTTCGGAGTCCCCTAGCTCAAGTTCTGTGCTTTGTTTGCAGTTTATATTTCAAATCGGATATTTATTGCTGCAATTTGCAAACAAGAATAGCACGTAATTTGTTTGAGTCGTAAATATCAAAGCTATTCTCGGGCAAGTCTTTTTACCCAAATGTACCCAAATGATACCCAAATGTACCCAAATGTAACTAAACAATAACTTTATGTTGGATACTTGCCTTTAAAGGTGGTTACCATTACTTAACATCCCTGTGGCGTGCATTATGTGAATGTAGCATTCTTGTGATATAGCCGGTATTTGCTAAATTCGCGCTAAGGAAATGTTCGATTCACACGAACAGATTCCTGATCATGTTTAGTTCTTGAATATTTTACGGAAACCACAAGTGGTAAAATGAATTTGACTTTGTCCCACGAATAGACCAGTAAAAGTCGAATAATTTATTTTATTATGTGATTGTGCAGCTAACACACAGCACCGAATCTGCCGATTCGGTGTTGTGTGTTACTTGCAAAATCGAGACAAATAGAAGAGTTCACAGCAAGGCCTATCATTTTCAACAAAACATGGCAATGTCAGTGATGAATTTCGTGCGTGTGTGTGTGTGTGGGGGGGTGGGGGGGGGGAGGCTGCCTTCTCGTCGATATAGAGCTTCACATGCTTCCTTCGCCTCCGATTTGCTCTTGGAGTGCTAAATTTTGCAATGTTTTCACAGTAGTCCTTGTGACTTGGAACCTTCCGTGTGTAGTATACCATCTCCTCTCATTACCCTTTCCTAACTAGAACCGTCCCGTTATTAGCCCCCACCCCCTCTCTGGCAGGATCGGGAGAAGGGGCTAATAAGGGGAGGATCCTGGTCGGAACTATAGTTCTCCCAAACCCCTACTACAAGTAGCTTCAAATATCACAGACCCCCCCCCCCCCACCCCCCATCTTTGTCATAGTCAGGTGAAAAGTTGAAAATGTGTTTTCGTGAAGGGCGCTTAGTAACAGCATTCGGTTCAAGTACCATTTTGATAACAGTTTTGTAACGCAGTTCAACATTCTTTGTTTCATTATCAAAAAGAAGACGTGAAACAGAACTGAATAGGCAGTCACCATCTGCTGTGCTTTTCAAAGGTGTTTTTCTCTCTGTGTGATAGCGATCTAAGATTGCCTTGGCGACTTTGTCAATATCTTTAGGCTCCACATTTAATGACCCAGTTCTTTCGCATTCTAAATGTAGATTTTCAACAATTAGCGTCTCCCGAAACCCTGCTGCTTTTAATTTCACAATTCCACATTCTCGGAAATATCGAGGAGCTGTTCATTGTTATAGTATCAATTTTGTGGAGCAGCAGATTGAATGGCAGCTGCAGTGAGTTGTTTTATTTTTGTCTTAAAAATGAATAATATACTTTTTTTTACTAAAACGTAACAGAATTAAACATAAATTGAGGGGGTTTCAGCCGTAAGTTTAGAGCTTATACGAGGTTGTCTCAAATCATTATTAAGCAAAGGAGATATGAACAGTCTATACAGAACCAAAACTGGTTCGATATGCCAACTGTTCATATCTCCTTTGTTTCAAAATGTTTGGCGACTGCGTTGAATAAGCTCCAAGTTTAGTGCTGTATCTACTTCAGTTCATGTAATATTCTGTTAAAATTGAATGCTAATCTTGGTAAATTTATTTGATTTGAAATAAATACTGTTTAAACAGAACTGGTTCCATCTCAGGGACAAGATTAGAACCAGTTTTGGTTCTAAAGAGAACCTATATGTTTTGCAGTGTGGGTTAGTCGGCATGGCACTTGCGCTATCGCGGAAGGATAAAACTCCAGCACGGAAGGATAAAACGTTCTTTGTATATATTCAGTACCGTTAATGGCAGTTATTTTCTCCTTTTTGCACAATTGTATGAAAGCTACAATTTGAGGGTTGGGGAGGAAGGCGCATTTGTTGAAAGTCGGATGAAAGAGTGGACTCTTATCGTGCTAACTCTTCTTTTGATATGTTAGAGTGAAGGCTGTCAGTATAGGGACAAGCATCTAACACTGAATTCCCCATACCCCAATATTAACACTATAGGGACAAAATTATAGGACAAAAATTGCACTATAGGGACAAAACCCTATGGAGAATCCTATGATAGCCTTCACTATATATGTTGTAGTAGATGATTTTATTGGGTATCGAGGATGGGGATGTGTACTTCAGGAGAGGCAGAACTCGTTTATAAAACTATAAGATGTGTTGCAGTGGATGATTTTGTTGGGGTGTGAGGATGGGGATATGTTTCTCTGAAGAGACAGAACAATTCCAGACAGCAGCAGCTGTCAATGTTTGTGAGTTGAGTGTCAGAGCATAACACCTCATATAAAGAGAACACTTAGTTGTGCACTGATCAAACGAAATATTCAAACATCTGTGCTCTTAATTACGCAATTGCAGTGGAAGGAAACACAATGCAATGTTCACAGTGACATCAGGCCTAAAATATTCCGAAACATTTCAAGTTGTTAAGTCGTGGATTGAAAGCGTGTACTTTAACCACGATTGCAGTGCGCGACACTAAACTCGAAATCTTAAGATTTTTTTAGAAATTTGCCCCGACGGGAATCTGCATCTGCAGCAGCCAATCCTCGAGCCATAAATGATCCGCCACCCTACCGATGGAGCTCGCATCAACTCTAAAAAGGGTTGCAGTTAACTCAGCCGGTATGTCAGTTCACCTTTACAACCCGCCTCAGACCGGTGTTTGAGAATTGACAATTACTGAACTTTTGGAATTCTTTTCAGTGGCGATTCGTAATTGTCTACATATCGTCTTATTAAAAAATGTAATAACTGTCAATTATCGAATATCCATCACTTTTCCTACAGGAAAGGCTGTCATTAAACGAATATATATGAGGGTCGAAAGGGGCTTGTTCCCGATGCCGTCCCTGCGCGCCTTCGGCGCGTGAAACCATTCCATTCGAATATATATATATAGAGGATACGAAATGAGTGTTTTTCTCAAATGATATTTATGAAACGAGTCAAAGAATTTTCCGTTTGGGCGACCCTCTGGCGAGCCCCAAACGGAAAATTCGGACGAGTTTCATAAATATCATATGAGAAAAACACTTATTTCATATTCTATTTATCATATGGCACACACATGCACAAATTAACGACTTAGTATGACTTTTTAACCCTTTACCTAACGTGTGTTGCAGGCGACACTTGGAAACAACATCATCATATAACTAAAACTTTTCATTTTTTGCTTCCAAAACATAGGTTATGACCCCTCACTGAAATGAGCGCGATGCGCTCGTACCAATGAGGGGTCATAACCTATGTTTTGGAAGCAAAACATGAAAAATTTTCGTATATAGCACTGGCCGGTTTTGGTCGTTATGTTAGGTAAAACGTTAATGCAATATTACCCAACCTAAATAGGACAGACAACGTAAATTCTTCCGACTTAAGTTATGCAAATGTGATCCAGTTGTATTTTGTTCAGCCAATCAAACTGTCCATATTTGAAATTGACCAATGAAATCTTTCAACCGCAATTATGCAAATTATGAAAATATGGCCCAGTTGTATTTTGTTCAGCCAATCAAATTGTCTACTTTTGAAATTGGCCAATGAAATTGACGGAAGGCTTTATTTATCACTGATTAATATGAAAGCAAAATGTCAAATGTTTTAAAGTGAACAAAACAGACGAGTCATATGATAAGTTTTTATATCACACTAATTCACACATGGGAAAAGTGTCTTTTGTTTATGAAGTGATGCGCAATTTTTGCAGGATTCCCGAAGTTCACGTTATATTGGAAATTTCAACAAGGATGCGACAACCGTTACTTACATGTATTCCGAGTTCTTTATTTGGCATTCTTTATCAATCGATAGATCGGTTGGCAACGAATTCGAATAAGGGCAGTGGCGGCGCTATGGGGGGGGGGGGGGGATTCCCCCCAAACGAAGGCTTTGCCCCCCCCCCCCCAGTTGCTCCCCCCAACCATCTCGCATGCATTTCCATCCACCCTCACACACAAACACATTCAGTCACTCTCTCACACACACACACACACACCCCTCTCTTTTTTTATTCCCAATAATTTCCCATACACACTTAGCCCAAAGCCTCAGGCTAGCTGATGAACACATCCAGGCAGTAGAGATTTAAAGACTCGGATGCAGATACTTATAAGTTATAATTAAGTGATGAGCCAACAAAGGCATGTCTATCCATATCCCTTGTCTAAAAAAAATTCATGGATTTCGCATTATGACAGACGGGCATTATCTCCCTTGCACTGTTCAATTATTTGAAGTCTCTCTCTCTCTCTCTCTCTCTATCTCTCTCTCTCTCTCTCTCTCTCTCCCTCCCTCCCTCCCCCTCCCACCAGACGCGGATCCAGGAATTTTTGAAAGGAGGACCGCTAATTACCATTACATTTAGTCGAAACTAAAAGTCCGTAATATAATCTTTTGGTTTGGTACGTCCACAGGACGTACCAAACCAAAAAAGTATATTACGGACTTTGGGTCCAAGTTTGGACTACCTCATAACAAAGTAATGATATGATCCTTTACGTATTTGCCCCCCTCCATGGGAGTCTGCCCCCCTAGTTGCCCCCCCCCCCCCCACAAAAAAATTTCTGGCGCCGCCACTAATAAGGGACTGGGAATAAGTAACAGTTGCCACGTCCCCAATTTTCACACACTCCATGTCACATCCATTGACGAGTTATGAAAATTAATTGGGAGTAACTTCTCGAAAGTCATTCTGAATACGATATTCATTTGACTGTGCGGCGTTTCAGTTGATTTCGCTCACCACCCGCCCCCGCATAAAAACTAAACCGAAACCGCTGGGGCCAAACAAAACTAAACGTACAGTTTGCACAAACTTGAACCTATTTTCATTGCCATTCTGCGGATGCAAAGCTCGTGAATGAGGTAGTCAAAACTATAAAATATTGCCATATTTGCACAGAGTGTGGGGGTAGTGGGGTGGGGGTAACTCATTGTGTCCACCCGTAAAACTGTCCTACACGAGGTGAACCTGGAGGCCGAAAGTGTCGTTAAACCCCAATAAAGAAAGAAAGCAAGAAAGAAAGAAAGAAAGAAAAAAAGTAAAGAAAGAAAGACGGAAAGACTGTTCTAATCTTTCGACTTTTTCTAAAGAAACTCAATTTTGAGGCACCTCAACGTTATGTTTCTTTCAATTATCGACTGAGGGGGTCAGAGTTCCCCCCCCCCCCCCATACATTGTGTCATGATGTGTCATTTCCCTCACACTCCTAAAGCCTTGTTTTCATCCCCAAATCAGTAGGGCTACATATGACGATTTTATAGCTTCTCTGAACCATTGTTCTGAAAAAAAGCGCTCATCCGTTTTTTTTTCGGATGCTGTTGCAGCATACACTCTACGTACACGTACATACCACAAAATTAAAACCATGGTCCGTACTCGCAGAGTTAATGCGTTTTCGTCTCCACCTTCTTTCCGCTCGTTGATAACGAAGTCGATCACGTACTTGTTAAATTCGGCAAACGATTTCAAATAGTTCCGCAAACAAGAATGCAAATTTGTCACGTGAGGTATGTGAGATAGTAATTACATCCTTCATGTCTTTATTACTCAGGGTGCGTGTACATTATTGAATGGGGGTGGGGTGGGGAATCGCCGCATAAAGTCACTGACATTACCTTTGTTGTGTCGTGGTTAAAGTAAAAAAGTCATCTACACTGCAAAAATATAGGTTCTCTTTAGAACCAAAACTGGTTCTAGTCCCTGAGACGGAACCAGTTCTGTTTAAAACCCTTTACCCAACGTAACGGCCAAAACCGGCCAGCGCTATTCTCAAAAATTGCCAATTAATTTTCAAAATATTTTCATTTTTTGTCTCAAAAACATAGGTTATGACCCCTCGTTGGAACGAGCTCGTCGAGCTCGTTCCAACGAGGGGTCATAACCTATGTTTTTGAGACAAAAAATGAAAAAATTTAGTTATTCAAGAATTTTTTTTGCAAGTGTCGTCTGCTTTTCATGTTAGGTAAAGGGTTAAACAGTATTTATTTCAAATCAAATAAATTTATAAAGATAAACGTTAAATATTAACAGAATTAAACATAAATTGAGGGGGTTTCAGCCGTAAGTTTAGAGCTCATACGAGGTTGTCTCAAATCATTATTAAGCACCAGTTTTGGTTCAATATGCCAACTGTTCTTATCTCCTTTGTTTCAAAATGTTTGGCGACGGCGTTGAATAAGTTCCAAGTTTACTGCTGAATCTACTTCAATTCATGTAATATTCTGTTAAAATTGAATGCTAATCTTGGTAAATTTATTTGATTTGAAATAAATACTGTTTAAACAGAACTGGTTCCGTCTCAGGGACAAGATTAGAACCAGTTTTGGTTCTAAAGAAAACCTATATTTTTTGCAGTGTATTGAGTCACAAACTGTACAACTCTGTCTATGTTAGCATTCCATTTCAAGGAAAGCATTGCTATAAACTGTAAAAAATGCCGCTCAGGATCACAGATCCAATGTCGAGTTGTGACCTTGACCTTTGACCTGGCGAGTCCAAGGTCAATAGGGTTCTTCCTCGCACCAAGGCCAACACGCCTGTAAAGTTTGATGGTTCTAGGTTGAACCACTATCAAGTTATCATCCGGAAACCAATTGTTGCGATATACTATGTTCAAGGTCACTGTGACCTTGACCTTTGACCTGGTGAGTCCAAGATCAATAGGGTTCTTCCTCGCACCAAGGCCAACATACCTATGAAGTTTCATGACTCTAGGTTGAACCACTATCAAGTTATCATCCGGAAACCAATTGTTGCGATATACTATGTTCAAGGTCACTGTGACCTTGATCTTTGACCTGGTGAGTCCAAGATCAATAGGGTTCTTCCTCGCACCAAGGCCAACACACCTATAAAGTTTCATGACTCTAGGTTGAACCACTATCAAGTTATCATCCGGAAACCAATTGTTGCGATATACTATGTTCAAGGTCACTGTGACCTTGACCTTTGACCTGGTGAGTCCAAGATCAATAGCGTTCTTCCTCGCACCAAGGCCAACACACCTATGAAGTTTCATGACTCTAGGTTGAACCACTATCAAGTTATCATCCGGAAACCAATTGTTGCGATATACTATGTTAAAGGTCACTGTGACCTTGACCTTTGACGTAGCGAGTCCAAAATCAATAGGGTTCTTCCCCTCACCAAGGCCAATCTACCTATGAAGTTTCATGAATGTGAGTTGAACCATTATCAAGTTATCATCCGGAAACCAATTGTTTAAGATTTACTATGTTCAAGGTCACTGTGACCTTGACCTTCGACGTAGCATGTCCAAAATCAATAGGGTTCTTCCTCCCACCAAGACCAACCTACGTATGAAGTTTAATGAATGTGAGTTGAACCACTATCAAGTTATCATCCGGAAACCAATTGTTTACGCCCGCCCCCCGCCCGAACGCCCGCCCACCCGCCCGCCCGCCCGCCCGCCATTCACCAAACTATAAGTCGAGTTTGACTTCGTCACAACTCGACTAAAAATTTTGAGGTAAGCAAACGTCGTCAGCAGATAATTGATACTGCTACATTAGAGATCTTCCGCGATATGTTTAATGTAAACTAAAAATATGAAAAGGAAAAGATGAATAAATGGTGATTTTACTTTTTCCGTGGAACGAGCTTATGGTTCTTCACTGCCATTTACTGCCTCCTCAAACTCTGATAAAACACCACAGGTCCATGTATTCGAGTTGGGGACGGGTCATTTGTTAACCGTGGGTCATAATGTGAAGCACCCCCATCATACCTCCCGCGAGCGCGTAGCGGTGAATTAGGGGCGAACACGACAGGACGTTCCCCACTCTCATAAGCGAGGTTTGGGTGGAGAAACGTTTGAAAAATGGAAGTCAGTGTGGCCCCTCGGTCCCTTCTTCGAAAGAGTTGCCATACGGTATTACGTCGGCTGAGTGCTCGAATGTTCTATGTCCCATAGGGGACATAGAACATTCTAGCACTCAGTCGACGATTTTTCACGATAACGCATGGTCATAAGCTACCTCCAGTCCATGTGTTATCGGGTAGGTGTGGAGAGGGGGGTAATAATGTGTGCCCTGGTCTCGGTTCCTGCATTTTAAAATCAGTGAATTAAAAAGCAACCCAAATCTACTGGGTTGAGTAACTATGAACCCAACTGAGTTTATATTCACTCAACCCAGTTGATTTGAATTTATTTTTAACACAACTTGCTTGAGAGGGGGCGAAAATATTGAGTTGCCAAAATAGGAGTTGGGTTCCGCCAGTGCACTTCTATCACTTAGATCCACCCGCGCTATTGCAACTGTTATTTGTTTACTCTCCCATCTGATTTGCCCACTTTGCGGTCGGGACTCCCGGACCTGTTTGAAATTAATATTCAGTATCTTCCCTTGGAACGTGGACCAAGTAATACATTTTTAAAATAATAGAAAGTTTTTCTTTGATTTTTTTCGAAAGATGATGCTGGGAAAAAATGGGATTTTTTGAAATCAAGTAGAATGATAAAAGGTATCGCCAAATGTATTATTTCAATGATTATTTATTGCAAGATAATTTAACCCTTTACCTAACATGAAAAGCAGACGACAGTTACAAAAAGAATTCTTGAATAACTATTTTTTTTCATTTTTTTGTCTCAAAACATAGGTTATGACCCCTCATTGGAACGAGCTCGTTCCAATGGGGGGTCATAACCTATGTTTTTGTGACAAAAAATGAAAAAAATAATGAAAATTAATTGGCGATTTTTGAGAATAGCGCTGGGTGGTTTTTTCCGTTCCGTTGGGTAAAGGGTTAACTCTTTACAAACATAAGTCCCTTCTTCCTAGGAGATCTATAGGACCCTTTATATGATCTAGGTGTTGTATAGGAGCTGGGTGTCTTATTGAAGTCACACAGGAGATATTTGATCTAGGACCCGAACAGTGTTTTCAGATTGGGAAGATGATTTATCGTTCCGTGTTTCGGCGTGGGACTCCCAACTAAAACCGTACACCCTCAACTAAGGTACATCTAGAAGAAAAGATGTCGCCCACCACAAGATCTGAACTATGACAACATGTAGAAGTCAAAGGCCAATATACCTCAATTGTTACTCTTTTAAAATTATGCAAGCTTCCTGATCGGTCAGTAATCAAATAATCCTGTACGCAACATTTAACCCTTTACACAACGCAGACGATATCAAAATTTATTATTTTAAATATAATTTTTTTATTTTTTTCAAAAAATTTTAACAAAACAATATCATGTGACCCCTCGTTGGAACGAGCTCGACGAGCTCGTTCCAACGAGGGGTCACATGATATGGTTTTGTTGAATCTTTTTTTAAAAATACTATTTTTTCAGCTGCTGAATTTGCATATTACGCGGGCGGATGCGGGCGATTCGTTAGGTAAAGGGTTAACACCAACGGGGTTACGAAGTTCAACGGAGTGTATGGGGATATCACGTGACAGCTGAAATGAGTATAAAGACATTTTATGGTACTCTTCGCTGATTTCCCTTTCACTCACCATCTCAAACATTTTCATCAGTAATGGTAAACATTCAGACTCACAAATAAAATGAGAACAATATTGTTGAATGAGAATACTCCGAAAGCTTGAAACAAAATATGTGTACATACCCATAATCTTCGATTTTACTGTCAAGAGGGATTCTGTTGTTATATTTCTACACTACAGATTTGTATCCATCACAAAATAGTGTTGATAATGCAATGGGAAGACATCAGCGAAGTGTAATGTGGAACTGCGGTGTATTGAACAAGTATCAGAAGATTAACCCTTTCGCTGCTACAGGTCCATATTGAGTACGGAACCAAATGTTGATGGCCTGTGCGATAAGTCCGTACTCAGTACGGAGATACCACATACATGTACAGTGAATGGATATCATAGCTCGTTGTTATTCTCAATAGAACGCATGTTATACGAAATGCAAGCGACAGACGATATGGCATTATCCGTTTGATTGAAACCATTTTTCGCGTCTATGTAAAATCCGAAATACCCGAGGCAACAACGAACTCAATAGTCCAAACTTGTCCCAACACATATAATTGTTTTTTGTTGTCCTGTGCCACACGGCGACAAAACAAAACAAAAATTATATAACGGCCTGTCGAGCAGAGTTTGGATCACATGGTCAGTCCGTTTTTGGAAACATTGTTGAGCTCAGAGGTCCATTGGCTGGAACTTTGCTTGTGCTTGTTATGGTTTGCAACAAATCTGCAATTATTGCCTTGGTGGAATCGCCATTTCAGGGGTGATTTAGTGATAATACACTATCCACGCATTGTATAATAACAGTTTAAAGCAAGGTAAATTCAATCAACTTTGACGATTTTTCTAGCTCTCAATCAAGCAGTCACGTGCGGCTGGAAGTACTGCCGACCGGCGTAGATGCAAACAAAACTTACCAAGTGTTTGCGATAAAAAGTATTGTTTTTCCTCCATTTTAAGTGACAAAGTGGATTGTGTATTAAGAGCATGGTACAAATAAAACAATTAGGTACTAGGGCCGGTAATCAGATTTAAACTATGTGTAGAATAAGGGTGTCTGACAGACAGAGCCCGTGGTAAAAACCATTATCTTTCTCGTGGTTGAAATCTACCTATATATGTAACATTTTTACTCCCGATTTCGGCTGCTCGTGAAAACGTACAGTTCATTTTAGTCATTCCAGGGAAATGAGAAGCTTTTCGACCTTGTGGGTGTGGTCCGATCATTCAAGGGCACCCACATATCAGTTGTGGCCCTTATGGCTTAGTACCATAATAGGATAAAACACACAAAGGTATCGGTGAGATCCACGCACCCTTTTACGTGGAGAAAAAATGCACATTTTAGTTCCATATGTAATAAATGTGGACATTTGTTAACCTTTTACCTAAAATGAAATGCAGACGACACTTGCAAACGAAATTCTTGAATAATTATTTTTTTTCATTTTTTGTTTCAAAGACATAGATTATGACCCCTCTGTGGAACGAGCTCGACGAGCTCGTTCCAAAGAGGGGTCATAACCTATATTTTGAGACACAAAATGATAAAAATAAAGATAATTATTTTTGTGAATAGCGCTGGACAGTTTTGGTTTGTTACGTTAGCGGGTAATGGGTTAAACCATAATGCAAACTACTAGTTCTGAAGTCAGTTTTGGGGCGGGCACATGCCCCCTGTGTCTCACTGTTCATACGCCAATGAGTCAATTCAGTTCCCTATTCAAAATCAATAGAAATCCTTCATCTAAAGAGCATTTGACGGTGATTCATTCTGACAAGGTTTGATTCCTAGTTTACATATGTTTACAACAGTATATGAATCTTTCATCTCTCGTCTTGTTTGCTCCTCCCAAAACCACGGCTCGAATTTTCCTAAATGATGACGTAACCTAATGGAAGTTACCGCATGGTGCACGTGCGCATCATGCTTGTAGTTCCAGTGCAAAGCTGTTAAACATAGCGTGACTTCACAAAGTGAATTTCGCCATCTGTGGACATCCAAAATGATATAAAAGCAAATCATCGGGCCATTGGTATACAACCAACAGAATTACGACAAAGGTAAGTGATTTTATATTACTATTCAAACCTGAAAATTCTTAGCGTTCCTGTCGTACATGTGGGTGTGTTCTTGCTCAAATGCTGAGCATGTTTGCATAAACTTCTGTGTTCACAAAAATTTGACAGCTTACGAACAGACACAGGAACAACAAACAGATCAGTAATTCTTACTGTTAACCGAATGCGACAACTTGCTTTTGATTGAAAAATGCACCATTGATTAAATATTGAACCAACATGTATATGTTATTGCGATATAAATTAAAATATAGACAAGGCTATGCGAAAGCACACCAGCACTACGACGGGTTATGGCATTTTTTATTTCTCCGAACCCCGCGGATATATTATGCAATTCACGTTGCTAGTCCAATTTGTTTATTTTCAAGACCCTACCACTAGCCTACGTAATGGCCGCACTGGTGGTGATAGATGAAAGCAAACCAAAATTAGAATTCGTGTTTTATCTTCATGAGGCATTCGGCTTAATTTACTTTCGAACAAGTTGGGAAAACTGGGCTGTTCAAAACATTGTTTGTGCAGTTTCATGTATTCCCATCAAAACAGCACGGGGTATCAACTCGCACAAATTCGCAAATCCCAATGCATTGAATCGAGACACGCATGACCAATTAACCCTTTACCCAACGCAGACGATATCAAAATTTATTATTTTAAAAGTCATTTTTTGAAATTTTTCAAAAAATTTCAACAAAACCATATCATGTGACCCCTCGTTGGAACGAGCTCGACGAGCTCGTTCCAACGAGGGGTCACATGATATGGTTTTGTTGAAATTTTTGAAAAAATAATATTTTTTCAACTGCTGAATTTGCATATTACGCGGGCGGATGCGGCCGATTCGTTGGGTAAAGGGTTAAAACGGCCGCTCAATCCAATAGGAATTTCGAACGGAAAATCTGAAGTAAAATATCTATCATAATCATAGCATTATAATTACTCGTTGGAACGAGCTCGCCGAGATCGTTCCAATGAGTGATTATGAACTATATTTTGAGGACAAAATTGAGGACAAAATTGAAAACTTTTAGTCATTAAGAATTAATTTTACAAATGTTGTCTGTTTTTCGTATATGCGAATGGCTGCATAGAGTACACATCATTTATATATAGTACACAAAAAAGAGAGGGTTGATCCCTCCACCCGAGTTTTTTCAACTTTTTCGAAAGTATATTTGGTCACCATTCTCAATAATTTTGAAGCTGGCTTTCGTACACCTTTGACCAACACAACTCCCAATATGTAGACTAGTGGTTGTGTTTTGAAAATCACAAACTGACAAGTAACATGTATCGCTGCGTATTGCTTCATTTGGTTTGTTTATTGTGTGACGTCCATGCGCTTTAAACACCTCTGTACAGTGTATCGGTGCACACTGATATCTTCTCGCAAGCGAACCCTTGTCTGAAAACAAAATCAATCTGGTATGTGCTCTGGTATGTGTGCAAGAAGGGTGGCTAGAAATTTGGTGTAACATTCTTGTCTAGGGGCGAGATCAAATTTGCAGGTTTAAGTTCGTACTCTCTTTCATTTTTCGTTTTTATCAATTGGAGATGAACACACCCGACACTGACGAGTGAAAATGCGTTTTTGGATACCGAACCCTCATGTACCTGACGAGTCATACCACTCACCTTCCTCCATGCTTTTGTCTGAAACGAGCACTCGTGTGTCCACATATGAATTGTCTTCCATGTGGTATATCGTTTTTCATTATGGTTTCATTTCTCTGTCATTCACATCGAAATGTTTGGGGAGATTCAACTCTTTTTGTGTAGGAATCAGCTCAATCTGTTTCGGAAAATGGCGGACTATTGAATAATTACAAAACGGCAATTTCCTCAAATTGTACGTATAATTAACGTTGAGCGTTTCAAAGAAGAAAACGTGTCACTGACGATGCAACACCACATCACATGAACACTCTATGCAATATCCGCAAATCGTTCAGCGATCCAGATTTGTAATATTGTTGTAGAATTGTTTGACTTGCTTTACTTGTCGCATGTCACAGGCGAATTGTTCGAAACATTCCGAGGCGTAGCCTTCATACAGGCGCATCCACTTTATGTATGAAAATAAGTATTTTGTCTGTGGGTGACCGCCTGTGTGATCGATTCCGACTCCCACGCTGTGTCCTTGGGCAAGGCTCTTCGCCCCGATTGTCCACAAGGGGACACGATGAAGCCGTGTACTAAGGCGTACTGCACGTCGATGGTGCGCATGTCTTCAACCAATCTAACTCTGCCTGTGCTGCAGTGCGGAGTTACGATGTTGGGGAGCTGGAAGCTGCTCTTCGTTGCTCGGTGGTTCTCTGCGGGTACTCCGGCTTCCTCCACCGGTAAAACTGTCACCGACACGATATGACCCAGGCAGTTAAAGTGTCGTCAAACCCTAATAAATATATAAGTATTTTTTCAAAAAGCAGGTTTAAGGTAAGACATTGCAGAATGTTTGAATTAGAGTTACCCGCCTCGGAAGTGATGCTTTCTCCGAAACTAAGCAACATTGGGGAAAAAAATATTAGTTAACTGGTAGAGTGCTAAATTATTTTTGTCCATCAGATCTTGTACACATGTCTTTGCCCGGTTATAATTTATGGGAGAGTGCCTATGGGCACTCTCCCATAAACTGTAACAAGGCAAACCCTTAGAGACTGAATAATATCACTTCAATGATCATACAAAGTACATGTACTGAATATGAGCCTTCAAGCTGTGGTACCTGAACTGCAGAATAAAGCCCAAATATGGGCTTCCAGCACTCTACCAGTTAAACGCCTGTGAAGCCTTGTACAGCAATCTTGCATCAATGCTAAATATTTTGGAGAAAAAAGGGTGATTGGATGAATTTTGGGGCCTTTAAAATACAATTGACTATCGGTGTGTTTTGAAATTCCCCAACAAAAATATGCCCGTGACTGGAAGGTTCCATCCTGTCAATTTTCCTCTCCTATGTGTTGCGTGACCCCAGGACTTGAGGACTGAAAAAGTAGTCTGTCGGACTTTTCCTGACAAAGTTATTTGAATGTCCAAATTAAGGTAATGCGGTCATATATATTTTCACACAAACGTTATAGTGGTCGCTATGGAAAAATATTTATTACTGTGACACCTTAACGAGTTTACTTTTAAAATTGAAAGAGGACATGACTCCTCGCGAGAAAAAAACAATTCATTATAGATTTCGAAAGTGCGAAACAAAAGGTAATAATATGGATCAAAACAAAAAGAATATGTATATTTGTAGATAGTTCTGATTGAAGACTCGCCCATCATGAATGGTATTCTACAGATTCTAGCCATAGCATTGCTGGCAATTGTAGGTGAGTACAATTTCTTCCAGATATGTAGTACGGGTTTAGACAAGAAATGTGTAAGAAATGTGAATAGTGTTGGAAGTACTATACCAAGTCTGAGAATAAACATTATTTCAAGAGTATTGCGAAGGCTTGTCCAAGTGTTTGGTTAAGTTGGGAGATTTTCAGGTTTTAGAATACATTCAAGTTCTACCAGTGAAGTCATTTACACACAACATGAATTAGAGCGTTTCAAACATCGCGATTATTCATTTATCGCACCCCTATTAATGTAAAACATGGGATTTCCACTGTACTGCCTGTACGATAAAAATAAACTTGTATCGCACATGTGGCGATACAAAACACGTTCGATTTTATTTCCAACGTAAACAGAGACGGAAAGGAACCCGTTTAAATAAATCACGTCAATCATTGGTAAAATGTTCCTCACTTAGATTTGATTACAGGGATATTTAACCCTTTACCTAACATGAAAAGCAGACGACACGTGAAAGAAAAATCTTGACTAATTTTTTTCATTTTTTGTCTTAAAAAAATAGGTTATGACTCCTCATTGGAACGAGCTCGACGAGCTCGTTCCAATGAGGGGTCATAACCTATATTTTTGAGACAAAAATGAAAAAAATAATGAAAATTAAATGTCGATTTTTGAGATTTGCGCTGGCCGGTTTTAACCGTTACGTTGGGTAAAAGGTAAACAATCAGCTTCGAGTCAAAATATACAAAATAAAAATAACATTCTGACTGCTTGATCCTTAGCAAAAACTTCCCACAACTGGCCATATAATGATAGAGTGTGCAAAACTCATTAATTAGCTATTATTTAAACACCTTTTGTGGAGGCTATTCCCCGCTTTGTCAATATTAGGTGTTCGATCATCGTGTCCGTGATACTGATCGGTGTCAGTTGGTTTCGACCAACTGAATTGCCAAAAATGAAAAGCTAATTAGGGTTGGTAAAATCAGTTCGAATTTCTAAACCAAAAGATAATCACCACACAAGTCAGCATACTTCCATTAATTAAGGTCCAATATGAGCTATGAATTTTCCATTGCTGAGAAAACCCTATTCCCAAATCAGAAACATTTTCTGATTTTTTCTTAATCCTACTCTTACAATATTTTTTTTACTTGAAAACACTACACGTTTATTTTGTTTATCCCATAAATCTTTTACAGGGCAGTCGTGCGAAATCATTCTGTTACTCGCTTCAAAACACGGCGAGAAGTGAGGAGCACATATGTCCAATTCGATGACAAGCATTATTATCAAAAAGAAAAAAGGCGCAGTGATACATTTCTGTCTAAAAATAATTACCCTACAAACTCGAGCTAAACTTGCAAAAATATTTTATTAAATGAACAATGTGTAGTGTGGTCTACAGGCAGCGGGTAATACTTTCAAAAAGGTTTAAAGAAAACAACAACTGAACTGATAATTATACTACACGAATGCGGTAGAGGTCAGAGGCCAACAAGTCCGTCTCTACTATAGGAATAAATTCTATCAGTGTTAAACCTATGAGGAAAATTTATCACCCTACTAGGTTAATAAAGCTAATTTTATCCAAGGCTTTATTGTTCGAATAAACAGCCATTTATGGGATAAATATGAGAAAAGGACTCAGTAGAACTTGCATACAAACATACACACGGCACACATGCGCAGAGGCAAGCGCTGCTGCGCGTACCGTAGCGCAAGCATCTGCACGTGGATATGCATATAAGTGTATCGATACATTACATGTTTAGTTACACAGTGGGTTGACGGGGTTTACAGACCCCATGTCCCTTGTCCGAATGTTTGTAACCTCCGGCATCTCAGTCTAGACAAAATCCTAACATGGCACATTGCACTATGTATTCTACCAGATACCTGTATACTATTAACCCTTTCGCTGCTACAGGTCCATATTGAGTACGGAACCAACTGTTGACGGCCTGTGCGATAAGTTATCTTACAATAAGTAATCGTCAAGTCCGCAGTTACCCTAATACAGCGTGTCAGGGATCCCTAATACAAAATTTGTATACCATGATAAAAGCCCTGTGACATAAATCTTAGCTTTCCACACCAACCGTGGTGAACAAGCCAGCAATGGGATTTCAGTAGTTAAATTTTACACTAACAGCGGAACTACATCCAAGTTGACCTTTGTTGACGTCGATCATTTCCAGCAATAATTCAAAACGTATTCACCTTCAATTGATGCATGAAACTCGCTAGTCCAAACATGGCCTAAAAGTCCGTAATATAAGTTTTTGGTTTGGTACGTCCTTTCAAAAACCGAAAATCATCTCATTTGTGACCGAGACAAGTGTTGATTTTGCGCTCGCAAAAATAAGCATTTGTCTCGGTCAGTCATGAGATAAGTTTCGGTATCCACTCAAAAACACTAGATATCCTCTATATACAAGTGAAATAAATAACATACCGTTGGAAGTGACATAGCCAGGCTGAAAGAGGAAATTGCGAACAGACTGTGTCGAAGTGGATAAACTTAGAGTGATTCGTCTGATCTATGATAGGGAGGGCGGTGTTCATTGTTGGCAGAGGGCAACCTGCTTGCTGAACTACCCACGTTTCCTCTGCGTAATATTCGAGAACCACAACCAGTTCCATCGTGTGGTTAATATCGTTCCGACTTAAGGATATAATCTTTACGATTAGGCAAGGGGTCTTTGTCGTCAGGCGCAACATGGAGCGCCGAATGCAGTGAACTAGCTCACTCAGTTAGGTGTGGGCTAATTCACGCATGCGACTCCACGTGATTAGCTAACCGACTTGACCCAGGACTTTTTCAAATACTTGTTCCAGTCTCAATTTTTTGCCCAAGAGTACTGTTTGTGCTTCTGTCCAAGAGTATTGTTTGCAGCTTCTAAATTGTATGTTGCTCTACGCAAGCTTAATGGGCAACTAGAGAAAAACGAAGCAGTTTGCACTGGACGAGGGTGCTAGATTAAGACACATCGCACGACTAGTGTGTTTCCAATGCGGGTCTGTTTGAAATACTAATTGTCTACTATCCTTGATTATTTTAACATTTACTAAATGCAATCTGGTCAGTAGGGATTATCGCAACGGACATAAATCGAATATGACGAAATAAATGTAGTATCTTTTTCTTAAACGTAGCCCTATTACTAACATTTCGAACTGTGTCCAAAGCGTTCCATAGTTTCGGTATGGCGTGTAAAGAAAACTTACCTAGAGTTGGTGTACGTGTTTTTGTGTATAGGTGTCCAGATTGCCGGGTTTCCAACCAAATCGATTGTCAATAACCTTAATATTTATCATTAACCCTTTACCCAACGTAACGGCCAAAACCGGCCAGCGCTATTCTCAAAAATCGCCTATTAATTTTAATTATTTTTTTCATTTTTTGTCTCAAAAACATAGGTTATGACCCCTAATTGAAACGAGCTCGTCGAGCTCGTTCCAATGAGGGGTCATAACCTATGTTTTTGAGACAAAAAATGGAAAAAAAAATAGTTATTCAAGAATTTTTTTTGCAAGTGTCGTCTGCTTTTCGTGTTAGGTAAAGGGTTAAAAGAAGCTGGTAATCTGCCACTTTGCGAGCAGTAGTGATGAGATATTCCAACTACATCCATCAGGGCATGTCTTCGTCGAAGGCATGCTTTGATGATGCGGTTGGAATATCAGTCAGTTTGGATTATAGTAACCTTCCACCCCGAATCGAGGGACGCGCTGGCGTTGCGGTAACCGATTCTCGTCAGATCACCGAAGTTAAGCAACGTCGTGCCCGGTTAGTCTTTGTATGGGTGACCATCTGAACGATCGATTCAGACTCCCGCGTTGTGACCTTCGGCAAGGCAATTCACTCCGATTGTCCACATGAGGGTACGATGACGCCGTGTACTAAGGCATACTGCACTTCGATGGTGCGCATGTCTTCAACCAATCTAAACCAGCCTGTGTTGCAGTGCGGAGTTACGATGTTGAAGAGCTGGCAGCTGCTCGTCGTTGCTCGGTGGTTCTCTCCAGGTACTCCGGCTTCCTACATCCGTAAAACTGTCACCGACACGATATGTCCTTGGTTGTTAATGTGTCGTTTAACCCTAATAAATAAATAAATAATAACCACCGAAGCGTGTACCTCAGCGGTCCATTTGTATGATCGACTGTTCCTGACATAAGTTCAGTTTATAACCATTTACTCAAAGTAACGGCCAAAACCGGTCACGCTACTCTGAAAAATCGTCTGTTAATTTTCATCTCAAAAATCGTCTGTTAATTTTCATTATTTTTTTTTCATTTTTTGTCTCAAAAGCATAGGTTATGACTCCTCATTGGAACGAGCTCGTCGAGCTCGTTTCAATGAGGGGTCATAACCTATATTTTTGAGACAAAAAATTTAAAAAAAAATAGTTATTCAAGAATTTTGTTTGCAAGTGTCGTCTGCTTTTCATGTTAGGTAAAGTGTTAAATTATATGGTTAAAACAAGAGCGAATATTCTGTCTGGAAAATTATTTGGGGGTGTTACATCCCCTACACACCCAGTTACGCCCCTGAATGTATATTATGAGTTCATGCTAAACAAGGGAGCGGGTTGGAGAATCCTTTCTTCCCAGGACTCGCAGCTAAATTTGCATTACTAAAATCCAAGGCACACAGACCTTTGATTAATGACAGGAAAAGGGGCGCGGTGGCGTTGCGGTAATCAGTTCTCGTCAGATCACCGAAGTTAAGCAACGTCGAGCCCGGTTAATCAGTGGATGGGTGACCGTCTGAGCGATCAATTCGGACTCCCGCGTTGTCTCCTTGGGCAAGGCACGTAACTCAGATTGTCCACATGGGGGCACGATGACGCCGTGTACTAAGGCGTACTGCACGTCGATGGTACGCATGTCTTCAACCAATCTAACCCTGCCTGTGCTGCAGTGCGAAGTTACGATGTTGCGGAGCTGGCAGCTGCTCGTCGTTGCTCAGTGGTTCTCCCCGGGTACTCCAGCTTCCTCCACCCGTAAAACTGTCACGGTCATGATTAGCCATTGTGCATAAGTATATGACCTTAAACATCAATAAATAAATAAATAAATAAATGACAGGAAACGACATTTTTACGAACTGTTTGTCGTATTTGTCAAGTCCCATATAGGAACATGGTCCTTCAAACCAAATATGGTAGAACTCACTATTTCAATTAGAGTTATCCACCTTCAAAATGATGCAGTCTCGCAAACTAAGCAGCCCATACAACCTAAGTCAATTGTTTTCCAACTATAGGTTTTAATCCTTTACTCAACCTACTCGACATCAACATTTGTATTTTAATTATTTTTAAAAAATAAATTCAAAACATTTCATCAAAACCATATCATGTAAATCCATCATCAAATCACTGTATAGGAATGAAGATATTTTGAGCTTTTACACAAATCTGTGAGGCATTGTCGTTTATCACTTTTATGTTCTTATTAAAAAATGAACCTAGACTGCAATAAATTTAAATGCTTTTAAAAGGTGATGTATAGATTTGCAGATTTCCAGGGCTTAAAAGAAGATTGATGAATTAGTTTTTAATCCAGAATGAACTGTTTTCTGAAATATAATAAGTATGCAGGGAAGATGAAAAAAATTCAAAACAAGCAGGAGACTCAAAAATGATTCTTTGACTACACATTCAGACTGTGTAATGAAAGAGGGGGGGGGGGGGGAGGGGGGTCTTCGGGGGGCGCGGTGGCTCAGTTGGTAGAGGTGCAGGCTGCAAGCCGAGAGGTCCTCGGTTCGAATCCCACCTGCGGCAACCGCGTTGTGTCCTTGGGCAAGACACTTCACCCCGATTGCCTACATGGGGGCACGATGACGCTGTGTACTGAGGCGTACTGCACGTCGATGCACGTCGATGGTGCGCATGTCTTCAACCAATCTAACCCTGCCTGTGCTGCGGTGCAGAGTTCAGAGTTACGATGTTGGGGAGCTGACAGCTGCTCGTCGTTGCTCGGTGGTTCTCTCCGGGTACTCCGGCTTCCTCCACCCGTAAAACTGTCACGGTCACGATTAGCCATTGTGCATAAGTATGTGACCTTAAACATCAATAAATAAATAGAGGGGTCTTCCCTGTGCACTTAACTCAGAGAAATATGTAACTATTTTATTAAATAGTTATTTTGGAATAATCTTGGAATCAGATCTGTTCATGCACGTAGCTTCCATATGCCCAAGCGTTGTAGTCATAGGTATCTTGAGTGTATTTCTTTTAGCAAATATTCATGTTCTGTTACACGACAGGGTGTGCTCTACAAGGAGCTGGCATTATAATAATAATACTATTTATCATATGACTCGTCCGTTTTGTTCACTTTAAAACATTTGATATTTTGTTTTCATATTAATCAGTGATAAATAAAGCCTTCCGTCAATTTCATTGGTCAATTCCAAAACTAGACAATTTGATTGGCTGAACAAAATAAAACTGTGCCTGATTTTCATAATTTGCATAATTAGAGTTTGGAGCTTTCATTGGTCAATTTCAAAACTGGACAATTTGATTGGCTAAACAAAATACAATTGGGTGACATTTGCATAATTTCAGTAGGGAGAATTTACGTTATCTGTCCTATTTAGGGTGGGTTATATTGTATTAATTTTTTACCTACAAGAAAAACGCCATTCATTTTTTTATATTTTCACTTTTTGCTTCCAAAACATAGGTTATGACCCCTCATTGGAACGAGCTCGACGAGCTCGTTCCAATGAGGGCTCATAAACTATGTTTTGGAAGCAAAAAATGAAAATTTTTAGTTATACGAGGATGTTTTTTCCAAGTGCCGTCTGCTACTCAAGTTAGGTGATGGGTTAAAAAGTCATACTAAGTGGCTAATTTGTGCGTGTGTGTGTCATATGATAAACAGAATACGAAATGAGTGTTTTTCTCATATAATATTTATGGAACTCGTCCGAATTTTTCGTTTGGAATCGCCAAAGGCTCGCCAAAACGGAATATTCTTAGACTCGTTTCATAAATATTATATGAGAAAAACACTCGTTCCATATCCTCTATATCCTTATTCTGCAGTATACTAGTACATTAACAACATAACATTACAATCTACAAGAACATGACCTAGTACACAGCATGGAAATATCATAGCCTAAAAGGCTGTCTTCCTGCCATTCCCATAAAAAATATATATCAACTCGGTTTGGCATCAGTGTAACAAAAGTTTTTTTCAAAGACAGGAATATTTAATAGTTTGTTTATGAATCATGCGGCTAGATGGGATCAATAGGTCATATGCTGGGAGGAGGATGAGATACCAGAGAGTTTTGATGGCTGATACAATCGGGACAGGCTGGGTTGTCGCACTTGAAGTTTAGGCTGGAATAAGTACTTAAAATTGTATGCGTTAATGATTGTTTGAACTTGGGTCTACTATATTGCTGAGTTAGAGGGTCTTTACTATTCCAAATTCTTGGGAAGGAGTGGAACGGCAATTCTGCAGAAAATTGAGTTCTTGGTTTGTGTGTTTCTATTTTACCAGTCTGCCTTGTATTCATCCCCGAAGGGTTTCTGTAGATCTGAAAGGTGTTATCGAATGACATAGGAAGTTTTTTGTTCATCCAGTCATGCATAAAGAGGGAGGCGTGAAAGCTGTAGAGATCTTTAAATTTCAGAATGCCACAATCTCTGGAAAGAGGGTCTGTGTGCAAAGTATATGCCTTCCTAGTTCTGATTCGGACGGACTTTTTGCAGCTTGAAAACTCTGTTGGTGTAGGTCGAATGACCCCAAACCTAAATACCATATATGAGATGACAGTGGAGCAATGAAAAGTACAAAGTTTCCATTGCCTTTGCGGGAGAAATTTCTTTGCCCTATTTAGGGCATTAACCATCCGCCCGCATAATTTGCAAGCCGTTAAAAAAATAATTTCAAACAAATTTAACGAAACCATATCATGTGACCTTTCATTGGAACGAGCTCGACAGGCTCGTTCCAATAAGAAGAGTCACATGATATAGTTTTGTCGATATGTTTGAAATTTTTTCAGCTGCTGAATTTGCAAATTCCGCCGGCGGACACGGCCTGTTCATTAAATAAATTGTTTTATCACACACCTATTACTGTAAAACATGTGATTTCCACTGTTCTGCCTGTACGATAAAAATAAAGTTGTATCGCACATGTAGTAATACAAAACACGTTCGATGTCGTTTCCAACGTGAACAGAGAAGGGCCCATCTAAATAAATCACGCCAATCATTGGTCGAATGCACCGGAGTTGAGATCACTTAGAAATTTCAAGTTCCTCATTTAGATTTGTTTACCCAGGATATTTAAACAATCAGATTCGAGTGAAAAATCTACAAAATAAAAATAACATTCTGACTGCTTGTCCCTTCACAAGTACTTTCCATAACTGGTCATATAATGATTGAGTGTACTAAACTTATTAGCTGTTTTAAAAACTTCTTGTGTTATTCCACACTATTCAATCATCATGACCGTGATACTGATGGGCGTCAATTGATTTCGACCAAATGAATGCCGTAAGACTTAAAAAGCAAATTACGGTTGGTACCCCGCCATCTAACAATGATGTCTTGTTGGAAACGAAGGGAATTCTGTAATTATCCAGTTGAAATGTGTTTTTAGTTCAAATTAGGTGTAAAATGGTTGTTGGATGAGAGGTGTGTGATAAATATAGAACCCCCGCATACGTTTGAATCAATTAAGAATTATCTTACTCGACTGTTTCGGCCTAGGATATCACTCGAGCCATCGGCTCTCGTGATATCCTGGGCCAAAGCAATCTCGTACGATAATTCCCTACCCATTCAAACGTATGTGCGGTACAGTATATAAGATACAATCAGCCCCAATCAACCACAGACACCAATCTGAATGAGACCGACTACGTGTGTGACAAAAGTCCAAGACGAAAATTTAGTCCTGTCAGAAAGTACATGATTACCAGCTAAATCGATTCGATATTTAAGACTCCAATCTAGACGAAAATGTCTGGACATTATAAGTTACAGGACGTTCAGGTGGCGGATACGGTATCATATGAGGCGAGGTTAAAACAATATTGGACGAGGCGGTACGCCGAGTCCAATATTGTTTTTGCCGAGCCTAATATGACACCGTATCCGCCACCTGAACGTCCTGTAACGTATTTATTATGCCAGCGAAAACAAAATAACAATCAAATTTGAACGCCGGCACATTTTCAAAACTGGTGCAAAACGCTATGTAAGTTGTAACAAACGTGCACAGTTGTCTCCCTGTTTGTGTATAATTTCCTTGACAACACAGACAACACCGATAGACGCTTTTCTTCGTACTGTCACTTTGTCTTGAGTGTGCAGAAAATGTCCGAAACATCCGATTTTATAGAATTCGATCAAAATAAATGTATCTCACATTTTTTCCTATTGACTTTCATTCATTTTCCTACAATTTCATCATTGTGCAATCTTATAATTATTCAATGAAATTAAATCCATTTTCGAAGCGACGTTATCCATTTTCCACAACAGAGACTACAGAATGAGCTCAACGAGAAAAAATGAAATTAATCTATTCCCGGGATAAGACAATTTTTTTCTCAGTTTATTTATTCACACTATATATATTTTTCAACTTTCTAACAACGCATTTATGGGTTATATATTTTTTCTAAAGCTTTTAAAATATCAAGGCGAACACCGTACCTAAACTGTTGTGTGTTAGCCTCAATAAGCTTAGACCCTATGTCAAGTTAGGGCCAGGCCGACTTATCCGTTATCGGTAGATCGAACACTGTAGTATTTCTCACTTCAAATAATTAAATTTACAATTAGAAAATAAATTTCACAATAAATTTATTATAAACGAGAGAAAATGAGACATATAGACACGGAGGGACGTTTGATTGTACTGCAGTTTCTTCAATATGGATATAAAAGCACCGCGAGGTGAGGAATTTCCACGTCGAAACAAAATGGCGGTACTGACCTAATACGAGTTTCGTATTAGGTCACCTCGGGCTGCAGGTGACCCAATACGGCTCAGTACCGTCCCACTATTCGGGGGCTGTGACTGGTGAATTTCATTAGCTGGCATAATAAGAAATATTATTGGGGGTGTCACCCCTCCTTTCCCTAAATATCGGAGAGTCGTGGATTTATGGCCCGAGGAAACGATAAAAAAGTATGTGAACGCCATCAGACAGTTTTAGTTATACAATTTATTACAACATCACAGATATCGAGGATATGAACTGAGTGTTTTTCTCATATGATATTTATGAAACGAGTCTAAGAATTTTCCGTTTGGGCGAGCATCTGGCGAGCTCAAAACGGAAAATTCGGACGAGTTTCATAAATATCACATGAGAAAAACACTTGTTTCATATTCTATTTATCATATGACACACATATGCACAAATTAACTACTTAGTATGGCTTTTTAACCCTTTACCTAACGTGTGTTGCAGACGACACTTGGAAAAAACATCACCATATAACTAAACATTTTCAATTTTTGCTTCCAAAACATAGGTTATGACCCCTCATTAGAACGATCGCGACACGCTCGTTCCAATGAGGGGTAATAACCTATATTTTGGAAGCAAAAAAAAAAAGAATTTTTTTTGTGTTTAGCACTGGCCTGTTTTGATCGTTATGTTAGGTAAAGGGTTAATTGAATATAACCCACCCAAAATAGGACAAATAACGTAAATTCCCCCTACTCAAATTATGCAAATGTGACCAGTTGTATTTTGTTCAGCCAATCAAGCTGTCCCTATTTGAAATTGACCAGTGAAATCTTTCAACCCCAATTATGCAAATTATGAAAATATGGCCCATTTGTATTTTGTTCAGCCAATCAAATTGTCTAGTTTTCAGATTGACCAATGAAGTCTATGGAAGGCTTTATTTATCACTGATTAATATGAAAGCAAAATATCAAATGTTTTAAAGTGAACAAAACGGACGAGTCATATGATAACTTTATTTACACGTCATTCCTTTATTTCTCCATCATCATTTTATGTACAAAACAAATAATAATTTATAGTTGTCCCATCTGAAAACAACATAGGTCTTTATAAATTCCCTCTAAAGGTCAATTTACACGTTATATCTTTTGTTCAAAAACTCCATCCAACATTTGGATGATGATGTACAAGGGAAAATGTTTTATGGTATAAATTGGAATTTGTACATCTGCGAACAAGCGCGAACATGTTGGACGATGTTCGAGCATGCACATTAATTTGAACAATGTTTGACGATGTTTTACGTCTTGAACCAATCCGAGTACAGCTCTGGGTCACGTGGTATATGGTATATCAACAAATCAATAAAACATACACAAACAAACTTTAACCCTTTACCTAACATGAAAAGCAGACGACACTTGCAAAAAAAATTCTTGAATAACTAAATTTTTTCATTTTTTGTCTCAAAAACATAGGTTATGACCCCTCGTTGGAACGAGCTCGACGAGCTCGTTCCAACGAGGGGTCATAACCTATGTTTTTGAGACAAAAAATGAAAATATTTTGAAAATTAATTGGCGATTTTTGAGAATAGCGCTGGCCGGTTTTGGCCGTTACGTTGGGTAAAGGGTTAACAAAGTTCTATGATGTAAACAGGGACATCTAGTGACCTTGAACAAGCGCGAACATCATCATACAAATGTTGGATGGAGTTTTTTAACTAACGTTGTATCGTGTAAACTGGCCTTAAGGTTTGCCTCCACATAAACTACTACTGATATTAACTAAGTCCAAGATCAGGATGAAACAAACCAGAGAAATATCCCGCCAAACAAATCCAGGAAGCAGGAATGAGTACAATTCGCAAGAACTGAAAAAAGCAAATCGCAAAGACAAAGTTCACACAGCCGACTACTTACCTTAAATAACAAATTGTTAAAAAATCTGCATTAGCATTCAGAGTCACCCTGTAGAATAAAATAAATAAAAGTATTTAAATATTAATAATATGGTAATACGATTTTGTACACTGTCACATAAATTCCATCTCCGCTTTGCCCCATGGTCAGAGAGAGAGAGCCATTTTAAATTGCTCTGAAATACGAAATCTTACTTACCTGCGCGGAAGCAACTCGAGCACAAAAGTTAATTCTGCACTCCGTTGTCCGCTGGGCAGACAACCCACCGATACCTGTTCAGGGTTGGACATTTACAATGCTAGTATTTCAGCTATTCATTCCCGTTATTTCCAGGATTATCCGGTTATCAGGCATTCTGAAGGCACATAATTATGCATGGAGTGTTTTTTTGTCCGGGTCATTTCTGATGCCGTGAATCGTTAGTTTATTGAATTGATGATCATTGGCACCCTGACAATCACGCAGGAAGTGACGTGAAACGAGTAACACCATTTCTTTTCTTTGGTTCGTTTTCATCGTGCATTATTTCGTACTCATCCACTTTTCTCTCCTTTTGAAAATGTAATCCCACGAATCTCCTCTCTCTTGGGAGACGGACAGGTAGACAGTCTTCAAGTCGATGTCTTTTTGTCGCAGATAATTTTAGGATCCTGCGAAGCTCATTGATTCGATTCGATTTCAAAAATTCATATTCGGTTCGATTCAAATTCGGCTGTCCGATTCGTTTTCATAAATATTTCGTGGCCATATTTTAACTATAACCTGTGTCGAAAAAACACGCTGTTTACAGCGCAGAGTCTTTTTGGAATGTTAAACATTCGTGTTCATTAACCCCTTAAACACGAGAGGCTACACGCTGAAAATATTGATTAGTTTACCCCCAAATATTGAATATGGACTCTTCTGATTGCGGTATTTGAAATGACTTGGAAGATACCACCAGTGTTCAAAGGGTTAAGTTTATCTCGGGATCTGGGATTTTCCAGGCAGCCATACAGTACAGTTTCCGGCGAAACGACATGTGTCATTTAGTGGAAGATACATCTTAAATTTAAAGGTTATTGAATCAATATATTGACACTATCGTCGCCTGAGTGCTAGAATGTCCTATGTCCCCTAAGGGGACATAGGACATTTTAGCACTAAGGTGATGCTATAACTGGTAACTCTAAGACAAATCCTTCATCATAGTTATGCTATTTTGTTTCTCAGACCATATCTAGATCCGTATGTGGTTCGACATAACATCAGAGGCGTAACAGTAATATTGGGGCCCCTTATAAAAATAGGCCACATACTGTAATTATTCAGTACATTATAATGTTATATTCTAGCACACTGACTGGGTACAAACATTCCAGTATAATATCCATCCGGCCTTCATTAGCTTAAGAAAATCTAGTGATGGTTTGTGGTTACATAAGGTCGTTCAAGACTGGTCACTTTCCACGAGTGAGCACTATTTCCGCGGACGCAATAAAAAGAGGATATGGAATGAGTGTTTATCTCATATAATATTTATGAAACGAGTCTAAGAATTTTCCGTTTTGGCGAGCCTCAGGCGAGCTCAAACGGAAAATTCGGACGAGTTTCATAAATATTATATGAGAAAAACACCCATTTCATATTCTATTTATCACATGACACTCACACGCACAAATCAGCCAATTAGTATCACATTTTAACCCATCACCTGTCTTGAGTTGCAGACGGCACTTGGAAAAAACATCCTCGTATAACTAAAAATTTTCATTTTTTGCTTCCAAAACATAAGTTATGACCCCTCATTGGAACGAGGTCGTCGAGCTCGTTCCAATGCGGGGTCATAACCTATGTTTTGGAAGTAAAAAGTGAAAATATAAAAAAAAAATGAATGGCGTTTTTCTTGCAGGTAAAAGATTAATACAATATAACCCACCCTAAATAGGACAGATAATGTAAATTCTCCCTACTGAAATTATGCAAATGTGACCCAGTTGTATTTTGTTTAGCCAATCAAATTGTCCAGTTTTGAAATTGACCAATGAAAGCTCCCAACTCTAATTATGCAAATTATGAAAATGTGGCCCAGTTGTATTTTGTTCAGCCAATCAAATTGTCTAGTTTTGAAATTAACCAATGAAATTGACGGAAAGCTTTATTTGTCACTGATTAATATGAAAACAAAATATCAAATGTTTTAAAGTGAACAAAACGGACGAGTCATATGATAATATCAGATTCCAAACACCAATTATAGGAGAATAGTCAAAACTTTAATTAATGAAGCACCAGGTACGTTTCTGTGTTCGTTCCTCCGTTAGTTGGTCAGCACCTTAACCTAGAAAGAGCCGCATTATCATGCGCCACGAACACAACCCTCTAATTGATTTTCAGAGAATATTGCCTCGATTATTTATGCAAGCTGCAGCCTTAATGCTTCAGCCACAACACTGTTTTCAGACCCTTAATAATGATTTTTCCCAAAATGTTGGAATTGTTGGGTGCCGCTGAAAACGTGCAATTATTGGGTGCCCTTAGAATACATCATAACCTCGTTGTATGGGCGTTACGTCACTGCATGTCATGGCATTAGAATCAACAGCGAGATACTAATACTCTAAATTACATGGCGCGTAGCTTGCTGATACATTTACTTACAAGACGATAAGACACTCGGGTAGTCTATGCCCACAGATGTGCTCTAGAAAGAGATTCGTGTAAGGTGGATTCCGTGTTACACAAGTGGATACCAAGCCTATTTCTCGAATCTGCTAGTGGCGGTATTCGCATGATAGCCAGCAGAAGAGATTAATGATGTTAGCAATAGTGGAAGAATCGAGACATACTCAACACGACGACATGATTTAGCACCATATACTACCACACCGGGTAACCATACATACCCCGCCACACCGTATAACTCAGTATTACGTACTACCCATACCAGACGTAGGGTATTGTAACACTCTAGATGTTTCAGTTGCGCTAGCTACCTACTACCTATATCTGCACGATGGATTGAAGCATGCTGCAGTTTGGTAATACTAAAGCCCAACAGCAGACCTACATGGGGATGTACAGCCAATACTATACTACCATATCAATCAAGTATGAACATCTCGACGCGAACAGCAACATACAGCGGACAAAACAAAAACGGCCAACGTGTCCATTACGTCGCGTGCCAATATTGCTGTCACTGGGTCTTTATCATTTATTTATTAGAGCTTACCATTACATAAGCATCGAAGGCAATATCAAGACAAGAAAAAGGTAGAAAATAAAACATGTCACTTAAAATTATGGAGTTAACCCTTTACCTAACGAATCGGCCGCATCCGACTGCATAATTTACGAATTAAGCAGTTGAACCAATATATTTTTAAAAAAATCCTACAAAACCATATCATGTGATCACTCATTGGAACGAGCTCAGTGAGCTCGTTCCAATGAGGTGTCACATGATATGGTTTGAAAAAACCACAAAATTAATAAATTTTGATATCGCCTGTGCTTGGAAAGGGGTTAAATGACTGAATAAAAATTATTAATAATTAAAATATATCAAAGACGGGAGTCGCGGCTTCTTTGGCTACCTAAATCGTTTCCCGGGCAACACATTCATGAGAAAACCTCTTTCCAATCAGTCTTCTTTCAATTACTCACACATTATGTACCCCCAAACCATGCATATTGAACTATTTTTACTCCTGCAGTAAGGGCGAGAATTTCGAGTTATCTCCCATCATTTTTCACGCACCAATGTGCACGCGGTTATTAGGCTTTTCCCTCTGGAAAAGACTATTGTTTTTCTACGGATTATTATTATTTTTTTTTTTTTTTTTTTTTTTTTTGGGTTTTTTTTTTTTTTCCACACATTTTGTCCGTACGATTCAGAAGCCATTTTCGAACCGATTTTCACGAAATTTTGCACACGCATAGAGGGGCACAAAATCTAAAAATGTACCCAAGCGGAATTTTCGATTTAACCCTTGTTTCCTCAGAATTGGCAAAAAACTGTCAAAATTGGGGTTTATCGGCACTTTCTCGAAACACGTCTTGTAGATTTTTTTTATACATTCGTCATTGCTAGACCTGTCCGTGACACGCCCTTTGATACACACGACATATCAGGCGATGCATATGGTAACCCTCCACAGGCTGCCAAACATCGAAATTTTGATGAAATAGGCCGGTTTCAGGCCCCCACCGCACCCAAACAATACACGGGAGATAAATATAACTTTCTTGACTGGGAGTGGAATTCACCGAGGATCATTTTTGTCAGTAATAAGGGTGTTCAAAAAACCAAGCGTTAACCCGTTTTGGGCTGGTTAAACAGCAATACCCCCATAAAACTCAAAAATTTGTATTTTCCGTGGATTTCTCTAAACGAGTCTTGTAGATTTTCAAGAAAAATTTGTCACTCCCAGGCCTTGGTGTGACAATAGAAGATGCATGGACAAAATACTGCGGTGAGCATTTGTTAACCCTCCACGGGCTGCTAAAAGTCAAAATTGTGATAAAATGGGCTGTTTTTGGACGCCAACAGCACCCAATGGGTACGCCGCAAAGAAACGTGCCTTCTTTTATCGAGCGCACAATCTATACGCAAACATTTTTGTAAGTAGTAAGGGTATTCAAAAGTCGAAGTCTTAACCCATTTTGGACAGGCTAAAGAGAGAGACCCCTTAAAATCTTAAAATTCCCATTTTCTGTGGATTTCTCTAAAAACATCCTGTAGGTTTTCAAGAAAAATTGACTACTCGCAGGTCTTTGTGTGATATTACAAGTTGCATGGACAAAATATTCCGGTGAGCGTTTATTAACCCTCTAGGGGCTGCCAAGCATCGTAATTTTGTTGAAATGGGCTGTTCTCAGGCACGCACATCACCCAACGTGTACCTGAGAAATAAACATAATCTCCTTTGTTGGAAGTGGAATTCACCAAAGACCATTTTTGTAAGTAATAAGGGTATTCAAAACACCAAGCGTTAACCCATTTTGTGGTTGCTAATAGTGATACCCATCAAAGGCTTAAAAATTTATGTTTTCCCTGGATTTCTTTACAAACATCTGGTAGGGTTTTCGAGAGGAAATGGCCATTGATAGGTCATGGTGTCACATTACCAGTTGATTGGATAAATTATTCCGGTAAGCATTTGTTAACCCTCCATGGGCTGCTAAATGTGAAAATTTTGAAAAAATAGTCTGTTTTTGAACAACAACAACATCAAATGGGAATACAACAGAGAAACGTAACTTCTTTTACTGACAGGCAAACATTTTTGTAAGTAGTAAATGTATTCAAAAATCGAGGTCTTAACCCATTTTTAACTGGTTAAGGAGATATACCCCTTAAAAGCTTAAAATTCCAGTTTTCTGTGGATTTCTCAAAAAAAAAATTCAAGAGCACTTAACCATTCGCAGGTCTTCGAGTGACATTACAAGTTGCATGAACAAAATGTTTCGGTAACCATTTGTTAACCCCCCAGAGGCTGCCAAGCATTGACATTTGGAGAAAATGGGCTGTTCTCGGGCAACCATAACACCAAATGTGTACCTACGAGATAAACATAACCTCCTTCATTGGAAGTGGAAGTCACCGTCGATCATTTTTGTAAGTAATGAAGATATTCACAAAACCAAGCATTAACCCCTTAGAGTTGGTTAAAGAGAGATACCCCTCAAAAGTTTAAAAATTCATGTTATCTGAGGATTTCTTTAAAACATCTCGTAGATTTTCAGGAAAAAATGGCCATTCTCATATCTTAGTGTGACATTACAAGTTGCATGTACAAAATATTCCTGTAAACATTTGTTAACCCTATGCAGGTTCTCAAACATCAAAATGTAGTTAAAATAGGCTGTGTTTGCGTACCCACAGCACCTGAAGTTGGGAGGAGAGATCAAAATAAGTGGAAGTAGAATTCACTGAGAATTATTTTTGGAAGTAATAAGAGTATTCCAAAAACAACACTTAACCCGTTTTGGGCTGGAAAAACAATGATGCCCATCAAAAGCTTAAAATTCCTGTTCTCCCTGGATTTCTCTGAAAACATCTTGTAGATTTTAAAGAAAAAATGGCCATTCACAGTTCTTGGTGTGACATTACAAGTTGCATGAATAAATATTCCTGTTGGCACTTGTTAACCCTCTACAAGCTGCCAGACGTCAATATTTTGGATACATTTGAGATAAAATGGACCATTTTTAAATTGACACAGCACTCAGTGAGTATGTGTCAAACAAACATAACTCCTTTTGTCGGTCATTGGTTTGTTGGACGACGATATTGACATTAACTCACTCCACCGTTAATGATGGTTTTTACCTAAACAATTTTTTATCAAACTGTGTCATTTGAGACTACTATCTTCACCTTTCTCATAACATCAATGAAGGAACTTCAGTGAGACAGTTAAAAACAATTCATCAGACACTGTGGGGGTCATGAAAAATCATGCAATCTCATCGGGAAAAGCCATGATTCTCCAGAATCATAAAGTCTAGTATTTGACATGTAATTGTCTCCAAGAAGAAGAGATAATATATTCCGCAAGGTCATTAACAGAGAAAAAAAGACCACGTTTCAAAGTTAAATGGAACCATTAAAGCAATAGCATATCCAAAATATGTTTATAGATAATGAAAATTAATTTTTGCTTTAATCAAATCTATGTCCGTCCAAATTTTCTCAAAAAGATTTACTAAAAAACCTAATATTGTTTTCTCTGAGCCGTATATGACACTGTATCTGCCAACTAAACGCCTTGTAACGTATTTATTATGCACGGCATGCTATAAAGTCACTGGGGAAGTTAACTCAAATAGTTAAATTATGCGCACGTTTCGGCATCTTGGGCTGGTTTGTAGCCTATTATTGGGATTTTCCTGAACGCTCGAGTCGGGGCTTCTCTCTTGAAGTTAAAGGATTAGCTTTCGCTATGAAATGTGGAAAACTCCACCACAATAAACGATGAATGGCATATTTTAAAATATCATAAACCTTTACACCAAGAGGGATATTTAATTCACCAGTTATTTCTGCAAGAGTAACAACCAAATTCACGTTGACGAAACACACAATTGCTCCACTTCGCAAGACAGTGTTCAGTAAAGTGAATCCCAGTGACGTAATTTTCTCTGAAGTGCAACGTCATCGCAGACCTCAATATGGAGCTATTCTATTTTTCAATTTGCGTCTTTCCATCGATAAGTCAAATGAAAAAGTTCCTTTCGAAATAGTTTTATTACACATTTTGTGGTCAATATTGTGAGATAAATTTATCATCACCACAGTGTGGTCAATATTGTGAGATAAATTTATCATCACCACAGTGTGTGTCTCCGGAAATTCTGATCAAGTCTCGTTGTAGGCACAGAATCGCATTTCAAATACTGTTCTGTTCCTACAACTCTATTTGATCTGAATTCCCGGAGACACACACTGTGGTGATAATCTGTATGTAACACACCCGTCCAAAAGTAATTGACAAAAAAAAAAAATAATGGCATTTTGTTCATTTCATACATTACAATATATGTCATCGCAAACTATATATGTGCAATACCGAATCCAGATGGATAAAGCCGATGTTTTGTCCGTATGTTAGACTAATTTCGTCATGGAAATCGACATTCGAAAAAGTTTGAAATGATTGGCTGAGAGGGGTATGCAATTAAGAAGCAAGTAATTGTTGAGAAAACTCTCTAGCGTCATCATACCTCAGCACTAAGTATACGCCCACTTTGACCCTTTGCTTAGTAAATGTGTTCTCGGGCATCGCCGCACTGGAAAAAAAATGACCAGCGTTTGATGTTTTTTTTTGGACATTTTGAAGCTGGTACCTGTAGTCATTCAGAAGCTGACGAACGTCTCACGCGTTTTCCATCACACGAAATTAGAGGCAACCAAAAAAGGTCGAAAACCTTGGACCTCGTTCCGCGCAATAATCCGCTATTAGAGGAGGTAGCAGATGAGTTTGTCGCAATACTCTTGCCTGTGTCTTTTTCAGACCCAAAGTGTCAACCCAGTTCCCGGTACCTCCCCATACCTATTGTAGTGATTTTTATCCTAAAACACAATGTTTTCTCACTACTTTACAAAATGGAGAGTTTGTGTCTATTTACTCCAGTACCTGGTACTCCCCAGTACCGACTGTAGTGTTTATACCCCAAAACCCAATGTTTTTCTCACTACTTTTCCTGCCAGCTCCATACTGGATATAATAGTATTTACCCTAAAACACAAAGTTTATCCCACACTTTACAAGACACACAACCATAAATACCAAATACTTCCTCTCAGCTCCACGCTGGTTGTAGGGAAATTTTTCTCCTGAAACACAAAGTTTACACACTATTTGATGAGACACATACCCGTAAATACCACGTAGCTCGCCCAGTTCCACGCTGATACAATTAATCCCCTTGATGGGACGAACCATTCACTCCTTCAGGGGATTCTTCATCTAATTTCTACTTTGCTGACTGTGACACACTACCTCTGACACGCTGTTATTCCTCGAACCCGTCAAACAGCATTACTTTAACCACATTTCTACTGAGCAAATCGACAGTTTTGCCGATATATAATAACCCTACATCAGCGACAGCTATAGAACTATCCAAGATTCCCTTATCTCTCGTTGGTTTGATAAGCCTGGATTCGGCGAAACTGGTTACCCCCTGCGGAATTTGTTTCCGGACGAGTGCTATAGAAGCTCACATATTACCAACGCCAGTGTTATAAAAGACATTATCATGCCAGTAATTGTTATTGACCAATCAACTTCAGTATCTAGTGACCGTATATGAGTCTGTGTATCAACGAGCTGACCGTATATAGAGCTAAAATACGGTCAGTTCCGACATTTTGTTTTTGGTGTTGAACGAACAACAAATAATTTCGCCTGTGTGTCTGTCGAGCAACGTACAAAATATAATACGTTTCTTCCAGTCTTTGAGAAATTTTAATAAACAAATGTAAATAAATACAATAAATAAACCACTAAAACGACGTGGAAAGAAGCCAACTGGCACTGTCTGAGACGAACTCAAGCGAGAATCCTTACCCAAATAATCTGCCCTTCTCAGTTCATGCAAATATTTTCGAGTTACTCCCCCTGGACTGTAAATTTTATCGTCTGTTTTGTTTTGATTTGAACGATTGAACTTGAAGGTTGATTGATATCGAACATAAATTACACTTATCGTTGTCTCTTTCAAAGGACTGGCATAATAAATACGTTATGGGTCTTTCAGGGGGCGGATATGGTGTGATGTAAAGCTCAGCGAGATCAATATTAGGCTCAGCCTGAAGCCCGTAACCCTGGTCTAAAGAGGCGAATAGGATCTACTCCTTCTGTGACACCCAAACGTCGCACTCCCGGTTTGATCTATCGCTACAACGGCGCCTGAAACGTGTCTGACCTAGCAGAGAACCCACGACTGCAGATCCTAGACAGGCCCAATTTGAAGCCCGTAACCCTGTTCCTGAAGGCGAATAGAATTTCCCGCTCCTGTGACTCCCAATCATCGCAGGATGGAACATACCGCCCGGTTTGATCTATCCTTGCCTCAGTGCCCGAAAAGTAATTAACCCAGCGGCGATCCCGAGGCTGCAGATGGTAGACATACCCAGTTTGAAGCCCGTAACCTTGATCCTAAGAGGCGAATAGAATTTTTTGATCTATCGCTACTACGGCACCCAACAAATGTCTGACCCACCATTAAATACACCATTGTGTGAGCGGACGGTTTCAAGACCCATAGGCATGCACTCTCAGAAGACATCGCATATTACGCATGCCAAACACGCTCATCCCATATACTTCAAACATAAAGCACTCCCGCCATACAAATACATTATGGCGGCAGTGTTTGACTCGCAGACCGACTTCTACCCGATTAGCAGCTTTCCCAAATAAGTGAGAGTGCCCCTCCCACCTAACATTGAACCCCGCAGTATTGTTTTGAAACGATGTTCCCGCGACATTTGAAACAGCAAGTGGCAAACCCACACACTACTTTGCTACACTCAGCCCCACAATGGGGGTCCCTCCCAAATATACCCAGCTCTCCTTCCAGTACCCATTAGATATGAGTAACTTTCGTCATTTTTAGGAAAGTGCTCCCATAATGCGAGGCAACGCCCACCTACCAGGCAATAACGGACCTGTTTCCCTATAGCTACTTTGTGTTATCCCCACTCCGACTTCCGCAATTTGGTACCTCCTGACCTCTTATATGCCCCTTTCCTTGAGATCTCTGCCTAGCTTAGGGTGACTCACTACCTCCTTTTATACTCTATACTACATAAATACATGAGTTCTGTATCTGTGTCTCTAACTGCTTTTTCACATTCAAATAATTTAATCATTTGCCCCGCCTCTGCGTTTGATTGGTTGAAAGCATACAGCGTGAAAGTCGTCAAAATCGTATAAATCAATTCACGTAATGATTTGGAAAGTCTACACGTTCGCACATCCGCTCCAACTCTGAAGACTCTGTAAGCTCCGCCCACTCAATCCAATTGTCACCGTGAGGGCGTGACGGCAGACTGATAGATGGAAAACAAGCTTGTAAACAAAGATCAATGATCGATTTTTCATCGCCTCCAGTCAGCGAGAATATAATGATAATTTCTCGGGAACAATTGAATTTAATAAAATATACCGAAATGGGAGACGAATAAAAGATCATACATCCAAACATGATTTGGGGGAAACTTAAAAAAATGTTTTTTATGATATTGTTACGTGACTTGCTAAATATCTGTCGTCTGCGATCGAAAATCAAAACAACAAACAATTTGACAATGAATGACGTGACCTGTTTGTGGCACACTTTCCTGAGTTTGACTGTTGTCTTTTGCGTAAATTAAAAGTTTTTCGTTCACGTACACATAGTTTTTATATTTTAATATTACAGCCGGATTAAATTATAAGAAATAACTGTTGTTTTCCTTCGGTTTATGCAATATAAACCGAACATTTTCAGCACAAGCTTAATCATAACTCGCTACGCGAGTTATGAAGCTTGTGCTGAAAATTTTCGGTTTATATCGCATAAACCGAAGGACCAACAGCTATTTCTTAAATACCCAGCCTTTTTACAATTCAGGGCATGAATCTTACGTTCCTTCTGAGAAAGCCGAACGTCGATTTAGCTTTGTTCGGGATCTTGTTGATGTCAGTTGTCCATTTTACATCGTTTGAAATTCCCAAGCCAATGTAGGGGTTGCTTTTCACCCGTCCCAGTGTCTCATTACACATTGCGTAACATTTACTGTACTGCCCCCGTATACTGATCACATAGCACTTCTTTGAGTTGAATTTCATTCTCACCAAGTTGGGAAACTCTCCTTTTTATTGTAAGGTTACTAAGGAACAGCATAGCATAGCATCTAAGATGACTATGAACTGTCCGTCCCCCACCCCGCGACTTCAGCCGTTGGTGAAGGGGCAGTATATATCCGTCTAAAGACATTTAACATGTTTTTGACGCATTCTCGATACTCACATGCACTAAATTTCCTTAGGAAGTAGTAGATGACGATTGAGAAGAAAAATAAAACGAAAAGTAAAATCCGCCCTCCCTCATTTGTTTGAAACAAAATGCCTGAGAATGAATGAATTTTTCTGTATGGCTTAATTTGCGAGTCGTTATTCGTCCCTTATCAAATCCCACCTTCTAGACTTCAATATTAGTGGAAAAGACAGTGTCTTTATTTTATGTCTTGTTGCGAACACTGTTGATATAATGAACAGAAAACAGTTACAGTACACAAAACGATGGTGACAACGCCGTTTTTCATATGTTTAAAGAGTTTCAACAGCGAATAATAGTTAACGGTTAAATTGATTGTAAACAAAATGTAAACAGCCAGCTTCAGTATTTTTATCCTCTTCAGAAAAATGCCTTAACACTTTAATTAATGAACCGGCCGCATCCGCCCGCGTAATTAACGAATTAAGTGGTTGAAAACAAAATATTTTTTCAAACAAATTCAACAAACCTATATCGCACATATGCACACATATATGTATATGTGTGTCTATGTATGTATTCATATACACTTTTGTGGTCGATGCTGGGTGGAAGGACGATATATATATATTATCTTGTCATCCATTATCGATAACACAAGTGTGAAACGTCAGTTCTACCTCGCCACGCCCTCATCACCAACGTGCATATAAGTCGTTCATCAATACCAATTCCTTATCCTTACTTGTATCCATCAATGCAACCCACAAACATACCATAGGGAACAGCAGGAAGACATCCAATCTGGCGAGGCCATTCCCTGCAGAACATGTATGCTGAATATCTTGTTATAATTTATAAATACTTCATAAAAATGATGAGTACATTGTTGTAGAACTTAGTCTTATGTAAATACATGTGCTGCTAATAAAGTATTCTCTCTATATCTTGTTACCCATCATTGGAACGAGCTCGCTGAGCTCGTTCCAATGAGTGGTCACATGAAATGGTTTGATTGAATTTTTTTGGAAAATTTAGAATAAACAATAATAAAAGTAATGAATGCGGATAGCGACTGCGTTGGGTAAAGGATTAAGTGTGTGGAATGAAATGCACTTCGATGACACAAATTCGCTAACATTTGGAAATTCCTATTGTTGTATGGAATTCCCCACCGTTAGTCTTAAATTATCTGATAGCTGTGAGAAATAGAGAATAAACGTATAGTGTTTTCAAGTAAAAAAAATTATTCTACGAGTAGGATTAAGAATGAAACCGACGAGCCTCATTCTTAATTCTACGAGTAGAATAAATTAATTATTTTACTTGAAAACACTATACGTTTATTTTGTTTATACCATAAATCTTCTGCAGGGCAGTCACGGCAAAATCGTGCTATAATTCGCTACAAAACACAGCGAGGAGTGAGGAGCACATTGCTCCAATTCGATCCACCAGCAAAATTGGCAAAAAATAAACAAGGCGCAGTAATACATTTCTGCCTAAAAATAAATCCCCTACAAACTTGAGCTAAACTTGCAAAAATACTCTATTATATGAGCAATGGGTGGTGCTTTCTACTGGCATTGTGTAATACTTTCAAACAGATTTAAAGAAATCAACAATCGAACTATTAATTATGCTAGACAAATGTGGTAGAGGTCAAAGGTCAACAAGTCCGTCGCTACTTGGGGAATAAATTCTTTGAATGTTAAACCTATGGGGAAAATTTATCACCCTACTAGGTGAATAAAGCAAAAATTTTTCTAAGGCTTTTGTTGTTCAAATAAACGGCAATTTATAGGATAAATAAGGAGCGCTAACTCTTTTTGTGAATCTTTCCAATGACGAAAATCTTCAACAATGAGATAAAAGTTGATCCGGTAAAAGTCCAGTTTTGTACCGAAATAGCCACGTAGATCCTAATAACTGTCGCCTTTCGTGTACCTTCTATTCTACATTTGGTAAAATAACAAAATGCGTGTTGATGTTGTATCCATTGGTATAATGTCCGGTACATCTCCTGAAGATCTTTGATTGTTCAAATGTCCAGTTATCTCATGAGAAAGGTTTCCATTGTACCTTGTGAACAAGACTGGCGTCAGACTTTCTCAAACGCAGGGCCAATGAAATTGCGTGACTTGTAGAAGCAGGGAATGAAAAACAGGTGTCATCACGAGTAGTTCTCCATGATACATGTTTTTGATATCCTACTTACACAAGCCACCAAATTAATTAGTAAGATACATACACAGAACGACACGCGTGTGTGAATGGGTTAATCGATATGGCACCAGTGCCAGTGCGGAAGGATAGAACGAGAGGCCACAGACACATCCCTCATAGAAGCTATTTTGTATAATTAAGGCCTCACAACGTGGATCGTCTGTTTTTCGGGCCATGTTTTGTAAAACTGCATGCGAGCGGGCGTTTTTTTATTCTATTTTTTAATTCTTTGTTTGTCATCAAAGTTTTATCCTTCGGCGATGACAAAAGTACCACATCGATTAACCCATTCACACGCGCGTGTCGTTCCGTGTTTATTTCACGCCTTCACGTCTATAAAAACATTATAAGAAGGACACTCAACAATTCATTTGACAACTATCAACAAAAAGAACCCATTTTATCGCCAACCAAATATGCGAGGGCAACCCGTATTACTCTTTCGTCCCCTGAGTTCCAATGTATTCTATGTGCCTACTGGCACATAGAACACATTTGAACTCGGGGGACGATTTCAGCTATCGCTAGCGATTCACATTGTAATTTCGCTGCACGATTTGTAGAACTTCCAGTGAAATTTTGCTTCTATTTAAAAGTAGTTCGTCAACGATTTCCGTTCGGTACATATGTGCGGAACAGATTTTCATTTTCCTCATGGTTTAGTGTTGCTGCTGATGGGGATTACATAGAACAGACGTGTAATAAAACTCACAACAGAGGCTAGGTTCGTGTCGATCAGTTATTGTGTAGAAAGTTTCTGGTATCCGACTGAAATAGAAATTTCTCAATGTAATTAACTTTCCCTTTGCCACAGTGATTATAAGTCCATCTGATTATTCCAATTATGCACGCGTGTCGGGTCTACGGGAGTACTATCTCTATTTTCATGGCGTTTGAATAATTGTATACAGCCGACAGATTTGACCGACTTCCAAGATGGAGAATATATTGAATATTGTTTTGTTATGAATTGCGCAACACGGCTGGACGGACGTGGTCGTTGTGTTGAGTACGGGGTGAATACAAATATTACATGTAAGCTATAACGAAATGCCATATATGCACAAACAGTAAAACATTTTCTTTCTTTCTTTCAGCTGTAGAATCAACGGTTACGCCCCACAAATGGTGCTACAAAGACCACCCGGTACTTGACGGGTTGCTGTGCTACAAAGCCTGCAAAGCAGGTTATTCCCATCACGGAGGAGGGCCTGTTTGTTGGGGTAGCTGTCCAGAACACACTACCAACCTTGGTTTATTTTGCACTAAAGGCAGCTATGGCAGAGGTGTGGGGAACACGCTTAGCACGTGCGCCTCCACAACTGAGAAGAACGGCCTTCTTTGCTATCCAGCATGTAAGAGTGGTTTCTATGGAGTAGGTCCGGTTTGTTGGGCTCACTGCAAAACAGGTTATAACGACGACGGTGCACTGTGTCGCAGAAACGCTCATATTTATGGAAGGGATGTTTCTAGCTGTCCCTGGTATGATATATGCGGTTTATGTGGTGGTCCTTGGTATAATGTGTGTAGTAAAAGAAGAAGCTGTGGTGGAAAATGTCGAACAGGATACAAGGATGATGGCTGCACTTGTAGAAAAGACGTACATATTTATGCAAAAGAAACGTATGGTCGTGGTGTTGGGGATACTATGACTTGTCAACCGGGAGAGGAAAAAGACGGACTGCTGTGTTATCCACCGTGTAAATCTGGTTATAATGGCGTTGGTCCGGTCTGCTGGGCTGTATGTACGGGCCAAACTATTGATACAGGAACACAATGCCAGAAAAAAGCCTATGGTAGAGGGGTGGGTAGAGTAATCAGTTGTTTAAAGTTACCTACTCTAAAATCCTTGACAAATTATCAGGGCGCCGTAGAGTTGTTCAAAAAAGCGGAAGGCTACCAAAAGTTTACTTCGGCTGCTTGCGCTGCTCTGTACAAAGATATGCTAACGTGGTTTAATATCATCAAAACATTTAATAACTGCAACAAACAACAGAACTGGAACACGATTTCATTTTCCTTTGCAGCTGGCGGTGCAGCAGTACTCGGGTCATCTTTGGAAGTTGGCTTAGCGGTTGATACCAAAACAAACAAAGGCATGTGTTTCATTGGTTACTGTACTGGTATTAAAACTGATGTTTCGTTGGGAGCAGATCTTGCAGTTGGTTGGTGGAAATCACTGGGTGATATTCTGGGCAAGGGAATTGCTTACGAAATTGGTTTTGATATCCCGTTTACTGAATTTGGTGCTACGTTAGGGTTTGTAACAACTACTGATAATACGTACGTTGGTACACAGCTGTCTTTTGGGATTGGAGTAGGGGGGCCTTTACCATTGGAGGCTGGTTATAACAAATGCACAACACCAGAAGAAAGCACCTTACATTTCTCAGTATAGGTGGGAACACAGAGGGGATTACCGATTTGGGGGGGGGGGGGGGGGGGCTGCTGTACTCCACCGTTCACATCGAATAGATATGTGTTATGTGCACATTGTGCGTGCCGAGAATTGTTCAACTGGTGGAGTGCTAAATTTTTTTCGGCAATCAAAATTTATTCCATGTCTTTGCCTTGTTACAATTTTTAGGAGAGTGCCTGTGGGCACTCTCCTATAAACTGTAACAAGGAAAATCCTAACAGACTAAATAATAACACTTCAAAGATAATATGAAGCACGACCACTGAATTTCAAGCCTTTAAGTTGCAGTACCTGCAATTCAGAATAAAGCCCAAATATGGGCTTCAGCACGCTACCAGTTAAGGCGACAAAGCTCGTGTTTGGGGATGCATTGCCACGAGTCGCTCTTGGGCGATGAGGAGTCACACCTTCCCAAAAGCGGGTCGAGTCGCGATAAAAGATTCTATAGATGGACAATGCCCACATGACATTTTTTTCTACCCTTCATTCAAAAAACCCATAACCAAGACTTCTTAAAATAGTCGTTAACAAACAAAACGCCACACTCAACTGTTTAAAATAATAACACTCCATTTTCAATTCTCTCAACCCAACGGAAAGTGATGAACTCCCTTCAATTGAATGAAGCTGCGCATGGTGATACAAAAATAATCAAATTCGGTGGGGGGGGGGGGGGGGGGGTGGAAGAAGAGTGCAAACAACAATGAGATTGACGTCATGTTTCAAACTTTGCACGCTTTATTTTTGCGATCACCTTTTATGGTTTTTAGTCCTCTACCGGCATCGCCGGAGGGGACTATAGGTTTGCACTCTGTCCATTCGTCAGTCTGTCAGTCTATCAGTCTATCAGTCTGTCAGTCACACTTTAGTTTTCCGGACTTTTTTTGGAAATGCTTCAACCGAATGATTTCATTTTTGGTAACCTACTATAAAACGATGACTTACAGATCACCTTTGAGTTTCATGCTGATTGCATTATTCTTGTGTGAGATATGGCCCTTGGAAATATGGAAAAGCGCCAAAATATCAGTTTTCCGGACTGTTTTTGGAAACGCTTCAACGGAATTCATGCTGATCACATCTGGGTTATAACATTTGTATAATTATTAATGCTCATTAGTCCGGTAGGGGACGTTGTATTGCTTCAGCGATACGTGAGCTCTTGTTTGTTTTTGTTTTGTTTAGGGGGTTGTTTATGTACTGGATGATACAGTTTCCTGCGATATGGAAGGTATGTTTTTGCCAACAAGATGCATCGTTCATTGTAGCATTACAAGTTTTTGATGGGAATGACTTGTGATTGCCTATGCCATTGAAATAGTCCGTTAGGCGCATATGCTGCCGTTTCTCGCGAAGAGATGTGACTTTATCGGTTCTGCAATATCGATACAATACATTTTATCGCCGAATTTTTATCGCAACTGAAACTGCTGTTTGCTATTGCGTTTTTAGGTTAATGGTAGATGAATTGACA